>CM029556.1:27532420-27889920 GCA_017141385.1 Sogatella furcifera
CTTAAACATGGCCACTACTAGTGCTTTCACCTTAGTTTACCTAATTAGGCTATAGAGACAATAACACATCAGTAAGTTATTTACTTAATCGGATAAATATTGCATTTACAAGGCATCACTCGACCTCCAAACCAAGAATAAATTCAATCCATTACAATACAAGTTCAAGAAAGATCCTGACCTATAACAATACAATAAAACAATCTAAATACAATAAAACTATTTTTACTCACTCCAAAAACAAAGAAAACTTTTAATTCAATCACAAAATCCTCACGAAAAGTCCTTTACTCACTTTCTAAAACAATTGAAACTATTATCCAAAGCTGGAAAGCCTTCACAAAAAATCCGATTCTCACTTTCCCCTAACAATAGAACTTTTTCTCTAATCCGCGGTGCTCCAAAAATTCAATTGTAACAAAAAGATTTTGGGCAACTGGGCCAAGGCCAGAGAGATTTGCATATCCACTCTCGACAATTGGTGTCATTAGTGGGGTTTCATAAAGCACTTATGACAGCATGTTTATGAGCCCTAACGACTTAATTGAAGTCATAAACAATGTTGTTGCACGCCTGCTGAATCTGATGTTGAATGGAATGAATGTTGAGTGGCTCACTCTGTTATTGCTCTAGTGAACTCGAGCCGAATTAGGTTGGCTGTATGGGGTATTGTTCACATACTTTTAACAAAACCAAATTCGAATTGAAACTTTATTGTGGTTCTTGAAAACAAAATGTCAGCTTGAGATACGAGATACCAATTCAAGGACTAGGAAGTTAATACTTCACTCTCAACTATTTTACACGTAGGGATGTCAATCCCAGGACTGATTTCCAATCCCGGTATTTCGGGATTATTCAATATCAAACCCGGGATTGGCAAAAATCAGTTTCATGCATTTTTAACCAATTGTTCCTCCTCAATTACATGTTTAGTAACAGTGTGGAAAAGGGCTCATTATAGAGGGAGAGGATATTATTAAAATGGAAAATACTTGGGAATAATATCAAATCCACACAGAGTCTTGAGAACTGCCTTACACAATTTGCACTGAGCACTTTTTCCGTCTTTGGAAGTAAGAAAATGATTCTAAACTGATGACTCATCAGAGTTTTTTCCTGTAGAACAAGAACCTTTCTATCCTCCATCAGGACGGGATGAAGTTCACACTTTTATCACTTCAAATTCTGTAAATTGAATTTATAATAATGAATACTTTTTGAAAAACTGTGTAACGTAACGCAATACCGACCGAGCATCGCGAAAGCTGAATCACTACTAAATGAAATTTCGTAGAGTCAACTATATTTACTTCAACTAATTATTCTACTTATGATAGAGAGAGAGAAGAGAAGAGAATTAATTGAACAGAGAGTGAATAATAAGTGCTAGTTTATTTCTTATTTCTGAAGTCTTTTCAAAGTTCTGAGTGCATTTCAAGGAAATGACATCAGCACTATTACAATTATTGCGCCGTCTAGACTGGTAATTGTGTTGCTGTATTAACAGAAACAATCGTAGAGACATAACAACCGATCAACAACAATTCTGCGAGAAATGCGAACCAATAATGCGAATTCTATTTAGCCAGTACAGATTAGATTTAGAACAATAAATTATGCAAAACTCATATTTATCACCATAAATGTAATATAGATTGAATGTTCTTGGAAAATTCTTTTTACAATTTCATGTTTTCTAATCCTGAAAATCCCGGGATTGACGCTGAAAAATACCGGGATTGTTGGGTATAGAAAATGGATTCGGGATCCCGGGATTGACATCCCTATTTACACGACACTGCAGTCAAAAATTTGAATATTAGTTTAAATATAAACTACTGCCTACTCACAGTAATGTGGAGCGTTTTCGGATCCTACTTCATTTTCAACACTGTGTTGTAAGTGGTGTGCTGAAAGTGGAGTAGAATCCGCAAGCGCTCCACATGTGAGTAGGTATAGTAGTTTATATTTGAACTAATATTCAAATTCATGACTGCAGTGTCGTGTAGAATAGTTCAGAGTGAAATATTTATTAGCAGTTCGTAATGGAAAACAACATAGATATGTCAATACTCGTAGTTGTATTATTAATAAAAAATACGGTAATAATTAAACACTAGGTTCCCGATAGCCAACAGTTATAGACTGTCCAAGCAAAGAAGACGTTCTGGCAAAATGGTAGAATGACTCCAGCTCAGTCAATATTGGTTGAAATATTATAAATTTGGTCTCGAATCGTAGATCAGAATGTTTGCTACAGTTTTATTTGGAATTTTTAAATGTTGTACAAATATTGACCGAGCTGAAGTTATTCTCCCATCTTGCCAGAATGTCTTCTTTGCTTGGACCGACTATACTTTTATCCGATTTTCGGCATTGTCAAATAAACTAACCTCACTTTGTAAACTCATGTTGCAAATATTTTGTATCAATGAGCTTCCTGCCTGTACGATTGCGTATCAATTTTGAACTTTTGTATCATTAGTGCGTTCAAAAATTTCGCCTCATTTCAAAAGAGGCTTTTATCATAGAAGGACATTGTCATGATTACTGCTTAGACTATTCGTATGAAATTGACTTAGTAGAATATGGCTCCATATTTAATTTTTAAAATAATTTAATTGGTATGTAGATGTAGAAGCTATAGACGTAGTCCGGGAGGAGGCCAATTGAAAGTCGCACACTCCGCACACCCCACGCGAGGGCCCTGCAAACACAGTCCAATATTATTAGGGCTAATGATATTAATTTGATATTATGTTCATCTAGCCGATATCCTCTCTTATTCAAATAAAAAACATGGAAACACTCGGATTTTAGTTCTCTGATCGTCATTTTTCGTGAACTTTTCCTAATCCTCAACTAAATTCTAATTTATCTCAACACCTGTCCTGAATAGTGTTAGAAACGAACGAACAACTTCTGACTGATGTCTGATGCTGAAAGCACTTCAGTAACAGTTTACAGCAAATCCACCAGACTTGTTCCCAGCAAACCAAAAATGAAAGAAGTAAAGTGCAATAAAATTCATCGTCAATCATTTCTCGCGGAAGAAAGAATGTCAAAAGAATAAACTTCTGGATGTAGCGAGAGAAACATAAAGAAGAATAAGAACAAGAAGAAGAAGAACCGAGAGAAATGAGAATTCTTTATCGCCTTCAATCTGACCACACCCCCTCTTCTACTCTACACATCATAATCTTTGTTTTCCTCCCATTCATTCATTCCTCTTTACTTCTCTATTAACAAAGCAAGTACAATTCACAAGTGCAACTCTCTCTCTTTATCAAAAATGACGCCAAAAAGTTAGGCGGTTCCGTCTGCTCTTTGTGAGCTCCAACAGCTGATGGTGTCATTTAACTATTCCTGGGTAATGTTTTGGAAATGGAAAAAGTCAATAGGTGCTTTAAATCAGCTGTTTATAAGTTACATCAAATATCACTTGATAAGACCGCACAACTTCTTTCATTCCTGTAAATTATTGAGAAAATTAATGATTATCAAGAAATTAAAAACAAATTTTCCTCCAGAAAATCAAAATGGCGGATCAACCTGACCTAGAAGCAAGTGATATCAAATTATCTAATGGAAATGCTTTCAAATTGACTGATACATTTTCTAAACAATCCCGAACTAATAAATAATTTATAGCTTTACAATATTATTGATAAATCAATAATAAAATTGAATAATATCCCAAAAACGTGTCAATAATTGACATCAGTAAGGTAGCTGTCAAGTTCATGTTTCGACCACCAGAGATCGGGTAAGTTGAACCACAATAGCCAACTTCTCGAGTTCTATAGTTATTATGATATTATGAATTTGTACTTTGAACTACCTTATCTCACCAGCTCTTAATTCAAGGTTATTTGTTGTTACGTTTTGCTGCTAGTATTGTAAATTTGGTTATATTTACTAAAAGTTACTCCTCGTTGGCATTTATTTATACCTATGATTCCTGCAGTGTTGTTCATTTAGTTGCGTCTGGAGTGTAATACCACCTAGAATCCACTCCACGTTAACATCTCTATCTATGTATTTGATGGTGATTCACGTTTAATTGTGTATGAAGTATATCTACACACTGAGAGTGACTCTCAGTTGACATGTTGCCACTCCAAGATGGATGGGTACCCTATATTGAACCAGATATATATATAATTATAGTTCCATGATAGTCGGTGGGGGGTTGGTTGAGATGTTAAACAATGTCACCATGCCCTATATAACTTTGCCCTAGAACTTGCTAGGCTGGTGGGAATAGTAAATGCATTTCATCCATCACATATTCAAAGTTCAATCGTAGGTATAGTCTGTTCAAACAAAGAAGACATTCTGGCAAGGTGGGGAAATGACTCCAGGTCGGTCAATATTGCTTTAATGGTTATAAATTTGGTTTCAAATTGTAGATCAGAATGTTTTCTACAATTTGAGACCAAATTAATAATTTTTGAACCAGGATTGACTGAGCTGGAGTAATTATCCAATCTTGCCAGAAAGTCTTCTTTGCTTGGACAGACGGTGATACGCCCAAATTACCTAATTATACTGAGTGAGAGACACTCAGGTTCTCTGAGAATACTGAGTGTTTGGATTGATGTTGTTGTGATGCTAGTAGTGGTTTTGTACATTAAACATCGTTCAACATGAGTTTGATGTGCATCTCTGTTCAAGAGTTTGAAGGTGCATCTGTACTCAGTTCAACGAAAGATTGTAGTTAGTCTTCTTATTTAATTTTGGTAAGGACTGTGGACAATAATGGGGAAGGAACGATCAGCTGCTATAATTTTTGTTGGTTCCAGAGCCCTCGCGGGGTGTTTCGGCGCCCTGTGCGAGATTTCTGCAGGGAATTATAAATTCTTCACAGGAAAAATATTGAGAATCATCATAAATCTTTAGTTTCACTTGTCCTATCAAAATTTGGAAACTTAATAACAAGCAAATTGAAGATTGTAGCCATTTTCACCGCCTTTCTCAATTTTCTTGAGAAAACATTTGGAATAATATAGTTCCGTATTCAGCCAGCAGATGACAGTAGCAATAGGGTGCTTCGCTTTGACTCCTATCAGACACGCCTTTAAGCTCCGCCTATGCTAGGCAATGATGACGTAATGGCATCAGCCAATGACAGGGCGTTGTGGGCGTGGACTTGTACTAGCTTGTGATTGGTCGACAGAGTGTGAGGAAGTTGTCAGCCACCAATAGAGTTAAATTTGAATGTACGATTCCCAAGCGGCAGCTAGAGCCGCGCGGCTTTATCTGCCCGGCTCTTAATCCGCTGATGGAGCTGCCCAGCTCTAGCAGCGCTGCTCCAGCCATCTCAACTCTATTCACATAACTATATTATAGATGTCTACTCTGTTATTAGGGCTACTACTGTATACTTAATCAATAAATAGGGATATTCACTTGAAAATTACTTTAAAAGTGTGAAAGTGTGTGTGAAGTGTGAAAAGTCTGGCCAGCTTTAGCAGCAAATTTAGAGCCGCGCGTTCCTCAGCTTAGGTAAGTAAGTAAGTGAATAAGTAAGTTCATAAGCAAGTAACATTCATCGCGGTTTTTCAATTAATCAAATCATGAAGATGAATAAGTAAATGCAGAGAAAATAATTACTTGTGAATTCAAGTTTTTGGTGGAAAAATTTTCTTTCAAATTCCTGTCAGTGAACAAAATATTCAAATAGCCCAATTGAATATTCTGAAAAAATCCTCTTTTGCTTTCGTTGCCGCGGCGCCCTGTGCGGTCGCACACCCCGCACACTCCACGCGAGGGCCCTGGCTGATTCAGGACAGACTTTCCAAAAAACTGCTGAAGGAATGAAAACCAAGCCAAGAAGGATAGAACGAATTATAGTATTGAAATTCTTGAAGACACAAGATTTCTTGAAGTCAGGTGAGATGTGGTGATACTTGTACATAATTAAAGAGCACAATATTGTCTATACCACAGAAAATTTTATTTGAGTACAAACAACTGAAAATGTTTTCACATCGAGTACACTGATGATGATGATGATTATGATGATGATGATGATGATGATGATGATGATAATGATGATGATGTGAAAACATCGTAATAATTGTTTGTACTCAAATAAAATTTTCTGTGATATAGACAATATTGTGCTCTTTAATAATTCAAATTCTATTGCATTTTTTTCAATTGTGCAATAAATAGTACAAAGATAAATAATAGGTGTTGCAATAACATAGTAATCTTATTTATTATATAATAATCGATATCATGGGAAACCATGGGGAAAACTTAGATGGTTTAATTCCAATACTGTTCACATTATAATAATACAAAGATGTTCATAGATGTTACAGCATCTAACATGATGATAGATTTCTTGTTCAATAATACATGTAATAGGTCAAAGAAACCATGGTAAAAACATAGATGGTTTAATTTCAATGTTTTTGACATTGGAAAATCGTGGTGAAAAAAAATTAATTTTTTATTTTTCGATACCTGTCCCTCATCATTATAAGTTCTCCATTCCCTTCGGAAATACTGAACTTCGATGTGTTTTGAACTAGTTTTGTACTTATTATTGTACTAAGTAAGTCTTTTTCTGGATCGCAGAATACAAAGAAGATTGATACCAGTACCTGGTGAGTAAGTCTTCTCCATCATCACACTATTTTATCTACCAGTACTTGAGAGTGCTCTCAGAGTGATAAGAGGAATGTTGATTTTAATAATTATAAAACTATATCTAATATGGAATTTGAGAACAATTCCACATCCATTAGGGTTTATATTATGACTTCTTCCCACATCCTATTCATGACATAACACAGTCCCACATATTACTTCACACAAATAATTTTCCCATCTAGTCAATTAACTAAGATCACTACACCCTCTCACATCAATGTCCAAAGCTCTGCCTCATTTATAATTAATTAGACCAAATGTATTCTATTCGTGGAATATCACAGTGAAGGCTCTCAGCTTTCTGATTGGACAGCCTGGTTACAACTTGATTGGCGGATGGCTAATGTCTGTTAACATTACTCAGCTCCGTCAGGACAGTCTGAAATCGATCTATGAGAGTGTAAAAATTCAACTGAAGATACTCTTTACACGATAAGCTCTTGCAAATGGCTCGTTGACTGTCGTTACAGATTTGTGAATGGATTATAGTGGGTTTTCATCCGCCAATTTCGTTGTAATGTGCTTGGAAGGCAGCGTTACTCCTGAGAATTGTGTTGACTACTGATTTTGGACAGTAGCAGGATTGACATTGGATTAAAATTATATTAATTCGAGAGGTTCCAGTGTAATCCATTATTCATCCAGAATAGTGAGAATACTATTAGATAAAATAAGATGGAGGGTTGAGTGGATAGGACGTTGAAGTTTGTCCAAGCTGAGAAGACATTCTGGCAAGATGGGAAAATTACTCCAGCTCGGTTAATTTTGAATCAATAAAGATGAATTTGATCTCAAATTGTATTTACTACAATTTGAGACCTAATTAACAATTTTTGTACCAATATTGACCGAGCTGGAATTGTTTTCGCATCTTGCTGGAATGTCTTCTTTTCTTGGACAGACTATAGCGTAAAGCAGACAGCAATCAAAATTATATTTGTCATTTAGCTTCGCCTAGATGATTTATTTGAAATTAAAAGAGAATGAATATGAAAAGTGATAGACAGATAGATCTGACAAAAGAGATGGAATGATGCTTTTGTAACATTAGCCGTTAGTAAATTACATCACGTGCAGGAGACAGACAAATATCATCCGTCCAAGAATAAAACATTTTCCAATATACAATATAAAATTATATAAAATCAGAATCAGATACATTTTCAGTATTATCGTATGTTGTATCAATCAGAATCGGATGCATTATCAGTATCATCGTATGTTGTATTGATGAGAATCAGATACAGTATCATTTCAATCGGATGATGTAATGATGATAATCAGATACAGTGCTAATCAGAATCGGATACAGAATCAATCAGAATCGGATACAGTATCAATGTTATAGCCTAGATAGGATGCGAATAACAGTAGACGACCCAGCATCCCAGTATCGCCTCTCCAAGCAAAGAAGACATTCTGGCAAGATTGGGAAATGACTCCGGCTCGGTCAATATTGGTTCAAAAACTTTGAAACCGGTCTCAAATTGTAGAACAGAATGTTTTCTACAATTTGAAACCAAATCTATAGTTTTCAAACCAATATTGATCGAGCTGGAGTAATTTTCCCATCTTGCCAGAATGTCTTCTTCACTTGAATACACTTTATCTAGGGGTGGTATTATCGATTGTAGTCTATACTTAGCCCAGAGTAGTTGGCCGCTCTACAGTCGAACAGGCTGCGATCAGTTTCAGCTCTAATTGCAAATAATACTTAGTTTACATTACTACAAGTCGCGGGCACATGTCGAGCACAAGATGCAATTAAGAACACGCAGTTGTTTGGAGCGACGCAAATCGAAAATCAGCTGACTAGTGTACATTCCTTGATCTATTATACAACTTCGTGTTTCTATTGCATCTTATCATTGACTATGGATATTAATGATAATGGACTTATATCCATAGTCAATGATGTACTTGTGTGATTATGGAAACCTATCTTACAGCCCAACAGAAAGATAACTAGGGAAGCGCATGCGGAGGCAGCCGCAAATTGAGCGGAGCGAGCTTTCTTTTTGTCCAAAAGTTTTTGAAGCGTGTGGACTCGAAAATTTGATCCCGGTATTTAAGCCTAGCTAAACCTAGCTGATGGTAAAAGTGGCTCATTCTATTACCATGTAATGTTATGAAATGAGAATATAAAATATGAGCAACAACCTTTAAGTGAATGTTTTCTCAAGTGAGTGTTTATTTTGATAAAATAAGGCAAGATGAGAAAATGACTCCAGCTTGGTCAATATTGGTTAAAAAAATATTGATTGGGCTCAAATTGAAGGTCAGAATTTTTCCTACGATTGTGACAAAATCAATATTTTTCAAAGAATATTGACCGAGCTGGAGTCATTTCCTCTATGAGTGGTACGACTTTGTAAATACAGCATTTGACGTACCTTTTTTGGTCTCAAATGTGCTCTGATTGTTTAAAATAATTATTCAGTAGCAAATTATAAAGGAAAATCAATATAAACTTGAAAAATTGCGAAAAATAAGCCTAATGGATAAAATTTGAGCAAAATTTTGGTGTATTTTCACAACAAGCTTCCATTGATTGTTAGCATGTTGAGAAATATTGAATGAATGCAAATAAATAAATAATTTTATTAATAAGGACATCAGGTAAAAAACCCATTTTGCCTCCTTCACACAGTACAATATAGTTATTTGTGTAACAGTACGCAAAGAGTGATTTTGCTGCATCAAGAGAAACACTTATGCACGAGCCGCTGGCCGTATTACTCATTAAGTTTTTCCAAACTACCATATTGAATGTGAAAGGTTGAAATTAAAATTAAAATAGTCATATCTCAGTTATTTATCATTGAATCCTGACAAATCAGGCACCATTTAATCAGAACTAGCAGGCAGGCTCGCTTCGCTTGCCTTCTCCGCCTAGCCAGGGGGCTTCGCCCCCTGGACCCCTGACAGTAAAGGCAGTGTCAGCTGAGACAAACAGGCTCGTTTCGCTCGCCTGCAAATTCCGTTCAGAAGGGATTAGAAATTTATTGAACACAGAATTTTTAGACCTAATTTGGACCTGTTTACTTAATTTCAAACTTTTTCTGCCAATTTGTTCTCAAAAAATCTAAGAAAAACTCTGAAAAATAGTAAACGCTAATATGAAGTGTAACCTTTGGGAAGTATATTGGACATAGATTAAAACTTAATTCAATATCTTCCAAATTAGTTCATCTATAATCTTGCTGAACCATTGAACTTACAATTTGGATTTGTTGTATCAAGGTGGAAGATATGCAACTCGCAATATATCTACAATTTTTAAAAACTTATTACTTGCTTAATCTTGAACGGATTTCAAAAGTATTCTAACACAACATTTCTAGACTTCAACTGAACCTGCCCACCAAATATCAACATTTTTTACCGATTAAAAAAATTTTCAATTTTCAATTTTTAATTTTCAATTTTCAATTTTCAATTTTCAATTTTCAGTTTTCAATTTTCAATTTTCAATTTTCAATTTTCAATTTTCAATTTTCAATTTTCAATTTTCAATTTTCAATTTTCAATTTTCAATTTTCAATTTTCAACTTTCAATTTTCAATTTTCAATTTTCAATTTTCAATTTTCAATTTTCAATTTTCAATTTTCAATTTTCAATTTTCAATTTTTATTTTTAATTTTTAATTTTAATTTTCAATTTTCAATTTTCAATTTTTAATTTTTAATTTTCAATTTTCAATTTTCAATTTTCAATTTTCAATTTTCAATTTTCAATTTTCAATTTTCAATTTTCAATTTTCAATTTTCAATTTTCAATTTTTAATTTTCAATTTTTAATTTTCAATTTTCAATTTTCAATTTTCAATTTTCAATTTTCAATTTTTAATTTTCAATTTTTAATTTTCAATTTTTAATTTTCAATTTTTAATTTTCAATTTTTAATTTTCAATTTTCAATTTTCAATTTTCAATTTTCAATTTTCAATTTTAAATTTTAAATTTAATTTTCTCTTAACCAAACAAATCTTAAAAGGTCGTTTATTTCTTTTATTTCTATATAAAATAATATTAAAAGTTGTTCTAAGTTGAAAATAATCGGCAAAAAAGAAATGTTCTACACAGGTTTCGAACCCCCCTGATTGGTAAGCAGTGAAATAGTAGTACACGTCGCTAACCACTGGGCTATGAGGCTTCGATGAGGAGATGATTCTGCCAGTGATACCAACATGATTTCAAGAGCATAATGGTCATTTCTGACCAGGAACGTTTCTCAAAACTGATGTTAGGTTGCAATCCTGCATTGCAGAGAGCATGAATATAGCATGAATAATGTGTATAGTAATAGTGTGTAAGCAATCCTTTTTTCCTTTTTTCGTCCTTAATATGCAAATTTTCAAAATGCTCTATAGCCTATAACCTGGTCGTCCATGTCTACTATCACCATGGCAAGTTTGAATCAAATCGGTCGAGCGGTTCCGGAGGAGTAGTTATACAAAGAGTGACTTTCCTAATCCATTAGAGCTTCGCTTCGCTCCGCTCAATAAAAACCTGAGTAGGGAAAAGAGTTTTGTAGTATTATAAAATACTCTAAAAATTTCGATAGAGTCGAAGTATCATTGTTCTTCATCTTCACTCTTCATTTATCTTGTACTTCTTATTTCTCATACTATTATTGTTCGTTCCATTCCACTATCCATTTTTGATGTTCTATCTATTCAACATTCATCATCTCTCATTTCTATACGGCTCTCTCTATTTAAATCGTAATTCATATAAACTATTGTAATTTAGAACCAAAACTTATCTATTCAACATTCATTATTTCTTATTTCTATTCGGCTCCCTCTATTTGAATCATTATTCATGTCAACCATTGTTATTTCGAACTAGAACACATTTTTGTGGCAGATTTTACTGTGAAGTATCGAGTCCCCCCACTTTTGAGAATGGGCGTTTCCATGTCACAACAGCCGACCAATCACAGAGCTCTATCGTTGCTGACGTCAAAAAGAAGGCAGCCATTCTGTGAAACCACTCTTTCTAAGGCACACAACAGCCATTTTAGAACGAATTCATTCAGATAATGAATAATTTTCACGGAAGAATATCATCAGAGCTCTGATAGATTCTAAATCGATCAGTTACTTCGAATTATATTTTCTTCGAGTGGAAAACTTCGGGTAAAACAAAAATTTTTACGTAACATGAGAATTTGACAATTTATTATGTGACTGAATTAGGAATCAAATTCAAATTTTATTTCCTTCTGCAAAAAAATACACAATTGCTACAATGTACAATGAAAATGATAGATAAATCTTATGGAATAGCATACATTAGAACAGAAACAAATATAGGAAAGGAACCTGAAAAGGCATAGGCACAGCGCAGGTAAGTTGTCATTAAACTTAACTAGTGCCTCTTAATTATAGGAGTACATTATAATTTATAATTATGATAAGACTCACTGTAGATGATAAAATTGAAAACCAAATTAAGAATGAGTAAACAATGAAATGGAATAGAAAAGAGAACTGAGTTGATGAAACAATTGACTGACAATGATTGGTGATAGAGAAAACGTCAATACTTATCTATTACTGATGGTAAACGTGACATGTGAAAAAAACGCTCTGTTGGAGGGTTTATGGAATCGGGAACTATATAATTCATTAACTAATTATAGAAGTTAAGGATTAATGCACACCTAGAAAATATGCAATATTGCTGAATTGGAGATTATTCATTCATCGATTTCCTTGATCAATTTTTTTGTGATTTTACTTTGAATGAATTTAGCTGGAATGAAGTTAACCACTTTATTTGCTGCGAGAGTGAGTTGCCTGTCGCAAACCAACAGTCTGCATCTATCGGCTGAAAATGTTATGGAGGTTTCTCTCAAGCTGTAGTTGGTTCGTCGTTGTTGTAAGGTATCTTTATATTATGTATCTTTATATATCTTTATATTATGTGGAAAATTATATTTTTAATGTACAGCTGTTTGATTTTGAGAATAGAAGAAGTTTGGGGCAATAGCCTGTTTTTTTCTTTCCGCATCTTGTATATTTTTGTACATGAATAAATAATAATATTACCAGTATGCATGAAATATTTAAATAATGTTCTATAGTAGGCTACTCTCGTATACTCATGATATAGTCTTAACTCAAGCAAGCTGTAGCTTGATAATGTAATTAATCCCATTTTCTAATTTTCATAACACAGGATTTGAGCTATTGTATTCTATAATCTACATAAATGCATGCTCTCTCACTCTCCACAGTTGGGAGGAAGTTCTTGACCCAGGCGGCTCGTGCCCACGGAACAGGTGAAGTGCTGTATAGTAAAAGATACGGGCACTTCACCTGTTTAGTGGGTACGAGCCGCCAGTGGTTTTGAAAATCCCTCTCCAAGAATGGACACTCATGCCTTTCCGTATACATTCACAACACAATTACGGAATTGCATTACCATCAACATATTAAATTCAATATGTGAATTATTTTCATAAGCTTTAATAGTCTATACATGTTATAGTCTAAACATCTATCTCATTTTTAATATGCATAGTTCTCCAGTTTCAAGCAGATATAAGCTATTTTGTAACATACATGGATGAAGTGAATAAATTTGAATATCTCTCTATCTATCTCATACACCCTTTCTCTGTTATTCCCTCTATTCCCCCCTTCTTCTCCTTTTCTAAATTATATTTTATGCAGATTCGTATGTACAGAACAAAGTGAATGAATCTCTTTGTCCCTCTCTCTCCCTCTCAGCTATCGACTCTCATTTTCTCCTTCTCCTTTTCCCTCCTCAATTACATTTTTCCCATTCTCTTTTACTTTCAATGAAAGAGAGATCACACATCACCTGCCAGCTATAGTCGGTCCAAACAAAGAAGACATTCTGGCAAGATGGGAAAATGACTCCAGCTCTGTTAATATATGTTCAAAAATCATCAATTTGGTTTCAAATCACATCAGATCAGAATGTTTCTCACAGTTTGAGACTAAATTTATTAATTTTGAACATATATTGACCAAGCTGAAGCTGGAGTAATTTTCACATCTTGCCAGAGTGTCTTCTTTGTTTGGACAGACTACAGAAGAGAAGCGCGGATAGTAGCAGAGCGCTTGCATATTTCATGCATCCACTCCGCGGCGCTGTTGCCATGGCGACGGCGACTCTCTCTCATCTCGACGCTTGAATTTTCATGTGTGACGTGACGTCATCAATCACGCTTTGTATCACGTGTCACGCGCCAAAGTGGCTACACGTCACGTCGATTTCTCAATTCTGGAGGCCATTTTTCAAATTGTAGTTGATGGTTTCCGGCTGTGGAGAATCCCATTCATAGCCGGGTTGCATAAAGCTGAGAGTGAATCAGTTTTAATCCATGATCAGTAAATTCCGGGTTAGGTAGTCAACAATTTGTTATAGTCTGTACAAGCAAAGAAGCCATTTTTTGAACCTACTAACAGCTTTTGTAAAGCATCCATCTATTGTCTATTGGAGCGATAACTCCAATTGACAACATCTGCAGTTGAAGAGCACAAGGAGCTGACAGAACCATGTTACTTTGAAGCGTCTGCTAAACATATCCTGAACTCAAACTCCCTAATGGAGCCCATACACTGCTGATGCCAAACTAAACCAAACCAATACCAACCAACCAATTTTGACGTATGACATACCATTCAAACAATTCATCCAACCATACAACCAAAACTGTTACCAACATATTATGTTATAATGATTCGAAAATTACTCAGCTGAACAAGACATTTTTGCTACACTTTCAGCGCGGTTATTTGAAAAAAATCATGTAATAATGAAATTAAATGATTCTGATTTGAAAATTCTGTCGGTTATTCATTTATCACAGCTTGAGTTGAGCTTGTATTTCAAATCAATATTCAATATTCCATTGTAATAAAATTCCTATCTATCTTCTTCTCTGTGTTGAGAATCTAGATCATTTACCACACAACAAAAACTATTGATGTCTACAAATTAATATCTTCGAATAGTTTTGGTTTTGATTAGCTTAATACAGATTATAATAAGTTAATTCAATGAATTATTATTACTATTAGATGATGATAGTGATAATATAATAATAGCTCCTCGTTCCAGACGTTTTATTCATTAAATAAATAATCTAAATTTTAGATTCAGGTTGAATTGAAACAGAATGTAAACACAAAACACTTGCAGGAAAGAATAATAAAATTCTAGGACGCATCATGAATGCAGCTGACTTTTTATACAGTTGGCTAAATTTTCTTAAAGCCACGAAAAACCGTTCAACCAACTCATCCAACCGATCCGGTATCACGTGGTTGAATGGTTTGGTTTGGCATCATGCACCAGTTTCATACCCCACAATAGGACAACGGAAACTCCCTACAGACACCTACAGTTAGTTGGATTATAATCAGTACACAATTAAATTATTCAATCATCATTTGTAGTGTGATTTTATTATTATAATTAACTTATTATTAAATATTAATTATAATAATACAAGACATTCAGCATTCAGCCTGAATACCACAGACTCTGACGTCATCAGACAAAGGGTACGTCCAACCAAACCATAGTTCGCGCAAGTTGACACGCCGTTACAATGTAAAGTTATGGTGACGACGTGCCTTCTCAGGTTGCGCCAACAATTATCACTGATGTTTTATTCATTCTGAAGTGGAGCTGGCTATTTTTGAAGTGCTGCTGGACCTGAACTGCATAAATTACTTTGCGATTTGCCAAGTACACACTGGCGAGGTGGAACCTCCCCGTAAGGTCTTCTCCACCATTATAAAGCGTACGAATATTATTTTTTTCTGCATAAATTACTGGGAGAAAAGGTCAGCTGACCATTCATTCATTCATTCATTCATCCGAGGCTTTGTAATGGTGACACTAATATTTGGTGCGCGGGATTTTCAAAAGCGTTTCCCGGAATTTTCCCGGCTGAGTGATGAGCATGAAAAAGCACTTTCATTGTTATGGCGCCAATTTTGAAAGCAGCTAAATGGGAGCAATCACTCTTTTGACCGGTTTGAATGTTTTTATCAAAATGTACACTGAATGAATTCGTTGAAAAAGATTTCAATTTGATTGAACGGTGGATGGTCTGGGAGATATTGTTTTCCTCATATATGCTCAAGTTTCACATTCATATGCTTTTTATTTTGAAGTGATTCGTTCTGTTATAACTCAAGCTAGGCGGTTGGCGAATGACTGGTATCAGTTCACAACTCTGTCAGGACAGTCGACGTGTTGTCTGCGAGAGTAGGCTTACATCAAAACAAGAGCGTAATATCAAACTTATTCACTCTCAAAGAAGCTTCAGACTGTCCTTACAGAGCTGATAATTGATAACAGTCAATCGCCAACCTTGTAACTTCGTATAGCGTCAGCTATACATTCATTAATTTTTTTCCCCATTCATTATAATAATTTTTTCTCATTAATTCATTCTATAGTCCAGTGTGCTTTGTTCAACACAGTGCTCCTAGTAGAGCTGGTGCCGATAGTTACGGCCGTTTCTTTCATTACTTGTACGTTCCAAATAATGGCCAGGGCCGTGTCTCATAAAGATTTACAGCTTGTTTTTCTAGAGAAAAACAAGTGATCGGGATTGTAGATTCACCAACGAAACGTTCGATTAACAATGTTCCGAATTTTGAAAAGAATCAGCTGTTGCCCTAATTGCAGACGCTGAAAATACACCAATGGCCGACTTGATATTATTACAATTTGATTCATATTAATTATTTGATTCAAAAGGTTTCATATTATTACAATTTGATTTGTAGGTTATGATATTATTTTAGCGACAAAAATGATTTCTATTCAAATTTCAGAATAAAATTGATAATCGATATCATTTTATTCATAATAATAGATCAATTCACTCATCGAATCATTACACTGGAAGCAAAGTTTTTTTCATGTCATAGCAACTATCCAGCTGAGATTGTAAAATTTACGAATAATGGGAAACGTTTGTGAGACAGAAACACGAATAGAATTCAGGAATTATAAGTAGTTGTGGATTGTGAATGTTTATGAGACCCGGACCAGGAGCTAGCTAGTGATTGAACCAGCTAATAAGAGTAATAAGAGTATTCATAACTCTATTCACTGATACTGATACTCTAAATAGTCTGTGTACGTATACCGCTGTTACGGTATACGTACACAGACTATTTTCAAAAATCAGCTGTTGTCTGTTGAAAGTCACAAGGAACATACAAAACCGCCGGAATTTTCGGCATCAGCAGCTAAGAGAAGAGAATTTTAAATTCTGTGATTACCACCGAAGAGATTATAAATAATTAGAAGTGTGAAGGGCGCAGTACACTGCAAAGTTCTGATACGCAAAATAATCTGATAATGGTTTATTATTTTTATTTAGCGTATGACTTTCAACAGTGGGGAGACCCAATGGTTGTTCCACTTCGCCATATAACCTCATTTCTCACAAATGGCAGCATGGGTATCCATATGGGTTATAGTTATTTTAAAACAGTCATTTTCAAACAGAATTTTAAAAACATTATTATTAACAGATTTCAAAACATTATCCACTACTAAAACTGATGCACTTCACAAATCCACTACATCATGGCCGAAAATAATCGATTTTGACTGAAAATTTAGAGCACGAGAATTGAACATGATAATGGTAATGTGGTAAGGGAAGATGATATTAATGATAATGATAATCTGATGATAATGTGGATTGTGATATGAATGTGACCGAAAAGTTCCAGGTCTTTTCCTGGAAGAGAATACCTTGAAGCTTTATCATTTTCCACACACCCCTTGGTGAAATTCAGAGTGCAATTTCCCTTGATTCGCTGTTCAAAGGACCGGCAACTCTGCATAAAAATGTGCACACAGGTATAGTCTGACCAAGCAAAGAAGACCCTCTGGCAAAATGGGAAGATGACTCCAGCTTGGTCAATATGTGTTCAAGAATTATAAAAGTTGTTTCAATAGAAGATTCAAGTGTTCCCTACAATTTAAGATCGAATTGATAATTTTTGAACCAGTATTGGCCGAGCTTGAGTCATTCTCCCATCTTGCCAGAGGGTCTTCTTTGCTTGGACAGAATATAGCCTGGCCTTTTTATACTAGAAATTTTCATAATAGTGGAGAGCCACCGGAAAAAGAGGAAAAGAAACAAGGAGAAGTTCAGGGTCAGAGAAAAATAATAATATGCTAAGAAGGAAAACTGCTGAAGGGTCTCGTATATGAGAGTAGAATACTTGTTCTTCTTTCCTTTTTTATTTATTTTTGGTATTTTTCTTCTTCTTCTTCTTCTTCTTCTTCTTCTTCATCCAATTTCTCTTCTAATGCCTTGTTATAATGTTATTTTAATATTCCCTTCTTCTTCTCAATATTCGTATGATTTGGATTTTGATCGCTTGGACTAGATTGATTTCCTTGCATTCATTCTTTGTTACCATGTTCATGAGTCACTGTCTAAACTTCAATGAATAAGTTATCTTTCCTTCAAATTGAATGTAATCTTCAATTCTATTAATTAATGAAAAACATAACATGCCTCATTTTTCTCCCTCTACGTAGTTCTATGTACTATTCAATATGCTCTCTATACTATGTTTTACAAGAATCATTATCTATTGAAAATTCAAAACCGTACCTCCAAGCGCTCTTCTATTTTCACGCTTTGAAAGTATCAAGGATTATGTTTTAACACTGTCTGTATTTAATCAAATCAATGATTGAATTTTGTTGAACTTCTTATATTTAAATCAACAGAAACTATCGCGGTTCTGTCTGCTCCTTGTGCGCTCCAATAGCTGATGTCATTGAAAGTTTTCATTCAGCTACGCCTACATGAAGTTTTTTAAAGCAAATATCAGTTTTATAATATAAGCTGTTAGTAGGTTAGCTGATCAAGTACAAGAGACAAACGAAATCATCCAACTCTTTGGTTTCATCTATAAGCCTACTTGATCAAGATGGCTTAACTAAAATTTAGTAAAAAAATAATCGTGTGATTGAGGTATCATATGTGTATAAGGCAAAATAAGCGAACAATCATACTCACGTGAAATCCTGAGGATTCATTTTGCAGCAGTTGTAACGAGTGTTCCTTCAGTTGCTCACTAGTTGTAATCCACGAGGTGAAGTATCTCTACTTGAATTATTGTAGTCGCGTGATAGTCGAGCGACTTCAGAGCGACTTTCCAGTCTGGTGATCATTATGCGACTCTAGGTGAGCGACTTGGCTGCGATTCGCGATCTGAACCTTGTTTGTTTGAAGATTTATTGGAATCTGAAAAATACGAGAATATAGAATAAGATTTATTTATCCATTGTCTTTCATTAAAGTTAGGACTCGCAGGTTTTCTCTTACAATTAACCTTACAATATGTTTGAACAATGAGGCATTGTTCGTCGCAGTGCTGCGAACATAAAACATTAATCACACTGCATAGATATGATGGACAGAGGAAATCCGTTTGAATGGAATTCAAGGCGAGCGAAACGAGCCTGCTCGTATTTTTGACAGTGCTGACACTGCGGAAGTTACAGGTGGCTGAGCTTACTTTCTAGACGGATAAGGCGAGCGAAGCGAGCCTGTACTCTAGTTTATGAGTTCTTCTCATTCCAAGTAGCCTACATTCTGTAGGCCTATCAAGTGCATTCTTTTTCAAAATACTTTAATTGCAGTTTCACTCGTAGGAGTCTTTGTAATGGAATATATTTTAAAAAAGTATTTTGCAAAGGAATACACTCCAGAAGTTACTAAGGTACCGGCACACTGGTCATTACGCCCACAGATTATACAAGAATACCCTTTGCAACTCAATATCAGTGTAAGGTATTCCTCCCCGTACTAAATACATGTGTGCGTTTCCTTTTGCGTCCGTATTACTTAGTGGAAGCTCATGCATATTAAACAACGTGGAGTCAGTAGGTGGCATACACACCAAATCTGAAATTGGGATTGTGTAAGAAGAGAAAGGGTAGGACGAAGAGGAGGAGGAGGAGGATGAGGAAGAGAAGGAGGAGGAGAAGGAGTTTGAAGAAGGGGAGAGGAGGAGTAGAAGGCGGAATAGGAGAAGAAGAAGAAGAAGAAGAAGAAAAAGAAGAAGAAGATATCTAGAAGAAGAAGAAGAAGAAGATATAAGAAGGAAGAGAAGAAGAAGGAGGAAGATGAAGAAGAAGAAGATAGAAGAAGGAGAGAAGAAGAAGAAGAAAAGGAAGAAGAAGAAGAAGAAGAAGGATGAGAAGAAGAAGAAGAAGAAGAAGAGAAGGGAAGAAGAAGAGAAGAAGAAGAAGAAGAAGAAGAAGAAGAAGAAGAAGAAGAAGAAGAAGAAGGAGGAAGAAGAAGAAGAAGAAGAAGAAGAAGAAGAAGAAGAAGAAGAAGAAGAAGAAGAAGAAGAAGAAGAAGAAGAAGAAGAAGAAGAAGAAGAAGAAGAAGAAGGAAGAAGAAGAAGAAGAAGAAGGAGAGGAGGAAGAAGAGGGAGGAGGAGGAGAGAAGAGGAGGAGAAGGAAGAAGAAGAAGAGGAGGAGAAGAGAGAAGAAGGAGAGGAGGAGGAGGAGGGAGGAGGAGGAGGAGGAGGAGGAGGAGGAGGAGAGAGAGGAGGGAGGAGGAGGAAGGGAGGAGGAGGAGGAGGAGAGGGAGGAGGAGGAGGAGGAGGAGGAGGAGGAGGAGGAGGAGAAGGAGGAGGAGGAGGAGGAGGAGAGTGAGGAGTAGGAGGAGGAGAAGGAGGAGGAGAAGAAGGAGTAGTTGAAGGAGGTGGAGTAGGTGAATGAATTATTCAAGTGGTCCACTCCAGAGGTTTGGTGACATTCTCTCCAAAGGTTGTCTTTATAATAATCATCCCAACACCTACAAATAGCGTACACTACTACAAATTGGGAGACTTCTGAAACGTGAAATGGACTACAGCTGACGCAAAAAATTAGGAAGGTTAGCGAATGACTATTATCAATGCTCAGCTCTGTCAGGAGAGTCGGCGAGCCGACTAAAAGAGAATATTATCGAATAGAGAGCAGCCTCAACAAACTGTTTCAATCTTGCAGACTGCTTCCAGACTGCCCTAACAGAGCTGGGCGGTAATGGAAGTCAGTAGTCAACCGTCTTGATTTTTGGAAGCTGCTCTATCTCACTTTTTCTGAGGAACTCTTAATCTGCCTTTGGACTGGACTCATAAATTCAATGGTAATCTTATTTATTATCATAAATTAAATGATGAGGAACATAATTATTGATTTGATTCGAGCATATAACCTGTTGAACTCTTCTTCATAAATATCATTGAATGAATATGATTATCAATATGATCAAGATTACTTCTTTCTTTCTTACTTGATTTCTTTACTTCCTTCTTCTTCGTTTTATTTGGGTCAAATTCAATACCTTCATCCTCACAATAGCTTGAGCATTAACGGTTTGTATCCCTAAGGCTGAGGCCTACTGTATTTTAATCTTGTTAGAGGTAAATAGAGGGTAGATGATCATTCTATAGAACATACACACCATACATAGTAATGCATCATATAATAGAGATTAGGAGGGTGGAGGGTAGATAGTTGAAGCTACCAACTAGCCTCTACCTCCACTTCCTTCTTCTCTAACCTCTAGCCTCCAACCACGTAATTCTAGCGCCTTTTTGAGTTTCTACTTCCCATATTTAATAATATCAAGATGGCGGCCGAACACTATCGCGGAACCATATACACCCTCTAACCTCAATCCTCCAAATTGACACTCCACAGATGTGTCTACCCTACCCTTTTCCCTCTACCCTCTAACCACTACCCTCTACCCTCCACCCTTTACCCTCCAGGCAATTTACCCACTACCATCTAGTCACCGGCATTGCGGCCTCAGCCTAAAATTACACTCATGTGCCGGATAGTTAATGCTTCTTATTTACGTTTTGTGCAACCAAAATCCAACTTGACAGGCGAGAGAAGTGTTAAAATGAGTCATTTCACAGGAATTAAAATTCAAGGAAGTTACGAACAACGCATAATTTGCTAATATAGGCTACTTATGATATTCGCAGATCACACATCATATGTTTGCCAAGCAGCCTAGGGGTGAATCGTTGGAGTCAGTGATAACGCGCCGGCCTGATAACCAAGAGGAACCGAGTTAGAATCTTGATGGGGGATCAATTCTTAGACCTTGGCACGGCCACATAGATATAGTCTGTCCAAGCAAAGAAGACCCTCTAGCAAGATGGGAAAATAACTCCAGCTCGGCCAATTGGTTCAAAAATTATTATCAATTTGGTCTCAAATTGTAGGAACCAATTTGATCTACTATTAAGACCACATTTATAGTTTTGGAAAAAATATTGACCAAGTTGGAGTAATTTACCCATCTAGCTAGAGGGTCTTCTTTGCTTGGACAGACTATACGGCCACCCCGTCTTTTGGAGGAGACATACATCATCATCATCATCATCATCATCATCATCATCATCATCATCATCATCATCATCATCATCATCATCATCATCATCATCATCATCATCATCATCATCATCATCATCATCATCATCATCATCATCATCATCATCATCATCATCATCATCATCATCATCATCATCATCATCATCATCATCATCATCATCATCATCACTCGCATTACCTAGCACTTCCTAGCTGCTCTATCTATCACAACTCTATTCACATGTGAATTATATAGATATAAATTATATATTTTCAATTTGTTATCGGTGCCAATCATATGTAATGAAAAAAAAAACAAAATAGTGAAATTCACGTTTAATGACTTGAAAGGGTGGATTCCACTATTTGTTGATTTATTATACATTCGTAGCTTCAATACAATAACAGGTTGAATATTTGTAATATAGTAATGTGGATTGAGCTGTGATGGCTAGAAAAGCGCAGCTTGAGCCGGGCAGCTCCAGCTGCGCATTTAGAGATGGGCAGCTCGAGCCGCGTCGATCGAGCTGCCACTTGGGAATCGTACCTTAAGAGCTCATGTGGGCACCACCCTTGGAATAACGTCATTCATTTATAAATGTATTAATTACTTAGGATCGTATGAATTAGTAGAGGAATAATTCTCCACATTTCAAACATGTTCAACTACCTTTTGTGCATAATTCAAACTCCACACTCCACCTCTTTGAATACATGATGGAAACTATCAACTTCAAGTGTGTTCCACTGCATACTTTCTGAAAGGTCAGGTCGGCTGGTAGCTGCAGTCTAAGCAAAGAAGACATTCTGGCAAAATACTAAAATTACTCCTGTTCGGTCAATACTATTTCAAAAACTACAAATTCAATCCTAGATTGTAAAAAACAATCTGCTCCACAATTTGAGACCGACTTTATAATTTGTGAACCAATATTGACCGAGCTGAAGTACTTTTCCCATTTTGTCAAAATGTCTTCTTTGCTTGGACAGACTACTCTAGAGGATAAAACAACAAGAGAGGAACTCAAGTGCGATGAGCGAGCTCAGACCGACTAGATATTGGAGAGCCACCCCATGGGGCTTGCAATCATTCTAACTGTTAGAATCTAACTGCTCGGATGAATTCACTCCTGTGTTTATTCAAGCTGAATGCCAGGCGTCCACTAATTGTGGCTCGGATTGTAACTATATGTATAGAGAACTGAAACATTATTATTATTATATACAGAATGTTACATATACATATTCTCGCTATACTGGGATATTCATGTATTCTTAGTATAGTCTGTCCAAGTAAAGAAGGCCTTTGGCAAGATGAAAAAATTACTCTAGCTTTGTCAATACTTGTTCAAGAATTATAAATGTGATCTTAATAGTAGATCAAATTGTTCCCTACAATTTAAGATCAAATTGATAATTTTTGATCCAATATTGTCCGAGCTTGAGTCATTCACCCATATTGCCAGAGGGTCTTCTTTGCTTGGACAGACTATATCTATATTATGTGTCTCAGTACAGGAGTTTCTCATTCAATTGTACTCAAATTCTCATTTAATTCATAATCAATTATTCTATATCATTGACTAAATACAAGCTTTGTATTTGAAGGATAGTTTGATACTTTGAAGAGAAACTGTTATGCCACGTTTACACCGGAATGTTAATAACTTTTTTGAATAACTTATGATATAAAAGTTATTAAAAAATGTTATTAACATTTCGGTGTAAACGTGGTTTTACAAATTACATTGACAGAAAATTATAGTGTTGAACTTGTGGGTTTCCCTTCTCTCACTGGCTTCAATGAGTATTGTATTACTGTTTCACTTCTACTTATTTACTCAATTGTTCTATTTGTTCTAATCCAATTGTAATAATTCTGTTGTATCAACATTACAAGTTGTATCCTATTTGTTTTCCTATTCATCATTAGCTATCAATCAATCTTCATTCAAAACATACATAGCAATGTAAATGAATACGTCTTAAATATTATTTTAACAAAATAATAATAAATAAATATAAGAACAATACTATGCTATAAAAACTATATACTATGCTTATAACTTATAGCTGAATTAATCTGTATTAGAATGTTTGTTTGTTACATTGAGGGATATATATCATAAATCATAATATATCATATAACTGACGTCAAATATCTAGGCGGTTTCGTCTGCTCCAACAGCTTTTGTTGTCAATTGGAATTATCATTTTAGGCTAGCTAGGCCTATAGTCGGCGCAATCTAAGTTGACGAAAACCCCCTCCACCCGAGAAATAGCTACGTTGTCATTTTGCGTGAAATTGAAACTTCTAATAACGCAAACACATTCAACTGAATGTTAAAAATGACAGCGCAGCTTCGGAAAAATCACGCGGTGTTGTGAAACTCACTATTTTTATGATAAACCAGCTGTTCGCAGCTCGAATATCCAAGTCGATCAGCTTCAATATCTCCAATCTTTAACATACAATAATTCATGCATATACCGCTCTTCTTACTTTGAGACTCTTGAGAGGCCAAATTACGACTATTTTCGACATTTGGAAAAATAATTTCAATTGTTTTTAAACAAATTTCTCGCTTTCACCACCCAATTATCTTCTCAAACAAAAAAGTTTCTAGATCATCGAAAATTTCATGTTTCCTGGTCGAGTAGACCTGACATTGGCAAACATATTCATCAATTGAAACATAATTATTGGTCGTATATAGAAAATTCAAAAACCATTAGAAAGCTCGAATTCTCCTTGTCATTCTGATATAAAAAAACTTCATTTTTACTACAACCCATGATTGTGAGAGAAAAGTATCTTCGCGATTTTTAAATTTTCCAAAAAAATCAAATTTTCTTTGAATCCTTCTACCTAGGAACTTTTTTAATACTACTGGCATATCAAGGATAAAATTCTACGTCTAGATATGGGGTTTCATCGCGAATTTGAAGATGTTCCAATTTCACACAATCTGGCAACGTAGATATTTCTCGGGTGGAGAGGGGTTTCGTCAACTTAGATTGCGCCGACTATAGGTGATGTTTTATAAAACAAAAGAGCAAGAAGATGTTTTACATCCTTTTGGTAGGTCACATCCAATGAATGTTAGTAGGTTAAATCCAATTTTGGTGGATTTACCAACTCTAGATTAGTGAATTGAAAAACTCTAAACGTCCAGAGTTACATAAGCTCATAGAAATCGTCTAAAATTCGGGTAACAGCTAAAGCAGATTCAAAACTATGAACCTGCCGTTATACTTTGAAGTTCAATGTTCGCAGTGAACATTTATCAACTACCAATACTGTAATTGAAAATGACCTGTTCAACATTTGATTTGATTTGAAAGCACTCGAAACAGTTTATAATTAATTGTCACTCCAGAGGCAAGGCCCTAATCAATTTTATCGAGTTGCATTTAATCAAACTTCATGGTTTCAATATATTGTTTATTGGTTTTAATAATGCTTATCAGCTTTCATGTGGTACTGCGTAATATGATTAGTTTACTTGTTAGCTAAGTTGTATGACTTGTTTGATTAGTGAATGAACAAATTGAATTAGATGAAATTGTTTTTGATAAATACTACTTGATGACATTACTGATAAAATTACTCAGTTCAAATTCATTGTAACTATATTATGGGTAGCCAACAAGTAAAGATTTAACCAAGATTTAAATGAATGGAAAATTATTCAAAAGATAATCATATTAATTGAATGAAAAGACGCAGATTTCTGTGCTTTGAAAATGTGGTTCGACAATATTTTGTCCTTTCTACCACTGGCGGCTCGTGCCCACAAAACAGGTGAAGTGCTGTACAGTAAAAGATACGGGCACTTCACCTGTTTCGTGAGTACGAGCCGCCAGTGCTTTCTACCACAATATCACCTGCACATCTACTCAACAAGTGGAATTCAAAATATTCAGCATCTTATATATTAATTCAATACTTCAGGGGAATATTGAAATCATGATTAGTACAAAATAGTCTTAATAGATCCTATTCAAACTAGGATTGTGTCTGGATGAAGTAGGATTCAAACTAGGATAAAGATTATCTGATGATAGCTCTGGTTTATCAATCAATCAAACTCCATAATTATATTTCATGATTGGGTGGATTATATCTTAGTACCTTACTATCAGGGAGCTATGATTATATTGATTCCATGACAAGAGATTGCTCTGACACACTGTCATCTAATGTCAATCACATACTGACACATGACATTGAACCAATGCGACATAGATTCGATGTATCAGCCCGAACGCATTATTTAGATTGTTATTAGATTGTTTAGAGAACAATATCAAAGTTTCTCAAATAATAATGGAGTATCTGTAACATGGCTTTATTTTTTTGGAAACGATCAGTGTTGAAAATTTTTTGATCATACTACCATCCATCTATTCCACATATTCGCCTTATACCGGCAACTTCAACACTGACTAATTTTTGAAAGAAGTTAACATCATTCAAACTTCAAGCTTGAATTTTTCTACCAAGTGGATCATTTTTCTCCAAGTCTGACAAAAGGGGTTATTTCTTTGAGAACTGATGCTTCACATCGGTTAATGTTGAAGAAGATTAATCTTATTGGTGTGTAAAAATTTTCTTATCTCAACAACCTATTCTATTGATATAGAAATACTCGTTGAATTATTGCTTATCCTAGGATATTATTATATTGAAATTATTTCTCAACTTGGGATACCCATTGCACATAAAAAAGTTAATTATAAAATCTTTACGGGAAAAATATTGAAGATAGCCCAATCATAAATTTTTCATTAAAGTAGGCTATGAATGAGAAAAAGCTATGATAGGCTACAAAAATTGGCTAAAATTTTGATATAAAATCGGAAACTCAATCACAAGAAAGTTCAAGATTGCAATAATTCTAACTGCCTTTCCCAACTTTCTCGACAAAAACATTCAGAATAGTTCCAAATTCAGCCAACAAATTACAGGAGCAATAGGGTGACTAGCGTCAAATTCCATTGGACACGCCTCCAAGCACCGCCTACGCTCCGAATGGCTGACGACATCGGTTCGAAAAGTTCTCAAAACCGACCAGTAGATGGCAGAAGTTATCGGGTGATGTTTCAGTTATGACTTGGGACACGCCTTCATGCCCCGCCTGCTCTTTTCTGATTGGTAGACAGTGTTTCGTGACTTCTGCCTTAGAAAATGGCTGCTAGCGAGAAAATGGTGGATCGTATGAATGATTCACACAACATAACGCTGATTCACTATCCACTATCTTACGCTATTTATCTATTTCATTCATTTATTTGAGTAAGAAGGATAAATTTATTTACAGAATTTAGCTGAAATAATATTAATATACTATTTTTTTAATCTTATTTTGAGAATGTTTGTTTCCTGTGTTTCACCATGAACTGAACTTTCTCATTATAAATAATGGATTTGGAGTTTTAGGATGTGAAATGTGATACTGTATTGCTCAATATAGTACAATAATTGCTATAATTCAATGGTTGCTATTGTATAAATGAACTTAGCTTTATGAAACATTCAATAATATTTATTGCTTTTTTTACCTTAAATTCACGATGTCTCAAGCTCGAGACTGGATGTGAGACAAGTTCAACGACAAAATTCACTAATGTCCAATTATAATTGAGGAAGATGTTAGAATTTTCAAAAATCTTCAAGAATAAGCCAATTCATAAGTCTTGTCCAAATAAACCACCAGATGTCAAAAACTTTCAAATCTAAAACACCAACTCCCAAAATCAATGAACTCTGAAA
The DNA here is from genome assembly GCA_017141385.1 of Sogatella furcifera. Taxonomy (NCBI): domain Eukaryota; kingdom Metazoa; phylum Arthropoda; class Insecta; order Hemiptera; family Delphacidae; genus Sogatella; species Sogatella furcifera. Next base: position 27,560,285 of record CM029556.1, read on the forward strand.
TGTTTTGGACGTTAGTCTGTGTTTCTAGCCAATAAGTTTATTAATTTCTGTAAATGGATCAATTAATAAATTCAAAAACTTACAGCGCGGAATTTGTAATCTCCGGAATTTTTCCAAATATACTACTTCAATTGGATCATTCATTCGTCAATTCAAAAGAATAATTGATATTTTTCAGATGAACAGCGTGAATTTAGGAAGTTTTTCGCCTGATATCTGTAATTAACAAAACTTTTGTCTAGATAGTTACGTAAAATTCAACACAAAATCTAAAATTTTCTGGATAGACAGCAAGAGTTATTCAGGAAGCTTTCAAATCTGTTATAATATCCGTCAAAAAACCATGAATTTTCCATCATTATTTTAGATGAACCTCGAAAATACAGGAAAACTTTTAGCGCGACTTCTGTTAATCACGGAGCGCACAAGATATCTCTCTCCACGTCAAAGGCCAAACAGCCACTGGCTTTCAGCGTTCAACGCGACGTTTTTCCAGCTTGACGCAGGTCCGAGTTTCTGCCAATGCGCATGCGGCAGCCCTATCTCAACGCACAGACCAGTGAGCGGCGAAGCCTCCCAGCTGGGACTGCACGTCACGCGATAGACTCTTCCCGCTAATTCAGCAGAAATATTGTCGGAGGATGTTTGCTGGAACGATTTGTATTGAGAGAATAATTTGGAAGTAAAGAGGAACTTACTTCTTACTTTCGAGAAGTGGATGTATTAAAGATGAATTCAGAATACTATAATTGTCGGAGAATGTTTGCTGGAACAGTATGAAAGGATAACTTCGAGGATGAACGTTCCTGGAGAATATTTCCATGGATTTGGATAATCGATAGAAGAAAATAAATTATTATACATGGAGTCAGAATAACTTTTGGTGTATGTTTGCTGGAACGGTTTGAGAGGATATTATTGTAGAGAAACGTTATGAGAAAGTGTTTCTATAGATGATCGAGAGAAGATTATAGAGATGAAGTCAGAATTATTGTGGAAGATACTTTTCCGAACGTTTTGAGAGAATTATTTCTAAGGGTTTAAGAAATTATGGAGTTTCTACGGAGTATTTTCCACTAAATTCTATTCAATATACAATGAACTAGACTGAATACAATACAAAACGTTCAAAAATATTTTCTATCCAAGAGAGCATAACATTGGAAAAATTCACAAGTTGGTATATAGCTTGGTAATAGCCACTGGCGGCTCGTACCCACGAAACAGGTGAAGTGCCCGTATCTTTTACAGTACAGCACTTCACCTGTTTCGTTGGCACGAGCCGCCAGTGGTAATAGCTTATGCCAGAAAGTTGTGCGTTTTCGTCTGACTCTTGTAGGCTACATCATGATTGTAAAATTTACTAACATTTGATATGGAGCATCATATAGAGTGATTTCATCTGCTCCTTATGCGCTCCAACTGCTGATGTCTTAATTCAAGTTGCCATGAAGCTGGACCTCCTAAGGAGGTATTTAGAAAGTCCTGCATTTAACCATCCCCAGCTAATGTTTTTGAAATCAGTACTGTGGAACCGCCTCCTACTTCTTCCCGCCTTCCAATTGGTCGTTGCACTCAGCTCTCCCTTCCATTAGCCACGCCTCCAGCCAATCACAAGCGAGCAAAAATACTAACTGCTCCCACCAAATTGTAGGTACCAAGATGGCGCTGCTCAGAAATTCATGGAACAAGTAACTTTTGTATTGCTTAGTGTCACTGTTATTCATACGAATGTTACAATTACTTAGATTAAATTCAAATAGATTTATTTTCTCCATTGGTAAATATTAATTCACAGGGATTCAACAGAATCGTGATAGAAATAAATTCATTTCCTATTGATGAAAATTTATGAAACCAATTATTGATATCTAGTGAGATAAACCATTAGAGAAAGTATAATAAAGGTAGAGTATGTTAACTTGTATCCTTTCTCTATGGTTGAACTTACAATTTCTATTAAAATCGATAATTCTCTTACCACTTTGCTGTATGAAGCTCTTTGTAAGGGAAATTTTCGACGGATTGTAAGCCTACCAAGATAAAATTGTATTTAAAGACTGTTGTGTAGAATCACAATTCAATGAAGTTTATACTTCTACCCTTTGAACTTGTAATAGGACATACATTGATAAAGAAATATTCTCATGGCATTTAATTATGGGAAGACCCTTACGGGTTGTTCCACCTCGCCAATGTGTACTCACAATACTGGCCATACATTATACACCATCGACAACGGTCAAAAATTGCTCTCATCGTATCAAGGTCAAATTCTCTAATAAATTGATTTTTATATCTCAATGTTTCCGTTGGATGGTATTATTGAAGATTATTGAATTTGTTTGGACTTCCATGCAATTGAATTGCTCGCGAAATAGATATCCAGAGGATATTATAAAGTGATATTATTAAGATATCGAAATAATTGAAGTACTAATGAAGATATTGAGAATACAGTTCAAGTTCAAGATATTGAACAATTCGAATCCGACTTGATCAAATCGCTCAACACTACTTATTGAGAAAAGCAACCCTTCTGATATTTTTTGAATTCGTTACAAATGACGAAACTTCTAAGTTCTTAGCTTTAGTGAACTTTTTAATGATGAATGTCTTCATTTTTGTCGACTGAGTTCTGTGTCTTAGGAAGAAATGTCTTCGAAAGAAGTAACTTTTGGTTTCAGGGTTGCAAGTTTTGTAAGCTTGTTAAACATTTTTTTGTGTCCTCTTTGAGAAAATCCAACACCGTTCAAGTGGAACTTCAAGTTTTGGAGACAGGATTCGAAGTGTGGAGTAAATTATCTTCAATCCTTCATCTATTTCTTTCTGTTATCATGTCTACTAGTAATAATTTCATGCATATTAAGTTTGTTAATCATATTCCAAGTGAAACAAAATTGGTATAGGTAAAGCCAAAAGGCTATATAATATGTGTTTCGTCTGTCTCTTGCTCGTGGTATTACCTACTAAAAGCTGATGTAAAGTATCTTTTGTCTCTTCAAATTTATAAATGAAAATCCTAATTTCTGAAAAAAAACACCAAGGCTGAGTGGTAGAAAGGATTTCCTAGTCCTAACTCCGCCTAATGAAGGATATTTTCATTTCATTTCTATTTGACAACATCAGCATCAGCTGTTGGAGTGCAATAGGAGCAGACAAGATTGCCTAACTTTTAGACATCAGTTATAGGATGGAATCAGAATGATAAAATATTATAAAAGTGAAGGAAAAAGCTCACAACAAAACATTTTTTTAAAAATTTCATAGCAGTGTTTGAAGATACACTGTTATGTATAATGGTTTGTAATAATATCTGATTTTTCATTCAAATTATGTTGATAAAACCAAGGTAACACATGAAGTGATGACCTAGGAGGCATAAAAAGTGAACATCATCTACCATACACGCAATCAGAGTGCAAGATTGGCGTAATAGTCCGCACAAGCCGAGAAGACATGCAGCCACCGCACACTTTACATTGTTACGCGTCTCTCCGTTATTACTGCTGATAACGGCTACAAATAACCAGATAACGTTCACCGTTAATGGTTACTGGGTAACCATCAATCAGCAATTGAATGCAAATCACCGACAATTGAAGTTGAATTTGGCGCCACATTCAAATTTATATCGACGTGTCGATTAATGGAACACGGGGTCAGAGTGTGCTGTATATATTCCATGTGGTATAGGTATAGAAACAATACTGGAACAGATAGTGTAAATCTCATTATACAGTAACCAATACTCATGTATATGGGTATAGTACACAGATTGAAGTGATAGTGGGTATACATAGGTATAATTTTTGAATCGATGAGTATAAATAGTCTGTGCTATAAATAGGTATGGAAATGGAAGTTGAAATGATAACAGATTGTATGTATTATCAACGCTATAAAGGTGCATAATTATAGTAATGCTAGAACCCATATAAATGGACGTGCTATACAGTACATATGAACAAACCTGTTGTTGTAAATCCATAGTTTTTCACTGATAAATCAATTAATAGGAAATGAAAATTATACAGTGAGATCACTCACGTTCCTATACACTATTATTTATTTCAATTGATATATTAATCACCATCATACACAAATTTCGATTCAGGAATTTCATGAGCAGTTGCTTGATGAACCTTTCTTATGATCAAACTAGCAAAAAATCATGAGTTTTGTTCGAATTTCAGTACCTACCCAGATAGCACGTAAGCTTATTTCAAGCTGTAAATTAAGTGGATTTTGAATTGGAAGTTCCAGTTTGATCAAACCAGCCTAATTCAAACTTGTAACAGGCTATGTGAGCAATCAAGCTGGAAGTTTTAAACTTGTAACAAGCTGGAATTTTCATTCTTAAAATCAACCTAAAATGTTCCAGCTACAGTCCAGCATGTTTCAAGCTAGAATCAACCTTGATTCCAGCTTCAACTTTTAAGCTTGGATGATTAAACTTGATTTCAGTTTGAACTTTCAAGCTTTCCGAACAGCTTGAAATGTGGTAACTCCTTAACTTGAATGAAGCTGTATTAAAGCTTTTAGACTGTAAGTTCCAAGCTTGAATCCAGCTTGTTGAATGGAACATTCAAGCTGGAAACCAGCTGGACCCCAGCTGTTTGTGCTATCAGGTTATCCACTATTCTACATTCAATAGATGAATTTCCCCTAGTTTCCAGTTCAGAATAAGAAATTACAGTACCAGTGGAATTCTCTATTCAGAAAAAATACTGCTCTATAAACCAATCCAATATTCATAAATAAAATGAATAGCTTTGAGTGAGTTTTAGTAGCTTTTTCCAATATCAAAATCAATGGTTAGGCTACTACAAGTATGCGATGTCAAATATAACTCAATAGGATACAGTTCATTCCAGGTGATATACGTTTTTGAATCAGATATAAGTGAAACACATCGCGATAGATGGGTCAAGGATGGCATAACGTTGGCCTATATCTATATCTGCTATTGCCAGTCGTTGTTATATCTGCTACAGTCTGTCCAAGCAAAGAAGACATTCTGGCAATATGGGTAAATGACTCCAGCTCGGTCGATATTCGTTCAAAAATGATAAACTTGGTTTCAAATTGTGGATCAGAATGTTTCTCACAATTTGAGATCAAATTTATAATTTTTATAACCAATATTGATCGAGCTGGAGTTGTTTTCTGGTTGGAAATGTCTGCTGGAAATCATGCTGGAGTGTCTTCTTCGCTTGGACAGACTATACTGTTATTATCTCCAGCTGTGACAATATCCTCGACATTTCCTGCTATTGTCACAATAAATATTATGGGGTGGGAGAAAGAGTGAATATGAGAGAGAGAGAAAAAAGAGAGAGAAAGAGAGACAGAGAGAGAGTGAATATGAGAGAGAGAGAGTGAGAGAGTGAGTGAGAGAGAGAGAGAAAGAGTGAATATGAGAGAGCAAGAGAGAAAAAAGAGCGGGAGAGAGGGGAAGAGAGAAAAAAGAGTGAGAGGGAGAGAGAGTGAGAGAGAAAGAGAGAAAAAAGAGCGGGAGAGAGAGGGTGTATGTGGAAAGAGTTACAATTATTGTAGAAAAGGAGCGTGAAGAAGAATGTAAGAGGCGGAATAGTCATAATAAAAAAATTAAGAGAGAAAAAGAGAAATAGAGTGAGAGGAAGAATTCAAGTGACAGAGAAAGAGAAAAAGAAAGGAATAGAGAAGAATACAAAGGTGAATTAACTATAGAATAGATGCAAGAAAAAGAAGGGAGAAAAGAGCAATAATAAATGAAAAGAGGAAAAGAGAGAAAAGAGAAACAGTCATGATGAAAAAGGGAAGAGAGAGAGTATGATAAATGCAGTCATAGTAAATATAGGGAAGGAGAGATAGAATAAAGAGATATAAAAAGATGAAAGGGAGGGAAAATGATGTGAAAATCCAAGGACCGAGAAAACAGAACAGATAAAAATGTCTCGTGCAAAATAGTTCATCAGTCACAGCTTTTCCGAGATGTGAATTTCTGGCTTCGAATACGTAGACGAGAGGAAAATTCAAGGATCATGAAAATCGTGTCAAGGTTATACGAATTTTTCATTCGCTTTCCCATTTTTATTTCCGTTCAGATTTTCCAAGTATTGTTACAGTTTGTTCAAGCAGAGAAAACATTCTGGCAAGATGGAAAATGTCACCAGTTTTGTCAATATTAGTTTGGAATTGTAATGTCTCAAATTGTGGGAAACATTATGATCTATAATTTTTGACAAAATTTATCATTTTCAAATCAATATTGACCGATTCAATGGAGTATTTTGAATTGGAATATTCGATGGAGCCATTTTCACATCTTGCCAGAATGTCTTCTTCGGTTGGACAGAGTATACATTCAATGCTTGAAGCTCTCAAATGTATCAGTGCGATTTAAATATCTATTTTAATAATCAATCAGAATTTCTCTACCTGAATAAGAGCCTGAGTCACCCTAGGCTACCTGAATAGCTGCTACTAGAGAGCACTGGCGGCTCGTACCCACGAAACAGGTGAAGTGCCCGTATCTTTTACTGTACAGCACTTCACCTGTTCCGTGAACACAAACCGCCAGTGCTAGACAGCAAATTGATGTTACATTGATATTAGTTTCTAGTATTAGCTGCTATTTCCTATTTCTGCCACAATCATTTCATATTATATATTCATTTATTTATTCATTCATTCATATACAAATATACAAGATGAGGAAACAAAAGAAAAAACAGGCAATTTTCAAAAACCTCTTCTATTCCTAATTAATTTATTGGAATAAATTCCTAATTTTATGGAACATAATGAATTGTCCAATTGTCTCTCAGATATTCGTTTTATCAACGTTGGCGCTAATTACCAAAGTGGATAGAAAAATCATATTCTACAGTCACTGCAATATGACTTTTTTTGTTCAGATAAAATTTAGTATAAATACATTTTTGACGTTAGTCTGTGTTTTTAGCCAATAAGTTCATTATTTTCTGTAAATGGATGAGTAAATAAATAAATAAATAACAGTCAGTCAGCAACACTGTATCTGTATAAACATCAAAAAGGCTGACCATCAAACCGTTCCACTTCCACCATCTATCTCTCTATTTTGTAATCTGTGTCTGTTGGGATATACTTCCCTATTCATGGCGAATCAATCTTCAGTGAAAATCTTGCCGGATGTATTCATGAATTGGCCAGCAAGGCATGTGCTTACCGACAAACATCAAAGAGATGTCTGCTTTTGAAAAATGTCCACAGACATTCAAAGGCTGAATCCATACTTTTCACATGAATAAGTTCTTAACAGAGTACCCTACTCAACTCTCCTATCTGTGATTCTCGTTTCTTCTTCTTCTTCTTCTTCTTCTTCTTCTTCTTCTTCTTCTTCTTCTCGCTTCTACCTTTCGTTCATTCTTGCTTCATCCATCTTCTTTCGTTCAATTATTTTTCCCCTTCATATAATTTCAATCTGTTTTCACCAACCATTGAATAAGTACAGAGTAACTTCTCTGTGTTATATTTCATTCATATTTCTATCTATTATCTTAAATAGATTCTATTCAAATCACTCCCTCTCTATTAAGGGTTGTGTGGTAGAGAGGACCAGGAGTCCTAACTCCGCCCTTAATAAAGGCAATTTATCTATATCTATCTATCTATTGGGAGATTGGCTTGAAGTTAGTAAAGACAGTCAGTCGTTTTTCATCTCTGGAGTAATAGTAATAGCTGGATGTTATTCAGAGGTGTTCTGCGCAGTCACTTGGTTACGGAAACTGGCTTATGGTTGCAAGGATGAACGTGCTAACCACATGTTACCTCTACCCAGGGCCATCGCGTGGTTTTTTGGCGCCCTGTGCGAGATTTTGGCAGGCGCCCCCCCCCCTTATTACTAAACGAGTGAAGTCCAACGTACGATAATATATTCAAAGCCAAACATTATTCAAGCTGCCTTGCATATTTACATTTTACTCCTAAGCAATCCCAATGGTCCATATGTGGTGTGGCGAAAAGGATTATAGTGACTTACTTATTATAGTGATATAGTGACTTATTATAGTGACTTACTTATATTGTATCCCAACGTATTGTTTCATATTTTCATGTATTGGGTACGTGATTAGTAAAAGCCTACAGGAATTAATACAAAATAACTCAACGCTATCTACATTGAGCAAAACTGCCACAATCATTTAACCTTACTTTATCATTGAAATATTAAAATTTAAATCATCGATTGATTTATTCTATTGGCTTCCTTGAAAGCACATAAGGGAGGGAATAATCAATTTTTCACAGAAAAATATTGGGAATCATCATAAATATCTCATTTCACTGGAAATAGAGATGTTTCTAACAAAAAATCGGAAACTCAATAACAAGCAAATTGTATATTTCAGCCATTTTCACTCAACTTTCTTGAATAACATTCGAAATAGTTCCTAATTCAGCCAGCGGATGGCAGTAGCAGTGGGATGACTCACACTTCCATTGGACACGCCTCCAAGCTCCGCCTACGATCAAAATGGCCGAAAACATCAGTTGGGAGAGTTTCCAAATTCAACCAGTAAATGGCAGCAGTTGATGGGTGATGTTTCAGTTTTGAATTGGACACGCCTTCATGCCCCGCCTGCTCTTTTCTTATTGGTTGACAGTGTTCCGTGAGCTCTGTCTTAGAAAATGGCTGCTAACAGTGAAATGATGGATGGTGTATCATACACAGAGAATTACGCTGATTAACTATTGACGATCTTGTGCTAATATAATATTTATCTATGTATTCAGGCTGGTGAGATTCTATCAAGTTAGTATTTGAAGAATTTATTTATAGGATTTAGACTTTGATTTAGGATTTGACTTAAGATTCTATTTTGATTGTGTGAATTAGGCCAGTACTAGACTTTAGCATGGTTTTATGCTGTATAAAATGAAATGATAATAAGATTTTTGAATTTTCGTATTAAATATTTATTAATTCTATTTTCTATACAATGAATATAATGAAATAGAACTCAAACTATTCATGATCTAATACCAACCTCTTGCCAGAGAAAAAGTTTCTCAAAAAAAATTCTCTCATTTTATTCAAGGAGTGAGGGTCAAAAAAGGTAAAGGAAAAAGTGATGGTCGGAAAGCAAAAGTAGATGGAAAGTAGGAGGTACAAACGGATAAGTAGATGTGCAGAGTAGAATAAAGAAGAAACAAGAAGAAGAAGAAGAAGAAGAAGAAGAAGAAGAAGAAGAAGAAGAAGAAGAAGAAGAAGAAGAAGAAGAAGAAGAAGAAGAAGAAGAAGAAGAAGAAGAAGAAGAAGAAGAAGAAGAAGAAGAAGAAGGAAGAGAAGAAGAAGAAGAAGAAGAAGAAGAAGAAGAAAAGAAAAGAAGAAAGGAGAAAATATGGAGAAGGAGAATAAGAAAAAGGAGAAGAAGGAGGAAGGAGAGGAGGAAGAGCAGGCGCAAAATGCGAAAAGGAGTCTTGAAGCATACACAGAAATCTTCTGGCTTATTACTTTCGGCACATAGATTCATCCATCCATGCAACGACTGCTACAGTCGTCAAACAAGCAAAGAAGACATTCTAGCAAGATGGGAAAATGACTCCACCTTAGTCAAGATTGGTTCAAAAATTATAAATTTTGTCTTGAAATGGAGAAAACATACTAATCTACGAATTGGAAGCAAATTCAAAATTCATTTCAACTAGTATTTACCGAGCTGGAGTCATTTTACCGTCTTACCAGAATGTCTTTTCTGCTTGGACAGGCTAGCAACAAACCAAGCAAGCTTTTTGACCGAATTTTCGCTCCAAGCTAGCAACACCAAAAATATTTTGTATGAAGTGATAGCAGGTAGAAAAGCAAGAAACTTCACTTCAAAAAGAACCACTACCTCTTCTTCCTCTTCCTCTTCCTCTTCTTCTACTTCTTCTTCTTCTTTTTGTTCTTCATCTCCTACTTCTTCTACATCTTCGTCTTCGTCTTCGTCCTTTTTATCATCTTCTATTCCTACTTCTTTTTTCCTTCTTCTTCTTCTTCTCCTTCTTCTTCTTCTTCTTCTTCTTCTTCTTCTTCTTCTTCTTCTTCTTCTTCTTCTTCTTCTTCTTCTTCTTCTTCTTCTTCTTCTTCTTCTTCTTCTTCTTCTTCTTCTTCTTCTTCTTCTTCTTCTTCTTCTTCCTCTTCTTCCTTCTCTATTCTATTCTCTCCACATCTACTTATTCGCTTTCTACTTCCTACTTTCCATCTAGTTTTGCTTTCCGACCGCATCACTTTTTCCTTTTACTTCTTTCCCCTTATTCCTTGAACCCAATCTCCTCTTAATTTTCACGAAACAAAGGATAATCTGAAAATACTAATCCTAATTTCATTCAGATTATTCTATCCTTTTACTCCATTCCTCTCTCATTTCTTTCTCTTTCTCCTCCTTCTTTCTTTCTTCCTCCTTTCTCTCTTCTCTATTCCCCTTCCTTTCCCCTCTTTCCACTCCTTCTCTCACCCTTATCCTCATCCTATTCCTTCCCATTTTCCCTCTCTCTCCCACACTTCTCATTCACCCACAATAGTGTCCCATTGCACTTGTCCAAATAAAATTACTCCCGCGGGAGTAAAAAGAGTCCACACCAGAATAAAATTACTCCCACTGCCATGGTTGTCATGGCGACCACAGCCAACTTGATACTCTGGCGAATGCTAAGTCCCCTGTCCAAATGCTAAGTTCCCCTGTACTGATCAAGTACTCCGTTAAGTTCACATTCGAAATTGACATAGGGAAGACGCTGATGTGTTCAATCGAGAATTGATAGTTGAATGCTAAGTCTCAGAATTCTTCTTTGAAATCATGTTCAATGAGAAATTTAGGTGAGAGAAAACAGATTTATATTGGGGAACATTTGCATAAGTTCCACAACATTTCAGACAAAAGTTTAAATTTTAATTTGAGAAATAGTACATACTCAGCTCCTGTCCAAGTGTCAAGTATTTTCTGAGTATTGAGCTCTTAGGTTTGTGCGTGGGTAATGGGAGGAATGATGATGATGATGATGATGATGATGATGATGATAATGATGAAGATGATGATGAGAGATGACGACTACTATATAGGTAGTCGGAACCAAAGAAACTTCACTCCATTGTGAAGTAGAAACTTCATTCCACTTCAAGGAGTAGTCTGCAAATTTATATAATTCGAAATGAAGTAATAAACTGTTCAATCCGTAAAAAAATTGGTGCTAATTCAACTGAACAGTTTACTTGATTCATTGTGAAACGCTACTGAATAAATTAAGAATAATCAATTATATTTGCAATTGACATGAGGAAGGAACTGATGTGTTGGATCAAGAAATGTCAAGTCCCTGAACAATGAAATCAAGTGAATTTTTGTTCACTTGATTGCCTACAAGTTACAGTTCCAAAATAATATCTCAATTCAATTTCAACCTGATTTCAAATGGGCTTCTATTTCTTATTCAATTAAATCTTTTACTTCCCCTACTAATGATCCAGCCCAGTGGTCACCAAATGGCGGAACGTGCTCAGGATCCGGACCGCCAGCTAGTTTTGTGCGGACCGCGATGTCATACCGATCTCAACGAAAAAAAATTGAAATGAATCCTATAACAAAATCCATAAGAAATACTTTGAAGTTCAAATAAAATTGAATCATTAACAACAACCCTAACAATAATTTAACACCAGCAGTGTAACCAAATTAGAAAGGAGATTTCAATAGCTAAAGAGATATAGGCCTAGTCAAGGACTAAAACATAGAGATTAGTTTTGACAATTTTATTAGTAGAAGAAAAATAGAATAGACAATAAAGTAATTTTGATTTGTTATTTGTATTGTGCAAAAAATAAATTAATTCTTATTATTTTTTAACGCCAAATCCAATTGAAATAATGACCTTTATTTTAATTTTAATATATCAATGGAATGATATCAAACTTCAATACATTTGAAGAACATTAACATCGAAATGCATACAGATCCATCCCAAATATTCAATATTAATTAAAATTAATGTAGTTAAACAATAAATATTTTCTTAATTTCCGGGGAGAAATTAACCTGTAGGTACGAGCCGCCAGTGCAACAATAACAGGAAGAGAAGGAACAATAAGAGCAACGATTACAGCAGAAAGAAGAAAATGGAGATAAAAGGAGTAAGAAGATGAAACAGAAGAAAGAGAAGATGAAGTAGATACTAGAGACAAAAAGCGACTAGGCACTTCAATTCTTGACTGGTCAAGTTCGCGGAAGATGAGAAGACACGCAGTTACAATACACTTTACATAACAACGGCGTGCCTTCTTCGTCTGCGCAAACAATAATAGTTTAATAGAGGGCTAATCGCTTTGCTCCATTATGTGGCTTTGATTGTTCCCCCTCCCCTCCACCTCTCCCTGTCATCCTTAACTTCAATCAGCGGATACAAAACTGAGGGTTGGAAGCAGATATAATTCGAGATAGTCTGTCCAAGCCAAGAAGACATCCTGGCAAGATGGGCAAATGACTCCAGCTCGAACAATATTGCTTCAAAAATTATCAATTTGGTCTTAAATTGTAGTTTAGAAAGTTCTCTACAATTTAATACCGAATTGATGATCTTCGAACCAATATTGACCGAGCTGCAGTCATTCATCCATCTTGCCAGAATGTCTTCTTTGCTTGGACAGACTATAGTTGGCCGAGAGTTGAGATCGGCTCTCTGTGATGTTTTTGTCACAAATCGACTGTGACTTCTTGTGACACGGTCACAAAGTGACCGGCTGTGCTTGTGACAAGTTCATCTCTCATCTTTGGAGGCTGCGGAGGATTCATTCATATCTGCAATTAATGGTCAGTGAGTTTTCTCTATGGATTAATTTGATTATAAGCTCAAAATATCTCTTGAGTTAAGAGGTCAGATTTTGGAAGGATGTGGGTGTAGTCCTGAAGCGGACAGAGACATTATTTCCTAAATTCAAAACTGATCAGTTACTTCGGATTGTCATCGCTTGAAGTGGAAACCTTTTGGTAGAAATATAAATGACCTTGAAATTTGGACTGTTTATTATGCCTATTTTCTCTCCTTATCTTATTGCATTTTGTTCTCTAATAGATGAATATTTCTTATTATGATGTGCCTGTGTGTGTACCTACGGATTGGATTAGAAGAACCAACTTATTTGGTTACTCATTGATAACAAAATCTACACGAGTAGAACAATGTCGAAAAATGAAGATTGAAAACACGGTACCATTCTCAGTATTTGCCATCAAAGCTTACATATTTGGCTTTTCCAAGAGGCATTCCCACGCTGGCGGCTCGCAACCACGGAACAGGTGAAGTGCTGTGCAGTAAAAGATACGGGCACTTCACCTGTTTCGTCGGCACAAGCCGCCAGTGATTCGCAAGTGTGATGATTTACACGTATTGAGAATTCCTCTACGGAGAGCGAAACACGTTAGTGTTTGAATAAAGAAAGGTTACTGTGATCTCTATCATCATTCATTAACATACATTGATAGGAGCACTATACAAAAAAAGAACAAGGAACTAATAGGATGAGAACTATATCAAGGAATAGGATTCCTATAATAACTGTTCAAAGAATTATTTTAACGAATTTTGTAAAGCAGAATGTTTTTCAAAATCAACTTATTTTCTGCTGGAAGTAATATTAAACATCTTTATTTGAAACCAGCTTATTGATGCATAAATTTATATTTATCAAAATTTAGTTGATATAAATTTTTCTCCATAAAATCTGCGTCAGATACACCAACTTATTTTCATGTTGATAAAAAAAACAAACGAAATAAAGTAACTAATAATAATCCAACTCACGGATACAGTATTAGAATACTCGGTAGGGATCACGCACAGGTTTTAGCCAAAACACTTTAGCCAACTCACTATATTCAAAATTTTTAATTATAGTCTGTCCAAGCAGAGAAGACCCTCTGGTAAGATATGAAAATGACTCCAGCTCAGTCAATCGTGGGAAAAATTCTGATCTACAATCTGAGACCAAATCAATATTTTTTGAACCAGTGTTAACCGAGCTGGAGTCATTTCTCATCTTGCCAGAGAGTTTTCTCTGCTTGGACAGACTATAATAGTTCTTGATTATGGTGAAATTTCATTCATCATTACTAGTGTTCGCTTTCTGTTTAACAATTTATGCGACTTTTCCACACGGACAAATAATCAATGTAGGGAGAATATTCATAATAATGTTAAACACTTTTTTGTCTTAAGCCACGTTTTCACTGAAGTTGATAACACAATTATTGTTAATAACTTTCGTAATTAAATTATTATTATATAAACGTATGTATTTCTATAACTTAAAAAACTAAACTTTAAAACTTAGGGCTGTTTAGAATAATTGAAAAATAAATGAAAATCAAACACCCCTTTAAAAAACTTTAAAATTATTAAAACACAGAAATAAAATAAAATATTTTATCCACATTGATAATGGCCTAATGTGCTAAAACATGTCTGTGTTTCAATATTTTAAAATTTTTTTAAAAAGGTGTTTGATTTTCATTTATTTTTTAATTGTTATAACTTATTATGTGAAAGTTATTAACAATTTTGTTCAAAACTCCGGTGTAATCGTGGCTTCATTTCGAATAACACTTATCATGCTCGTTACATATCACAGTGATGAATAAATGAATTAGTTTCAATTAATTTTTTTTCTCGTACTTCCAGATGTCAACACTCCCAACCATCCTCTCAACCACTCTCCTCCTAACCACCCTCCTCATCCCCAGCCTCCTCACCGCCGTGCCACCACAGTCGTCCATCAGCGAATCACAACCAGCCGTGGTCTACGACGGCACGTGCGAGCTGAGCGCGTGCGACGTGCTGCACACCGTGCGACGAGAGGCGAGCGAACAGCTGGCCGAGCAGAAGGCGAGCCGATCGTGGCAGGAGGACGGCGATTCCCTGGAATGGCGCATGCAGAGGTTGGAGAGACGGTTGAGGAGTGTGGAACAGCCTGGTGAGAATATCATGCAAACACTGGCGGCTCGTACCCACGAAACAGTTGAAGTGCCTGGATCTTTTACTGTATAGTACTTTACCTGTTTCGTGGGCACGAGCCGCCAGTGCAGGCAAATTTTGATTATTCAATGAATAGCGTCAATGTGTGAAAAAAAAAACTATTGAATGGATAACAACCGGGGATAAATAGAGGAGAAATATTTTGGGTACTGTTTTGATCATGATAATAATAATTATTCAATCAATTGATTGCAAAGGTAAGTACAACAGGCGTAACACCCAAAACGATTTCTCCACCAATTTATACAAAAATCTCAAATCAAAGTTATTGCATAGGCAAACTTGTGAAACTTGATTATAATTTCCACTTCCGAAAGAAAAGACAAACAAATTATGATATGCTCTCTTCCTTCCTCTTTCCCTTCCACCTTTCTTTAACTTATTCATTCATCATTCATCTCTATTAAACAATTATTGAACCTACTTTTTATTCTGTAAGATCTTAATGGCTTAATAACATGAATTCTTCTCCCTCAAGACTGATAGTTTTCCACAAGGAATTCTTTCAAATTTTCAAAAATAGCATTTTATGGAGATTTAAACCTTAAACGATAAAAAATAAGATACCCGTTAGCTAATTAGGAGTTTAAATCGATAAAAATTGTAGAAGTTACACATCTAAGGTAGAAAAGCTTAGTCACTTTTTTGCCTCATACACTCTTAAACCAAATAATTCTGGTGTTTTATCAATGATAATTTCACTAATAATATGATTAATGATTCTTCTTGTTTCCGTTGCCTTCTTCAAACACTGATATCACTAATAGTCGTATGTATTTAGTAGTGATAAACTTCTCCAGTTGGTACAGTCTGGTCGAGCAAAGAAGACATTCTTGAAAGATGTGAAAATGACTTCATCTTGGTCAATATCGCTTCAAAAATAAAAAAAAATCATATGAAATCTTAAAGCGGAATGTGTCCAAATAATTCAGACAAAAGCTTCAATTTTCGAACGAATATTGACCGAGCTGGAGCCATCCACCCATCTTGCCAGAATGTCTTCTTTGCTCGACCAGACTATGTTCTATTGCGACAAAGTTTGTAGCAAGTTAGTTTGCCGCTATTTGTGTTGGGAATTGGCCGTGACATGCCCGCTGTCTGGTCTGTGCAATTATTGGCCCACAGTGATGCCGGCACACCCTGTATGCAATGGGATTAACGAGAGCTAACTTGAGATAGGGCTGGAATTAACTATCAGTGAGAATTTCCGTATCACGTTACCGAAATTAGCTGTACTGGGCGTTCTAAATGGCATTCGAATTGTTTTCAGTCAGTAAATCACTGGCGGCTCGTACCCACTAAACAGGTGAAGTGCCCGTATCTTACACTGTACAGCACTTCGCCTGTTTCGTGGTCACTAGCCACCAGTCAGTAGATGTGATTTGAGAAAGTAACTTGTTATAGATGACGCCAAAACGTAAGGCGGTTTCGTCTGCTTCTTGTGCGCTCCCACAGTGTGATGTTTTTTCTACAGTTGTGCGTTCTACAGCTGATGTTGTCAATTGGAGTTTTCATTAAGCTTTAACTTGGATGATGTATTTCGAAATGAAAAGAGACAATAGATCTTTTAGATCAGCTTTTGGTAGGTTACATCACGTACAAGAGACAGACGAAACCGCTTAACGTTTTGGCGTAAACTATACAACATAAACTCATATCACACAATATGCTCCAAGTAGTCTCGGTTCATTGGGTGTGTATGTGTCTCATCTACTCCAGTACTGAATCTGACCAACTATTTTGAAGCAATCAATTTTTGTTCTATTTCGTTTCATCTTATAAAGAGAGTCCATCAGTTTATTAACCAATCTAAGTTCTCGTTGACTGGAAAGTGAGGAAGACACATCCAAATCAAAATTCATCTAAATTACAAATGAACCAGTTCCTTCAGTTGAAGTTCATTTTTCCTATTAATAAGCCCCCGTAGTTCATCAATAGTCTATTTCACCAATTAATGAATTGCATAGTCAATGAATTCCATATAGTGGAGTAGATATGAAACTGGCAACCAGCCTAGAAGGCCCTTCGTGGGCTGGTAAGCCGCGGAAAAACAAACTAAATAAATTGCATAGACATTTTTATAAATCCCTTCTCACACGGCGAATATCTGATGTACAGTAGTGGTACAGAATCAAAAATTGATACAGGAAGAAAGCTCTTCCGAGATATTTGCAATGCTCATTAATCACCGCGCCTTTATTTGAAATAAGGTGATTCTATTCAATGATTGAACCTTTTAAGAGCATTTGAAGATAGTCTGGGTATTTTTAAGCTGAGTTAATAAGAAATTATAATGAGACACAAAGTTTCAAAGAGCCAATTTTCATTTTCCCCCGATTTTCGGTATCGTTAACCTCACAACCTCACTTGGCAACCACACGTTACAAATTAATGAGCTGTTTTTTGTCAATGAGCTTCCTCCCTGTACGATCGCGTATCAATTTCGAACTTTTGTATCACTGCTATGGAACGTTGAAACCCCTATATTTATTATTTATAAACGAAATCTCGGCCTCCATCACAATAGTTTGATACCTATTGACCCTATTCGCAACCAATTCTGACAAGTTTGCAAACACTATTCGAGAACTGATACTGATGAATGACAATAGTTACTTGTTGTCAAACAATTATTGAGATCGGTTTCCCACAAATCGAGTTCCGCCCCAGTTGCAAACTCGAATCCGGGGTCATTGACCTGGCCGGGTCAACCAATCAGGAGTGGAATCTGCCTCTTGTACTAAAACCCTACTGGGATTTCCCATAGTTTGCGGAACCTGAGAAGATACGCCGATCAAATACGTTTTACATTGTACCGTAGTGTCTTCTCAGATTACGCAAAGTTCAGCTGGTATCTAAAGTCTGCCTCAGCAGAGAAGAGCCTCTGGCAAGATGAGAAAATGACTTCAGCTCGGTCAGTATTGGTTCAAAAATATTGATTTGGTCTCAAGTTGTAGGAAACACTCTGCTCTACAGCTTGAGACCAAATTGATAACTTTTGGACCAATATTGACCGAGCTGGAGTCATTTTCTCATCTTGCCAGAGGCTCTTCTTTGCTTGGACAGACTTTGTGTATTGTAATCTATGATTTGACACTTGTAGTAGCCTACATTGTACTACAATCGTAAGATACAAAGTAGTTTGGAACTTCTCATAGTAGCCTATAGTGATGTAGTAGGCCTATGTTCTATGCTACAGTTGAACTTAAATTGAATGAATTATGTATTATTATTTTTCATTCATTCATTGATAATGATTGTTCAACCAGTGTTCCGAATAAATTTAATATTTCAGATGTTGTATAGCTGAAGAATTTAACAGTTGATGTCAAGCATATACAGTGGAACCTCGATAATTCGTAGTTAATGGGACCGAAACTTTTGAACGAATTAGGGAAGATTACGAATTATGGAAGCTATTATATGATGAAAAACTATTTCAAGGGACTGAGCTTTCACTGCGAATTATAGAGGTACGAATTACGAGGTTCCACTGTATTGTCTCTCCCAAAAACATCATCAAGGCATGAAATTTCATTTATTGAAACTAGATTTAATATTTTTCAATCACATATCTTCTAATTCAGACAATATTATGCATTAATACAATTTCACATTTGAACAATAACGCAATATGAAATTCATTACGAACGCGTATATTAAAAGAAAAATTAAATTCTGTGTGAACGATTCGGCTGCAATAACTATCACCCAATATGATACATGAATTTGTAACGTGTCATGTGCCCAGTAATGTACGGTGAAGTGCTGTACAGTAAAATATACGGGCACTTCACCCGTTTAGTGAGCACGAGCCGCCAATGGAATTTTGCTATCTAATGTGAGACTAGGGAACACAATCTTCATACCCGGCTGGAGGCGTGGCTAATGGAAGGGGGAGCCTTGTACAATCAACAATCAGAAGGCGAGAATATCACCTAATATGGAAAGCGAACCAGTGCTATCTATTGTCAGACCTTGTAACTAACTCAACAAACTCCCCATTCCGTCATGGGTGGCTTGCGATTGGCTGGAGGCGTGGCTAATGGAAGGGGTAGCTTAGTGCAGCCACCAATCGGAAGGCGAGAATAGTTTCAAAATGGTCTGACAGTAGGCCTATCCCCACTCTGAATGGCTGGCTCATTTGAAGCAATGCTCATAATGTGTATTCAAGACATTCGTTTTCTTCTTCTCCATTTTCCACCGTTTTCCTCCATCTTCTTCTTCTTCTTCTTCTTCTTCTTCTTCTTCTTCTTCTTCTTCTTCTTCTTCTTCTTCTTCTTCATCTTCTTCTTTTTTTGTGTATTATCAAAATCCATTTCACTCCTTAAACTTCCTCAGTCCATATTAATATGAAATATGAATTCACAATCTATTTATATATTCCAAGGCAGTTACCTCCTTGATCTGTATGTATGTATGTCTGGCTCAACAGCCTACGAAGGGCCTAGGCCTACCTGCTGGGTGCCAGTTTCAAATTCACTCTACTATACAGCCCGTCCAAGTCAAGAAGACATACCTCCTTGATATACCCTTCCATAAATAATTCAGGAATAGGTTCAAAAATTATAAATCATGTCTAAAACTGTCGAACAGAATGTTTTTTACAATATTCGTGACCAGATTTACGATTTTTAACAAACACTGACCGAGCTGGAGTCATTTTCACATCTTGCCAGAATGTCTTCTTTGCTTGAACGGACTATACTATTATCATCCCCTTCCTCTCTGCCCACTCTTCAACAAGAACCTTTGTCTCAATTGCCAACAATCACAGTGTTGCCCGCATGTACAGTGATTGAAATTACAATTACAAGATCATGAAATTACCAGATCAGATCCCTGTTGTACTGGGTTGCTCGACTGCAGACTACGCTATTATGTCACTATAGCTTCAATTACATTACAGCAGATTGGCTGTTAATCGATATAAAGCTATGTTGTGTGCGATGATCGTTGATCGACTACAACATACCTTTACTCTGAACATCAACAGTATTTGGGTTCGCATATCAATAATTGTATAACTTTTATAGGATTTTTAGGGGGAGTCCAAGAAGTTGATTTTCTCACTTCAAGTCTTAGTTTACCAGATATTCATTTATTAATTTGGAAAATAACAACAAAGGGTAAAAACACAGACATCTCAACATCTAAGACATTTTCATTAAAACATCTCTCACAGATATTGATTTTGGTATAGCAATTTTAATAAAATCTGTACCTTTCATTTAATATGTGCACTCTTAATAATTATGCTTGTGCACGTCACGTAAAAAAAATGTAATGAGGCAACTAATTATCGAAGGAGGTGGTTTTTTAGAAAAATCAAATATGTAAGTGAAAAATACTTGAATTGACTTCAAATTTTTTTTTTCATTTCCGCGGTATTACAGGGCGAGGATTATAGATTTTTGAATGAAGAAGGAGATTATAATATGAAGATTTATTATTAAGAGATAATATTATGATCAAATGGTATTGTGGTTCTTAGAGAGTAAAATAAAATCATGCTCGGTAACTTGATTGCAGCCTATACTCGAAAAAAGACGGTTTCAACAAAAGTGAAGAAGAGCTGAAAAGGCAATTCAACCGACCCTCCAATTCCTCGTCCACGGTTCGCTTATCAAACGCGGCGTTTAGCGAATAATCTCGCAGCAGTTCATATCAGGCGGAACGCGGAATCACTTTGAGAGCAATCTGGAACGAATAGGTCCAATTCAATTGGACACACGTCAATAGGCAAGAACAGTTCGTGTGAGATAGCGACCTATGGGTAGCTACTATTTCATCGACCTATCATTCAGTCGAATCGACAATGGAAGTATGACAAGGGTGGATACTATCTGCTTGATATCTTATCGTTTGGTCGAATTGCAATATCAAAATAAGGTAAAAAATAGGGATAGCCTATATCATTAAAAAAATCTATAAAAAAAGACAAATTTTTCCCATAACTGTTGGATGAAACGTTGAAGCCCAATGATAATAATGATTAATCATAATTGTAGTTGAAATAATCTATTTGATAGTTTACAATTGAGAATTCGAAAACTTTTACACGATTTTCACAAACAGTTCAGATTTTAAACTCTGAAACTAGATTACTTGAAGCACAACTGAAATACATCGTATAAATTATTATAAGATAACTTTGATGAATTCCATCCGCTTGAGAATTATTTTCAACCACACCATCGGACTTATCAGGTAAAGTACTAGAAGTAAAGAGGCGCAATTTTCAAGTTCACAGTATTGATTTTCAAAGCCGTTCCTCTTGGAATCAGAATTTGGAATTTTGGAAACTGTATAATGGTCGGCGGGAATTTATTTTTATTTCAACATAAGTTACAGTTATGGAGCGTATCTCACTAATGGCCACACTGGGAGTATACATGCAATCTATGTAAAGCATTGTAGTTATTTTGAGCTTTAGAATAAGTGCTGATTCATCGTTTTTTCTCTGCTCAGTGTGGACCCGCACCGATGACGTAGATCGCTGGTTCCGGTGCTGCGAAGGCCCCTGCCGATGTCGTCCCGAGACCTTGGCGCTCAGCTGCTGGAGACTGGAGCTCATCGAACTGCCCTCCCAACAAGTGGTGCCAGCTGATATCAGATCCATGTGAGCCAATGACATCTTAAACTTTTATTTCACTAAAAAATGGTCCAAATTGGTCCATAATTGGTCATAATTGTAAGTAATCGATAACTTTTCAATCAGATATCTATAGTTCTGGCAACCACAGAAGAGCCTTTGGCAACATGGCTGCCAGTGGTTGCAATGAAAATTGTTCTAACATAACCAAATTTAGGAAAAAATAGTACAGGCTAAGACTATTTTTTCTGTCCTAGTTCACAATTGTGCTATCATATGTCAATAATTATATAAATGAATGATTGAAAGAATATTTTTATTCGTGAAATTAATATGATTATGATGGGTGTAAAAACGGTAGGTTGGCCGAAGTGATCTTACCCTGGAAATTTCAGTTCTGCGCATGCGTAGTTACACTCTCACTTCCCTCCGCCATCTTTCAAAAGGCTCATCTGTGCTTGGCAGAACTATAGTTGTAGTCTGTCCAAGCAGAGAAGACCCTCTGGCAAGATGGGAAAATGACTCCAGCTTGATCAATAGTGGTTCAAAATTATAAATCTGGTTTCAGATTGTAGATCAGAATGTTTCCTACTATTTTAGACCAAATCTATAATAATTTAATCAATATTGATCGATCTGGAGTGATTTTCTCATCTTGCCAGATGGTCTTCTTTGCTTGGACAGACTAGACTAGGTCATGAAGAATATACAATAATAAATGAAAAGACAAGATGTTGTCAAACCATTGATTTCAAAGAATATACAATAATATGTGAATAATAATAGTAATAATAATATGTACTATTATGTAATAATATGGCTTTTAATGACGCGGAGGCCCTTACGGGTAGTTTCCACATTGCCAATGAGTACTTGGCCAAATACCGGTCACCCATCCAAGTGCAGTCCACAGTGTTTGTGACTTAACATCACGATCACTAGGTAGACACCCTCACCGAGTGGCCAATTTACGGTCATGAATAATGTAGTTCACATGTGAGACACCATCATTCTTCTAATGTTCAGATTCATATTGAATTGAATTAATAAATTGTTTTTATTCAAAGAAATCAAGGAGGTTCATGATTGAGAAATCGAATCATGAACCTCCTTGAAAGAAATACACATGGCAAGTTGAAATGAAATAACATATGAATGGAATTATGATACTCCTCACCTAGAACAAGTCTTTGTGTGGGGAGGGATGTGAGACATTATTTTGTGTATATATTGTAACGCTTTATTCGCATTATTACACATTATTTTATGTATATATTATAACGAGAATGTAATTATTTATCTAGAGAGGAATATTTCGATCCTAATTTTGTAGAAGAATACAGGTTACCAAAGAAGGTTACGCTTCTTGAAATCATCATATCAGATTACCAGAAGACATAGAATTCACAAAATTTCCACGAAAAAATAAATAGAGAATATCCACTTGGAAAATAGTTTAGTAACATGAATTAATTTTATCGTTGATGAAGATAAAATTAATAATATGAGAAGCAATTTTGCATTCTCATTCCATGAAAATAAATTTTATTAGAGTGCAGTGAGTTGTAATCATAATTTCTATCTTATAGGACGTTATCGTCGTTTCGACATACCTGTCGCCAAAAAGTAAGGAGGTTTCGTTTGTCTCTTGAACACACTCTCTCACACACTAACACACTGTCTCTTGTCACACACATGCCAGAAAAACAGCTGGTATCTGACATCTATGATATTAAACAAATATCTCTTCTAATACTCTAATATCTCTTGTAACACACATGCCAGAAAAACAGCTGGTATCTGACATCTATGATATTAAACGGATATCTCTTATAAAACAGCTGGTATCTGACATCTATGATATTAAACAAATATCTCTTCTAATACTCTAATATCTCTTGTCACACACATGCCAGAAAAACAGCTGGTATCTGACATCTATGATATTAAACAAATATCTCTTCTAATACTCTAATATTTCTTGTAACACACATGCCAGAAAAACAGCTGGTATCTGGCATCTATGTTATTAAACAAATATCTCTTCTAATACTCTTCAAAAACTTCATCTAGATTAATGGCAATTTGACAACTATAATATTGACAACATCAGCTGTTGGTTGACATGGGGAGCAGACAAAACCGCCAATCTTTTTGGCGTCAGTTATCTGATTCCATTATTCTTGTAATTTTTCTGGTTAATTTTTAGAGACTTGGGTATCAACCAGATCCGATCTTTCAACAAAGACGCATTCGAAGGATTGGAGAAACTGATCGAGTTGTGAGTAGACGTTCTGTTGTAGTGTTCAATTTAACAATGGATTACTAATATGATAATGTAATGTACTTCATATAGTCTGTTCAAGCAAAGAAGAGCCTCGTCTGGCAAGATGGGGAAATGACTCCAGCTTGGTCGATATTTGTTCTCAAATTATAAATGTGTTCTCAATAGTAGATGGGATTGTTACCTACAATTTGAGATCAAATTGATAATTTTTTAACCAATATTGATTCAGCTTGAGTCATTTTCCCATCTGGCCAGAGGGTCTACTTTGCTTGGACAGACCACTATAATTTCGATTGTGTTCTGGAACGTCTTCACTCATAGAATTTGGTGTGAATAATGAAATGATGGAACTTTCTAGATGTAAATTAGTAGCGAAATATTCTTCTGAGAGTATACAGTAATATAACTTGTAAGACAATGATAATCCAGCTACATGTGAACAAATCTTCAACTTGTTTGTTATCAGAATATATTCACACCTTGATGAACAAGTTGGAGCTCAGATTTTGCTTGACATGACAAGTGACAAGCGTTAGCTTCTTCTCAGAAGTTCATTTATCTCTCTCATTGTACTTCTTCAACTAATTTACTCTCTCACACTCTCTCTTTCACGCGTGTTTCGTTCTCTTTCTCCCAAGTTCTCATCTTTTTTTGCTGTTTTCTTCCTCTACTTCTCACCTCTGATACTTCGCACTACTTTCTCTCATATTTTAAATCTTATTATATCTCTCTTTCTTTCACTTTGCAGGTAGTCATTATATCCTATTATTTCTCTCCCACTTACTATCTATCCCATTGTCTCCATAATTTTTGTTTCTTCTCTCATTCTGTCTCTCTCTCTCCCACATACAATCCTTTCCCTCTTTAACCTATTCTCTATATTATCATTCTCTCTTTTCTCTTCCTTACATACATTCATTTTTCTCTTCATCCTATTCTATTTCTCTTTCTCCTCTCCTCCTTACATACATTTCTTTCCCTCACTTTTCCAACATACTTTCTCCCACATACATTTCCTTTCCTCTTTATCCTATTCTCTATATTATCTCTCTCTTCTCTCTTCCTTAGATACATTCATTTTTCTCTTTATCCCATCCTCTCTCTTCTCTCCTCCTTACATACATTTCTCTTTCTCACTTCCTGTCACATACATTCTTTGTCTCTTTTCCTCTCATCATCCTTTCTTTCTATCTTTTTGTCAGCAAGAATTAAATGGCGTGTGCATTCATTCAGGCGTGAATGAGGAGATAATACGGGTGAAGAAGAAGAAGAAGAAGAAGACACAAGAAGTAGAAGGAGAAGAAGAAGAAGAAGAAGGAGAAGAAGAGGGGGTAACAGAAGAAGAAGAAGAAGAAATAGAAGAAGAAGAAGAAGAAGAAGAAGAAGAAGAAGAAGAAGAAGACGACGACGAAGAAGAAGAAAAGAATATGGTGGGAAAAAATGGAGAAGAAGAAAGCGAATGTCGTTCCTCTACTTCCACTAGCATTGTTTGGAATGAGCCAGCCAATCAGAGTGGGGATAGGCCTAATGTCAGACCATTTTGAAACTATTCTCGCCTTCCGATTGGTGGTTGCTCCATACTCCCTCTTCCATTAACCACGCCTCCAGCCAATCACAAGTCGTGACGGAATGGAGAGTTTTTGTGTTAGCTACCTAGTCTGAAAATAGATAGCACTGGTTCACTTTCCATATTGGGTGATTGTTATCTCAGTCGAATCGTTGACACAGAATTAATTGAGTTTTGCAGCTGATGGTGATATCTCTTGATAATTTATGAATATACTCATATATGAAGTGTGCAAGGTTAGTAAATTTACCAGGAAGTCCAGCATCCATAAGAGCCCAGCTCAGCAACTTTTTTCCTGCTGTATGACGTCACAAAATTTATTTTTCACATTATGCTCTCTATACCCATATTTAAGATTCGACATGTATCTAGGATTCCAATTTCCCAGCTGTTCCGCAGTATTAAAATTAAAACTAAAAATACCACGTTAAAAGTTCAATATCAATGAGTAGGCTATAATAATTGTGAGAATAATGTTCCAGAATTATTCCGTGTTCCATTATGAAGAACATCTGATGATGGGATATTTATTAGGTGACAAATAAAAACTGAGTGTGACTGAGTGTATTCTCTAGATGAATGGCATTTCTGCCTAATCTTGAATAGTCAACATGTTGTAATATATCTTAAGTTTATAATATCTTAACTTCCATTAATAATAATAAAATCTCAAAGGATGAGATCATGATAATGTGTGTGAAAAAATTCTCATGGATTCGACTTAGAAAGTTCTACTGCTAATTTGGGCCTATTCAAACTTCTTTCTTCTCGAAACTTTAAAAAATTATTACAATCAGAATTTTTAACCCTTTTAAAATATTTGTTTAATTTCACCAAAATGTTTCGGCTAATTTGCCATTTTCATGTAAATAATAACATAAGTTATTTTCAAGTGGTTATGTACGCTTGAAAATGGCATTAGTTACAAAACATGTTATTATTGCATAGTTGTCAATCCCGGGATTTTCTGTGAAACACATTCTTTATACCTAACAATCCCGGGAATTGGAAAAGCTAAAAAATTTTAAATAGAATTTTTCAAAACAATTCAATCTATAATTCATTTATGGTGATGAATATGATTTGCATAATTTATTGTTCTAATCTAAGTGTTTGATTAACTTATACTACAGGCACAGCCTACAGTTGCATGTAGGCTACATAATACTGCATAGCTAACTGGACTCTGTACTGGTTAAATAGAATTCGCATTATCGGTTCGCATTTCTCGCAGAATTTTTGTTGATCGCGTTGTTATGTCTCTACGATTGTTTATGTTTAGCACCACAATTGAAGTCTGAAAAGGCGCAATAATTGTAATATCGTGCTCATCTGTCATTATCATTGAAATCAGGCACCAGTGAAAATTTGAACTTCAGTTTAAATTTTAAGATTTTTAATTTTAAATTCTAGCACTTATTATTCACTCTCTGTTTAATTAATTCTCTTCTCTTCTCTTTCTCTATCATAAGTAGAATAATTAGTTGAATTATAGTTGGCTCTACGAAATTCCATTTTAGTGGTGGTTCAGCTTTCGCATTGTTAAATTTTAAATTGCGTTAAACGTTACAATTTTCAAATTTTAAGTATTCTAAATTTTAATATTATAAATTCAATTTTACAGAATTTTGAAGTGATAAAATGTAAACTTCATCCCGTCCTGATTTTGGAGGATAGAAAGGTTTTTTTTAAATTTTAAATTTTAAATTTAAGACTCTGATGAGTCATAAATTTTGGAATCATTCCCTTACTTTAAAGACGGAATTTTAAAGTGCTCGAAAAAATTGTGTAAATTTTTCAAGACTGTGTGGATTTGATATTATTCCCAATTTTAAATTTTCCATTTTAAATTTTAAATTCCCTCTATAATGAGCCCTTTTTAAATTTTCCACACTGCTACTGAACAAGTAATTGAGTAGAATTTTAAATTTTCAAAAATATAAGCTTGATTTTGCCATGTAAATAATAACATTAGTTATTTTCAAGTACCGGTTATTATGTAAATCAGTCCCAAATTGACATCCCTATGTGTGAAATTAGAAAATATTTTAAAAGGGTACTACTCTGATTATAATCATTTTTTAAAGTTTAAATAATACAGTAGCCCTAAAAGAAAAGAAGTATTCTTTCTTCTCCTTTTCTTTCCCTCCTTGTTCTTTGCCACCCCCTCTTCAAAACATTTTTCAACTCATTCTTTCTAATTTTATTTCTTCCTTCGTTGCTTGTATTCTCTTCTTACTCAAAATTATCAATTGAACTACATAGCAAAGACTTTTAATGATCATAAATTTTTCAAAATTTTTTTGTCTTATTTGTCTCATTCAAATCCCTATTTGCGAGCTTCAAAGTGATTTTCAGACAAATATACTTATATTGAACATTATTCCCTCAGAATAATTGAGTTATTTACAATATTACATGATTCAAATTGACGGATAACAATAAGGTAACCTATTCATATTCGTTTGATGTTGAAAAATGAGTGAGTAGACTTTGTATGCAATGTATGCAATGTTCTTTTACACTGTGTAACAATCATTCCAAAATAGATTTATTTATTTCAAAATATCTTCAACTACCTAAATCATAGTTAAACACTGAAACACTTCAAAAAACCCTTTGATCATGGTCGAAAATATAGAATGTTTGATTGAACATGTTCAGACATGCATGCTTCTCACAAAGTTTCGAAATCTCTAATATTTTTTTCTTTTTAGTTGATTAATCAACTTCTCTTAGTTAATTTCTTGGATATTTTGAACTTTAAATTTTTTCCTCAACAGGGACTTGTTTGATAACCAGATTGACTTCCTGCCCGCCGTAATATTTGAAAATCTGGAAGGACTGACCAAACTGTAAGTTCTTCAAAATCAATGAATCTTTGTATATGGAGAAAAAATATTTTTCAAACAATTTTAATTCGGATTCACATAAATAGTCTGAAAATTCATACGATTATCAAGATAAATCTGTACTAAATTCTCCGTCTTGAACTTCTTATAACATAATTTTGTGTTTTAAGAACTTACATAAATAAGAGGAATAAAGTATGAGAAAAATCAGTCATTAACGCTAATTTATCTATATTTATGATATTAGGAGCACAAGTTCTGTACCTCAATATTAACTGTTTATCATTCATTTCGTAATAGTGTATGTGTGTAATGTTAACTGACAACTGAAGATTGAAAAAAAGATTGTTAATCATTCATAATAATTAGTAATAAAATAAAACTAGTCCGCAAATAAAATTCGTAGAGTGAATTTCATTGTGGAACCTTTTCTTAATGAGAGAAACGCAATGCACTGGTGGCTCGTGCCCATGAAACAGGTGAAGTGCTCTACAGTAAAGGATACGGGCATTTCGCCTGTTTTGTGGGTACGAGTTCTGTGGGTCAGTGACTTAAAGTTGTTTTAATACCAATTCTTATAGACAATTCTCCATCTTCAGTGCTGGCAAAATAAAATATTTCTCATGTTTGAAAAATTCACTGTTCGAAACATTGAAACATTCGGATGATTAGAATTCAATGATTTGAACATGATTGATCAAGAAACATTGATTAAGAATGACTAGAAACATTCTTACAGCGATTAGAATTAACTCACTCGTTCAATAAGCTATTGCCTATTATTATGATAATAGTATAAAATATGAGAAAATTGAACCAATTTATAGGTCAGCACGACCTTCCCAAACTCGTTATGTAATATTATATCAAGTTTTTTCATTTATTAAACTTTTGATAAGAAATTTAGAACTTGTCACATTTTTATTACGTTTGGTTTTTCAGGAGACTCCACAGAAACCGAATCGAAGAATTACATCCCAAACAGTTTCATAAATTGGTCAACTTGGAGATACTGTGAGTAGGATCTTGAATTTTTATTCAATTTTTTTTCAAATTATGACTTATTAATATATTTCCCAACATGGACTTCCATAGCATTGAACTAAACAGGAAGCTTCTCTTGGCTTTGCCATACATACTATGTTTCATAATTAAATAACATAATAGTCTCCATGAGCATTGTACAGGGTTCGCCAATGAAGCGGGACCATTTCATTAAGTAACAGATTGTTCAAGAAATTGTATTTTCGTAATTTTATTTTAATTGATAGATGCGATAAATATAGCCATTTAGTGTACAATAAGTGAAAAATCGTTTTTAATATTATATCCTTCAAATGTGATTCTCTGGAATCCATGCAATTTTGCAGCCGGGCCTGGAAGTTTCCCATAACATTTCGTAGCATATCCAGTGGTATTATCAAAGAATATGTAGAATATACTTTATATTCACTGGTATTGTCAAGTAGGCCTATTCCTTGAATCTCATCTTGAATCCGTTGTTTTAGAGCTAAGATAGTTCTGGGTGGATCGCTCTGGTAAACTCTTGTTTGCATTGGGGAAGGCGGCCCTAACAATAATAAAATTATTGCGGTCTAGAGAAGCCTTTATTATTGTGGCCTTTGGTTGAGCGAAAAATTTCGAAAAATAATGTGACCAACCAATTTTAATTGGATTTCAATGGATTTTCGATCCAGAAAAGTGGACCATTAGAATAATTCTAAACTGACAATTATTGTCAATTCGAAAAACCTTGATAAATGGGAAAGATCAGATGAAATAGAACTGAATCATTTCTCCCGCAATTATTATCAATCCATACTTTCTGAAAGTTTAAAAATGAACAACCAAAGTTAAAAAAAAAGAATACAAGTGTAAGGAGATAGATAAAGATCCAGCAAAGAAATACAGTAAAAGAAGAAACCTTGAAGAAAATCTGTGGGTTGTTTCTTTGTACACAAAGTTCAGAAGACAGTTTTGTGCAAACTTTGGCTATAGTCGGTCCAAGCAAAGAAGACATTCTGGCAAGTTGGAGAAATGACTCCAGTACGGTCAATATTGGTTCAAGTATTACGAATTTGGTTCCAAATAGTAGATCAGAATGTTTCCTACAATTTCAGAACAAAGCTATCACTTTTGAACGAATATTGACCGAGCTAGAGTCATTTTCTCATTTTGACAGAATATCTTCTTTGCTTGGACAGACTGTATCCACCTAGAGTTGTTCTTCAATACTTTCAACAGCAGGAAGAAGGAGAGGAAAAGAAGAAGAAGAAGATGAAGAAGAAGAAGAAGAAGAAGAAGAAGAAGAAGAAGAAGAAGAAAATCAACTTTGAAGACTGCTGTTTTCTGGGAAATGACTCTGCCACTACTCAGGTGGAACCAGATGAATTGTATTCACTTTCTTATTTCCTTGTCCTTCCTCTCATCATCCTCCTCCTCCTCCTCCGCCACCTCCTCCTCCTCCTCCTCCTCCTCCTCCTCCTCCTCCTCCTCAACATCCTCGTCTTTGAACTTGTATCCTTCTTGAGAACTTCCCTCACAGATAGTTAGTTCAAGTTGCTTCTCAGATATCCTTTCAATGCTACAATTTGCTGAGAAATCTTATCTGTGCGATTATTATGACGATTATTATTATTATTTAGAAAAGTTGTTCATCACTGCAAAGTTGTGAGAAAGTTGGAAAGCTTTGCGTGCTTGAATCCACTGACGGCTTGTGCCCACGAAACAGGTGAAGTGCTGTACAGTAAAAGATGCGGGCACTTCACCTGTTTCGTGGACACGAGCCGCCAGTGCTTGAATCTGGTTCAAGACAATGTCAAACAGGGTGATACCGGATAGTAGCCTAAAATGTTTGCTTGATGAGGATTTAAATGGGTTTCGCTTTAATATTGCGTTAACCTGAATCATACACTGTTTGTCAGTATTATTTTTGCCACGTTTACACCACCGGAATGTTAATAACATTCGTTAATAACTTTTGTGAATAACGTATTAATATGGAGACTTATATATTATATGAAAGTTATTAACAAATGTTATTAACATTCCGCTGTAAACGTGGCATAACACTAGTCTGTCCAAGCAAAGAAGACATTCTGGCTAAATGGTAAAAAGGCTCCTGTTCGATCATTATTGGCTCAAACATCATAATAATTCTGCTCTTGAATTGTCAATCAGAAAGTTTCCTACAATTTGAGACCAAGTTTATAGTTTTTCAATTTACATTGTCCGAGCTGGAGTTATTTGCTCATCTTGCCAGGATGTCTTCTTTGCTTGGACAGACTACCTACCCCGTGTACTGCAGCTTTTATTTTCCACATTTTTCGCAAGTAATTCAAGTTTGTTTTAAGCGTGCCGTACACGGGGACAGTACTGTCGGCCAGTTGAATATCTGTAGCCAATCACAGCCTTTGTCTTGTAATTGAGTCAAACAACAACAGCTGTAATAATATTCAACTGGCCGACAGTACTGTCCCCGAGTACAGCATGCTTTAATTGTGTTTCAGCGACTTATCCACTAACTCAATTCGCCAGCTGTACGACGACCAGTTCGAGGGCACTCCCCGCCTACAGCTGTTGCTCATTTCAGCCAATTCGCTGGAACAGTTGCCTGCCAACGTGTTTCGACACCTGGGCAAGTTGGAGGAACTCGATTTGTCGGGCAATGTGCTGGCCGACATACCGCCGGGCACCTTCCAAGGTTTGGTCAGCCTCAAGCGGCTGAAAATATCCGAGAATCGGATCAAACAGTTGCCACCTGGTGAGTGTGGAGTAGTTCGGAGGTCACCTGAAATCCAATAATTCGTCTGGTCTGTCCAAGCAAAGAACACCTTCTGGCAAGATGAGAAAATGACTCCAGCTCGGTCAACATTGGTTAAAAAAAATATTGATTTGGTCTCAAATTGTAGATCAGGATGTCTTCTACGATTGAGACCAAATCAATAATTTTTGAACCAATATTGACCGAGCTGGAGTCATTTTCTCATCTTGCCAGACGGTCTTCTTTGCTTGGACAGATTATACAATTTGTTGTAAACAATTGAGTAGAATATAGATACATTTTCGTAAATAATAAAATAGTTGAAAGCCATAGCACAAGGTCGCTGCATGATGTCATGGTGGGTGAATTACTGTGGTTCGGAGGTTACTTAAAATCAGAATATTCCGTACAAATTGTATAGATTAGTTGAAAGTCATTGGTGAAAGTAAGAGTCAGACCAGATTCATGTCTGAATTCCAAGGGTGAATTCATAGTGAGTTCAAAGATGAGAATGGAGATGATAATGATTTTCATCAAACCATAATTCAAACTCACTTTCATTCACTTCATTGTGTTTGATAATTACAACTGATTCATTAATATCAACTGTATGTGACATCTCCATCTTTCAACTAATTCAGTTGGTTACAAAATATATTTCATCGTCTCTATTATTTCAAAAACGTCATCTAGGAATAGTGAATTGACAAAATCAGCTGTCTGAGCGCACAAGAAGCAAACGAGACCGCGCTCAACTTTTTAGTACCCGCTATAGGCTACTAGAGACAGTACAATACCTACTATTACATCAGTAGCCGTCTAGTGCTACTTTATGGGTAGATTTTACCTACGTTGAAATGTTGCTATTTTACTATACCTAATTCTAGATGTATTAGTAGATATTGGAAAGTATGATTTCTGTACATGGAGCTATCATTAATCTCGTTTTTCAGATGTCTTTCGCGACCTCAGGTACTTGGATTACTTATCCTTGAGACGTAATCAGCTGACATTTCTTAGGCCAGGATTATTCGACAGCCTCAGACATCTCACATTCCTGGAATTAACTGGCAATTGGATATCTACGGTAAGAGGCTCTTTAATGAACAATACGGTGTACACTCAAGTTCCATGGAATGTGAACTCAATTGTTTATTAGTTTAATGAAATAAATGAGTGATAATTGAAAGTTTATATTATTTTTTGTCAAGAACTGAGACATTTATATCTATTACTGGAGTATGATTTCTACTTATTATAAGTTGTTTCCTCAAGAATAACTGATAAAATGATGAAGTCAGTTCGAAATATTCCATTGTCAAAGATTTAAACTAATATGGCAGATAGAAAATTCTTAAACTTACTTACTTAAACGTCCTTATTACAGTACATAGTGAATTATAGTGAATTTTGTAAAAAGATTGTGTCAGGATTGAAAACGGACATGGTTGAGAAGGTAATATACATAAATATATTCCACAATTATTAGAATAAGCAACTTAATTTGATAATAGATATAACCTGACTTTGTACATTTCCATCTGAATTGTTATAGATAGTCTTGAATTCATGAGAAACGCCTGTGTTTTATTCCTATATTGTATTTGTAATCAAATAATAAAATAAATGAATAACTATCGAGTGGTATTAGGCCTGAGTAGAGTATTATAATTGTATACTTACAATTAGTTAGTTTTCACTATGCGAAAAAGAATCGAGTCAATCAATCAATCAATCAATCAATCAATCAATCAAATCAATCATCATCATTTATTCGAATTACATTTTAGTGAGTGCAACAGGCTTATGCCCTAAACCGCTCCTTTACCAATTTATAATACACAGTCCAAAACAAGGTTATATTGAATCATAAAACTAATATTACAATTTCCACTTCAAAAGAATGAATCCACTTGAAACAATAACTTGAGTAAGTCAACATGAAGAAATATTTGAATCATTCGCCATTAGCAATGTACCTCCATTTTGTTGGAGGGAGCGATTTCACTAGACATAAGGATTCAGCCAATGAGAGCACGGATGGGCGTGGTCTTCTACCAAACAGCTGAACCGTACTCGCACCTGATTGGTCGGGGACGAGCTGCATGGTAGCTTGAGTGGGAGTTGATTTTAACCAATAGAATTATTTGAGAGAACGTTCAGTATTCAAGATTGCTTCTTTTTCCGAGTTGGTTTAATACACTGGCGGCTCGTGCCCACGAAAAAGGTGAAGTGCTGTACAGTAAAAGATACAGACACTTCACCTGTTTCGTGGGTATGAGCCGCCAGTGGTTTACTATACAGTGACTATATAAGATAGTCACTGTAGTTTACTAGATTTGTTTGATCATAGATGGGTTCTGTATGAAATTATGAATAAAATTGAATTGAATAAGTTTATTATTCTACAAGACTTCATACAGCAATCTATTATGAGTGGAACATCAGTGCTTTGTAGTAATAGAAACAAGCCTACTTCGAGGATCTTATCAATTCGGAATACATATTTCATATTAAGATCCTCCACATATGTCATATAGTCACAGTCACATAGTCAAAGAAGTAGCCAACATGAAATGTATTAATTATTCTGAACCTCTATTGGCTGAGCTGTTAATGATCGATTTTCCCATCTTGCCAGAATGTCTTCTTTGCTCGAGCAGACTTGTCTCTCTAACACTCTAATGTTTCACTTGTTGAGTAGATATGAAGAGTTCACTAGAGATTGATAATGGAGTAGCAACTAAAACCAGTTTCTCGTTAAGAAAAAGTGGTTTGACAATATCTCGTATTATTCATTGTATTCAATGTTTCAACACTCTAATGCCACGTTTACACCGGAATGTTAATAACATTTGCTAATAACGTTTGTATAATAAGTTATATGATGAGTCTGATGAGTCTATACGTTATTCACAAAAGTTATTAACAAATATTATTTTCGCCATACTTGTGTGTAATACACAACTTTCCAAGCTAGATTTGCGTTTGGAAAATTGCCGTTTACAGGAGAATCAAAGATCAGCTGTTCTGAATGCGGTAATAATCATTTATCTACGGGCGTATCGAAAAGTTCCTGTTTCAGTATTAAAATCTAAATCAAAATGGCTACCATTTCAAAACGGAATTTGAGGACTGTATCGTAAAACTCTCATTATGATACAGTTGTCACTTTACAACACTGCTCCAGAATTCATTCCGTGTTCCATTTGACCATTTCGCAACGGGCTGATGCCTGATAAACAACAGCGGTCGAATCTTCTAACCTAAAAACTTTGACAAGTGATAATACTTCATCTTACCGATATCTGTTCATCAATATTTCAGTTTACGTATTTGAATAGTCTAAAGTTTAATATATCTTTAAGTTTATAATATCTTAACTTCTATTATAAATTGCTTAATAACTTGTCTCAAAGGATGACATTGAGAATGAAATTCTTCCAACTCAATTTAAAATTGAAAATTGAAAATTGGAAATTGAAAATTGGAAATTGAAAATTGAAAATTGAATGAAAAAAAATTGAAATTGAAAATTGAAAATTGAAAATTGAAAATTGAAAATTGAAAATTAAAGAAATTTAAATTGAAAATTGAAAATTGAAAATTGAAAATTGAAATTTTAAATTTTAAATTAAATTTTAAATTGAAAATTGAAAATTGAAAATTGAAAATTGAAAATTGAAATCATTGAAATTTTAAATTAAATTGAAATTTAAATTTAAATTTAAATTTAAATTTAAATTTAAATTTAAATTTTAAATTTTGAATTTTAAATTTTAAATTTTAAATTTTAAATTTATTTAAATTTTAAATTTAAATTTAAATTTTAAATTTTAAATTTTAAATTTTAAATTTTAAATTTTAAATTTAAATTTAAATTTTAAATTTTAAATTTAAATTTTAAATTTTAAATTTTAAATTAAATTTAAATTTTAAATTTTAAATTTTAAATTTTAAATTTTAAATTTTAAATTTTAAATTTTAAATTTTAAATTTTAAATTTTAAATTTTAAATTTTAAATTTTAAATTTTAAATTTTAAATTTTAAATTTTAAATTTTAAATTTTAAATTTTAAATTTTAAATTTTAAATTTTAAATTTTAAATTTTAAATTTTAAATTTTAAATTTTAAATTTTAAATTTTAAATTTTAAATTTTAAATTTTATTAAATTTTAAATTTTAAATTTTAAATTTTAAATTTTAAAATTTTAAATTTTAAATTTTAAATTTTAAATTTTAAATTTTAAATTTAAATTAAATTTTAACGAGAGTACCGCTCGTTTGGAGAACATAATTATTCGTTTGTAAAAACGCCTTTTCCAAACTCATTATGTAATATACTATAACATTTGGTGTAGACGTGGCATAATAGCCTAATTTCGATTTTACGGTGACAGGGAAAACTTGTCTCAACTCTTGTATCAAATAAATAATAGCAATTAATAATTAGATAAAAACATTTTATCAGCTCGGCGGCCAGGAGTTCATCCGGCTCGTGTCAGTTCGCGAGCTGCATCTCGAGCAAAACTACGTGGAGCGTCTTCCCGAGGGCATTTTCCGCAACTGCGGCCAGCTGGAAAAGCTCTACCTGTTTTCCAACAATCTCCAGCGACTGGAGGCCGGCGCATTCGTCGGACTTTACAACCTCACCACGCTGCTGCTCAACAACAACGTCATCAACTTTATGGGACACACTGTGTTCGAACCGTTGCGGAGTCTTAAGAAACTGTGAGTAGATGATTTACATTCAAGTCGGTTCTTCTATCGTATGTAGAATAAGAATAGGAAAAAGTGCACACAATATCTATTATCCTATCGAATGTATGTATTCGTATGCCGTATTCGGTGGGGAGTTCCAAAAGGAAGTTCCATCGGCACTATAAACTTAATTTCCGTCGAAGGGAAATTATGGTGTTTCTTGATATGATACACTAGGATTTGAATTTTTGAAAGTTCTTCCGAATCAAGAGAGTCTAAAAACACAAGGAAGAACACCAAAATAACCATTCACTATCGAAAAATATGGAATTTCGAAAAAATTTAGAGCACGAAAAATTTAGCTTGTTATAATTTTTCCATGACATCCTAACGAATGAGGAATTATTATAATAGAAAATTTAGTCTGTCCAAGCAAAGAAGACCTCTGGCAAGATGGGAGAATGACTCAAGCTCGGTCAATATTGATTCAAAAATAAAACATCTGCTTTACAATTTGAAATGAAATTGATAATTTTTCAATCAATATTGACCGAGCTTGAGTCATTTTTCCACGTCGCCAGAATGTCTCAAATTGTAGAAAACATTTTGCTCTACAATATTATTCAATACAAAAAAAATTTTGAACCAATATTGACTGAGCTGGAGTCATTTTTCTATATTGGCTGGATGTCTTCTCTGCTTGTAAGACTTCACTTGGCTCTAGAACACAAAAAATTAGAATCTCACCCTTATCTTAATGAAAGATTGTTCACTATCAATGATTCAATGCATGAATAATCTTGGGATAGAGATTGCTGGATTCAAAATCAAGATTGACAATAATGCTTAATTCGTTTCACTTCCAATCAAATTCATAGCACCAAGGAGGACAGAGCCAAGAAGTCAACAAAGATTATCATATCAGTAGTTGTAACAATGACCATTCCTAGTAACTAGATTGGAGACTTGGGTCCCTCGACAGGGAGGCAGATACGATAGAAGAACGATAATTGAAGTGAGACAGAAGAAGAAGAAGAAGAAGAAGAAGAAGAAGAAGAAGAAAAGAAGAAGAAGAAGAAGAAGAAGAGAAGAGAAGAAGAAGAAGGAGGAGGAGAGGAAAGAAGAAAGAAGAAGAAGAAGAGAAGAAGAAGAAGAAGAAGAAGAAAAGGAAGAAGAAGGAAGAAGAGAAGAAAGAAAAGAAGAAGAAGAAGAAGAAGAAGAAGAAAAGAAGAAGAAGAAGAAGAAGGAAGAAGAAGAAGAAGAAGAAGAAGAAGAAGAAGAAGAAGAAGAAGAAGAAGAAGAAGAAGAAGAAGAAGAAGAAGAAGAAGAAGAAGAAGAAGAAGAAGAAGAAGAAGAAGAAGAAGAAGAAGAGGAAGAAGAAGAAGAAGAAGAAGAAGAAGAAGAAGAAGAAGAAGAAGAGAGAAGAAGAAGAAGAAGAGAAGAAAAGAAGAAGAAGAAGAAAAGAAGAAGAAGAAGAGAAGAAGAAGAAGAAGAAGAAGGAAGAAGAAGAAGAAGAAGAAAAGAAGAAGAAAGAAGAGAAGAAGAAGAAGAAGAAGAAGAAGAAGAAGAAGAAGAAGAAGAAGAAGAAGAAGAAGAAATATCCTAATAGAAGGATATGGAGAAGAAGAAGAAGAGGCTGTTGAAATGGAGAGGATAATGCAAAGAACTGATGAAAAGAGATAAAGGAATACAGCAAACCGCTGTTGAAATGAGAGGGAAGAATACAAAAAGAAACCGAAATGGGAAGTTGATCAGATACGTGCTAGTATAGCTGGTGCCATATAACAAGGCAGCTGGTGAATAACTGTTATTGATTCTCAGCTCTATCAGGACTGTCGGCGAACTGTCTGCGAGAGTACATCGGAACAAGAGCGAAGCCGGCTAGACAAACTCGCTCTAAAAGACAGCTACAGACTGTCCTGACAGAGCTGAGCACTAACAACAGTCATTCGCCAACCGCCAAGATGATTGGCGCCGCAGCTACAACCGGAAGAAGGTTTCCCCTAGGCCCAATAGCATTGCCACAAAGAAAACATACGAATCTGGTGGTTATAGTCTGTCCAAGCAAAGAAGACCCTCTGGTGAGATGGGAAAATGACTCAAGCTTAGTCAATTTTGGTTAGTATATTGTCAATTTGATCTCAAATCATTGTAGGAAACAATTTTTTTCTATTATTAAAACCACATTTATAATTCTTGAACCAATATTGAGCAAGCTGGAGTCATTTCCCCATCTTGCCAAAGGGTCTTCTTTGCTTGGACAGACTATAGTATGATTTCTCCAATCTTTGCATGTCTTTCCAGTAACTTGACTTTCTTTCTGTTTCCTTTGCTGCTTTTCTCTTTCCTTCTCTTTCTATTCTTCTTGATATTCTTATCATTATTTCTATTGTGCATTTCTCTGTACAATCATCTCAACCATTATATTTTTCTTATTATGTCCATTTTACTATCTTTATTTTAATCGTTATCTCTCTTCTATTGTGATACATTTTCCTCTTTCATTATTCCAGCTATCATTTTATTTTCTGCTCAAATACTGATTATTATATAATCATTACATGCGAAAAATAGGTACCTTATTAGCTTTTTGTGTTCTCATCTCTCATTATCATCCCTCTTATAACCAATGCACAGGCCTAGGGGTTCATGTTGGCATCACCCTCAGGAGAGAATTTACATATTAACCTTTTTTTTATGTCTGGCTCAACAGCTCATGAAGGGCCTAGGCCTACCAGCTGGTTGCCAGTTTCAAGTTCACTCCACTATACAGCCCGTCCAAGCCAAGAAGACGTCCCGGCACGACGGGAAAACGGCTCCAGCCAGCCAATACCGGCCTAAAAGCCATAAATTCTCGATCAGAACTCACAGTCCCCGAACCAACACCGACCGAGCCGAATCCGCCTCTTTAACCCCCCCTCCCCGGCCGAATAGACAAATATAACAAAATATAGTCAGCTAACAAAATATAATCATTAACCAGGATAGACGTAACGTGTGGTTAGCACGTTGATCCTCTCAACCATATGCCAGTCTCCGCAACCAATTGTCGGCGCAGAACACCTCTGAATAACATGCAGTTAATCATTTAAAGTGTAATGCAACAATTACTATTCCTCCAGAGACGGGAAACGACTGACTGTCTTTACTAACGACAGCCAATCTCCCAAAGGAGGGTCTATTAAACTCTGGTTATTAATAATGTTGATTCCTTATCTATTGTAAAGATTGTCAAGACCTTATTTATATTTGCTGAGTATTCTTACCCAGAGAATAGCCTAGACCAGAGAGTATTATTAAAATTAATATTCTATCTTCCATCTTGGATCAAATCAGGGGTTTCTAGCCCTGAGTCCTAACCCACATTTGATAGCTGAATTTGCAAGGCATGATTGCATGGAGTAGCACTTTGTAGTTCACTATACAGTTTGTAGATAGAGGTAGACCTCACTCATTATACATAATAACCAATATTTATCCATTTACAATTGACACACACATGTTATAGAAAAATAAAAAATAGGCTCAAGCACTTTACATAATAACCAATATTTATTTATTTACAATTGACATAACCTCATGATCTATGTGAAAGGAAGAAACGAGCGGAAAACCCTTATTATTCCTTTCAGAATATTGTAAGAATGCAAAAATATGTTATCAAAAAAGGGTATTTTCCAATTGTTTTTAGGACAAATAGCATCCACGAACTAGAGGGTTCACGACCTTGGCTGATTCGAAATTTCCAAGTTACCCTTCTCTTCCCAATACCCCCCCACCCCACCATAACTCAACACTAAATCCACAAGTAGCCCTTAGCTTCCCCCCCCCCAAAGTAAGCATCCCTGTAGAACCTTCTTTCTCTTATGTAAGTATCCCTTGTAAGTCCCCCTCCTCGAGTTGCTTGTCCAAGCGAAGGAGACATTCTCACAAAATGGGAAAATGACTGTAGTTCGTCCAATAATGATCAAAAAATGATAAACTTAGTCTCAACTTGTAGATCAGAATGTTTTCTACACTTTGAGACCATGTTTCTAATTTTTGAACCATTATTGATCGAGCTGCAGTAATTTCCACATATTGCCAGAATGTCTCCTTTGCTTGGACTGACGATAAGTAGCCCTCAATTTCCCCTGTTAAGAACACAAGTCGTAATGCATTGCACCCTGTTTAAACATTTTACAATAATAAATTATTGCCCTAACTGTAAGTAGGTGGAGTGCATTTATAGTCTATCCAAGCAAAGAAGACATTCTGGCAAATTGGAAAGATTACTCCAGCTCAGTCAATATTGGTTCAAAAATGATCAATTTTATCTCAAATTGTAGAAAACTTTCTGCTCTACAATTTAAGACCAAATTTATAACTTTTGAACCAATATTGACCGATCCGGAGTCATTTCCCATCCTGCCAAAATGCATTCTCTGCTTGGATGGACTATATACTCTTATGATATGGAAGTATGTTTGCACTTTTGTTAGGTTGTTTGGTTTATGCTGAGAAGAGAGGACTGTTTCTCGCTTTTGGAGTAATAATTCTTGCTCAGTCTTGTCTCTCTTCTTCTCCTTTGTACCCTTTCCTCTTTCTACTTCTCCCACTACTCCTTTCTTTTCATCGCCTTTCTCTCCTCCTTTCCTTTCAATCCATTCATCCTCCGGTCTATCTTCATCTGTCTCTTCTGAATTTTTTTTCAAAATAATCAATAGTAATCTCATTTTTGGCTATTTCCTTGATAACTCATTATCATCTGCTACGCTATCTCTTAAAATTAAAAATTATAGGCAGTTTCGTCTGTCTCTTGTTCGTAATATAACCTTATCCCAGCTAATGTAACGCAGGGCCCTCACGTGGGGTGTGCGGAGAGTGCACAGGGCTCCACGGCCAAGGGAGCGTCGTGGCGGCTGATGTTAAATGGGAATTTTAACATTTTCAATTGGGCTATTACAATAATTTTTCTACTATTTGATAAAAAACGTATTCCACCAACAACTTGAATCCACAAGAAATAATTTCCTCTGCATAGATTCATTCGTCATGATAAATTGAAAAACCATGATCAATGTATGAAACAAGCCAAGAAACGCGTTTCTTAAATTGAATTCTATGGTTGGCTGACAACCATCTTACACTAACGACAGCCAATCTCCCATGGAGGGTGATAATCCTATAATAGCTACTAATATTTTTACGGAATTTTTGTAGTTTTTCAAACTTTTTTTGTGGCAAGAGGTTGGTATAAGATCATGAAAAGTTTGAGGTCTATTTCATTATATTCATCGTATAAGAAATAGAATTAATGAGTAAGATGGGACTGTGAATCATATTTTCATCTCATTTCATACAGCATAAAACTATTGAAGTCTAGTGCTGGCCCAAGTTACACGATAAAAGTAAAACTGAGTCTTATTTCTTCAAAATACCAAGTTGATGGAATCTTACCAGCCTGAAAACATAAATGAAAATTATATTAGGACAAGATCGTCAATAGTAAATCAGCGAAATTTTTCGTGCATAATACACCATACATCATTTCCTTGATAGCAGCCATTTTCTAAGACAGAACTCACGAAACACTGTCAACCAATAAGAAAAGAGCAGGCGGGACATGAAGGTGTGTCCAAGTCAAATCTGAAACATCACCCGTCAACTGCTGCCATCTACTGATTGAGTTCGAAAAATTATCCAACCGATGCTTTCGGCCATTTTGATCGTAGGCGGAGCATGGAGGCGTGTCCAATCGAGCCACCCTATTGCTACTGCCATCTGTTGGCTGAATTAGGAACTATTCCAAATGCTATTCAAGAAAGTTGGGTAGAGCGGTGAAAATGGCTGAAATCTTCAATTTGCTTGTTATTGAGTTTCCAATTTCTTGTTAAAACATCTCTATTTCCATTGAAATGGAATATTCATGATGATACCCAATATTTTTCTGTAAAAAATGCATTATCCCCTTCCTCATGTGCTTTCAAGCAAGCTAATAAAATAAATTGATCGAAATTTTAA
Source organism: Sogatella furcifera (assembly GCA_017141385.1). Classification (NCBI taxonomy): domain Eukaryota; kingdom Metazoa; phylum Arthropoda; class Insecta; order Hemiptera; family Delphacidae; genus Sogatella; species Sogatella furcifera. The sequence goes on from CM029556.1 coordinate 27,603,087, forward strand.
TATTCTAATGATAAAGTACGGTAAAATGTGTCAGTTTTGCTCAATGTAGATAGCCTTTTAATTATTTTGTATCAATTCCTGTAACCTTCTGCTAATCACGTATCCAATACATGAAAAATGGAACAATACGTTGGTATACAATAAGCAAGACCCTATAATCTTTTTTGCCACACCACATGCAACATTGGCATAAGAGTACATGCCAAAGATATTTAAAGATAAAGATATTCCTATATATAGAAATAATATGATAGAGATAATATAATATCTCTAAAGATATTTCTTGGGTACTTTAGAAGATTAAAGGAAACGTCTACTCTAATTCATTGATGGAGCGCACAAGGAGCCGACAAAACCGCCTTACTTTTTGGCTTCAACTATAACCCTTGTTTAGTTTATGCATTTTATAGACAGTCTCATAGACAATCCATTCTTGACAAATTTATTCTTTTTCCCATTTTCCTTTTCCAACAGTTTACTCTAGATCCACTCTTATTTTTTTGTATCATTTTACTGCATATTCATCCAATACTCTCTGCCTTTCATTAGTTCTTTTATTAGTTAGTCCAATAGCCTTTGTCTTATTAGTTCTAATTAGATCCATAAATAATTGTTATCATGTGGTATTAGCTTCAATAATATTCAACTATAAAAATATCATTTAATCTACATTCCAGTCTTAAATAAACTTCATTCATCTTTCATGAATTACATTACCCATTCCACATTTATGTACAATTTATCATAATTTCATAGCATGAAATTCATCATTCAATTCTCAGTCAGATCTGTCTCAGTAAAACATTTGATACGGTTGAGTGTTAATGGGAGGGATATCCTTGCATATCCTTCTCCAAGAATCGACATCATTCTATGACCAGACTCCGCCATTTCATGTAGATACATCACAATCTTACTATAACAGTGAGAATATTGAATCCTATTTATCTGTAATTCAGTAAGTTCACTACATATCCTTGTATATTCATTTTTATTTCAACCAATCGTGTAATTAAATTTATGTTCAATCTTCGGAATCTAGGATTTAAGGTCATAAATACTGTACTCTACTTGGATAAAGTGAATTATCCAATCTAATCTTATATTTTTCTCTTTCACTCTATAAGTCACACCACTTTTATTTTCCCTCTCTAACACATATTACTTTTCTCTCGCTCGCTCACTCTCTTTCACTCATACATTCTCTCTCTCTCTCTCTCTCTCTCTCTCTCTAAATATTTTATTTTGCACCTCTTTCTCTTTCTTACTTCCGCTCCTCTTCCTCATTCTTTCCAATTCTCTCTCTAGCTCCTATTCCCCTTCCACACACTCTATCTCACTCCCTCTCATTATCCTCTCCCCCGTTCTCACGCCCTCTCACTCTCTCTCTCTCTCCTCTCACTCTCTCTCTCTCTTAACCCCCTCTCTTTCTTCCGCATACTCAACCGACCGTTGTCAATATTTGTTCGATCTCTTTAGTCCCAACTTTGAAAACAGTGGAATGAGTTCACGATTTACAACTTTCCACTGTTTATTCAAGTCCGCTCGCTTTATTGCCAGTGTAAAACAATGATACTGGACTTTCCTAGTCCGATTCTCAGAAGTGTTCTGCGCTCTACTTACTAAGAATCTATCTTGAGTTCCAAGCTCTATAGGTATAGGTTATAGGTATCTATTTTGTGTTTCAATCTCTAGGAATCTTTTCCGTATTTCAAGCTCTAGGAATCTATTTTGTGTTTCACGCTATATAGGAATCTTTTTTTGGTTTCCAAACTCCTAGGAATGTATTTACTGATCTATGCTCTAGTAATGCATTTTGTGCTCCATTTTGTTGGCTATGATTGCTCTGTGCTACTAAACAATATCATGAACAGTCATTTGATAATTTAGTGTGGATTATTTCAAATTATAACTGAATATTGTCTAGAGTTTCATTTAAAGATGAACAATGAATAATGAATTTCAGTTCCATCAGAAAAAAACAAGATAGCATACTTCAGATTTAAAAAAACTAGGGAATCAACTGGAGATTATCTGAATATTATTCAAAGATTACATAACATTACCTGAAGACTTGTTGATATTGTATTGCAACGTCTCAAGTTTCCTTCAATAATCAATGAATAATTCTATCGCAACTATTGATATCTAAAAGCCACGTTTCATAGAGATTTGGAAGCAAATTTACTACAGTTTTATTAATCAGATGTTAACAATAGCTGAAAGCGAGCTACCCACTGATCACATTATAGTAGCTGAGGTGATTACTTAACACACAGAAACATTCCAAAAGTTATATTCAATATTATGTTTCATGCACTAATATAATGTCTTCGATGCAAAATCCACTTACTGCTATAACATTTCAAGTGTTAATTTTTTGATTGAACATAAGCCTCTAGTGTAGGACTGTACATTCCAGTACAACAAGACACACCAAGACTATCAAATTATAGTTAATTGTAACTTGTAAATTTTTATGAAACGAAGCCCTCATTTAGCCATAATTAGTTATTAGAAAAAACTAATGAATGAATGAATGAATGAATAATTTTATCTCCTACTTTTCAAAATCTCAGGTAAATTTTGTGGGCGAATTTGTCCCCCCTTTTACTCAACCCACTTGCAGCCAAAAATAAAGAAAGCTGCTAACAAGCAGAAGAAATCATTAATATCAGAGGAAAATAATGTATAGAAGATTTATTTCAATTATTAAACTGAATTATAAGCTTCTTTCAACTATTTAAAGTGACAAACGTATTATATCATGACAAACATCTAGAGATATGGGCTAATACAAAGATGTCCTACATCATGCCAAGAGCCCAATAAAACTTGACATTCATCGAAAGTCCACCACACATAACCTCCCACAATCATTCAAGAAAGGGTTCATCTTAGAGACTGGTCGATCAAAGAAGACATTCTGGCAAGAAACGAAAACAACTCCAGCTCAGTCAATATTGGTTCAAAAGTTGTAAATTTGGTCTCAAGTTGTAGAAAACATTATGTTCTACAATTTTAGACCAAATTTATAATTTTCGAGCGGATATTGACCGAGCTGGAGTCATTTCCTCATCTTGTTGGAATGTCTTCTTGGCTTGACCAAACTATATAGCCTACCTTGAGCTCCCCAATTTGACAAGACAAGGCGGTTCTCATACCAGGCGTCTCATAAATGTTCTCATATCAAGCAAGGTCCATCTCATATCAATAGCGAATAAAGTCTGGCCCATATTTGATGCGATAAGGGGGGGAGAGAACTCATAAGATTTTTTCAATTTTGCTCTCCTCAGAGCATTTATAGAACGATGGTCAGGTTTGTAGGTTAGGTGATTGGTGCTGAAGAATGCAAGTGGAATGTTGTACAATGATTTTGTGACGTTGGATCGGAGTGGAAAAAGGAAAAGGCTGAAGAACAGGGTAGGAGAATTAGAAAAGGGTAATGAAAATAATGAGAACAAGTGGAATGCAACTATGGAGAAGAAGGAGTAGAAGGAAAATGAAATAATATGAATAATGAGATAAAAAAAATAAATAATAAGAACAAGTGGAATGCTGCTATGGTGTTTGAGAAGAGGAAAAAGAAGAGGAAGAAGAAAAAGAAGAAGAAGAAGAAGAAGAAGAAGAAGGAGGAGAAGAAGAAGAAGAAGAAGTAGAATGAAAGAGGAGGAGGAGAAGAAGAAAGAGAGTAGAATCTTAGTATTTGGGAAAGAAGAAAGGGTAGATTGGTAAAGTTGAATGAAATTGAATGTATAGTGTAAGAAGGTAATAAAGAAGAAGGTGTAGGAGGAGAGGATGAAGAAGTAGGAGAGAAAGATGAAGGAGGAGAAGAAAAAGAAGAAGAAGAAATAGCAGGTGATGGAAAAAGAGAGGCTGTGGAGGAATGAGAAGTAGGCTTTAACAAGTACAAAAAATCCAGTATGGGATGGAAAAACAAAGAGAGTAATAATTAACCAAGTCTAAAATTTTGAAAATAAAATATAACTCAGTAGAATAACAGAAAGATGTCATGAAATAATAAAGAAAATGCAGTGACGAGAATATGGAGAATGAACAGAAAGAAATGAGAAGAAAGGGAACAGAGGAATGAAATAGTTTCATGGTCGAAAGAGAAAGCTAATAAGAGAGTATAATAAAAGAAGAAGAGATAGCTGAAAGGATGATTAAGGATCTCTAATAAAAATAGGGAATGATGAAAAAATATGTATTACTATAGATGAAAATGTATAATGATTGATGAATAAAGAAAAACTACAATTATTCCGGAAAATAAGGGAAAATGAGAAATGAATAGAAAGAGAGGTGGAATTATACGATAAATAACTGCAAAAGGGAGAGGGAGATAGAAAATGAATCTTTCTAAGAAGAGCTTTGATAAATACTCGAAAAATAAAGATAATGAAGGCTAAAACAGGAGTTCACAATGGGGACTATTATTATAATAGGTACAAACCTACAGAGGAACTGTTGAAATAAGGAAACACAGGAGATGAAGAACTAAGACTAGTTTGATCAAACCAGCCTAATTCAAACGTGTAACAGGCTGTAAGCAATCAAGCTGGAAGTTTTAAACTTGTAACAAGCTGGAATTTTCATTCTTAAAATCAACCTTGAATGTTCCAGCTACAGTCCAGCTTGTTTCAAGCTAGAATCAACCTTGATTCCAGCTTGATTTTTTAAGCTTGGATGATTAAACTTGATTCTAGCTTGAACTTTCAAGCTTTGCAAACAGCTTGAAACGTGGTAACTTCTTAACTTGAATCAAGCTGTATTACAGCTGTTTACTGTAAGTTCCAAGCTTGAATCCAGCTTGTTGAATGGAACATTCAAGCTGGAAACCAGCTGGACCCCAGCTGTTTGTGCTATCAGGGGAGGAACTGTTGAAATAAGGAAACACAGGAAATGAAGAACTAAGACTAGATGAAAAAAGTGGTAGTGTAGCCTACAATAAAACGGAACAGAAAAACCTATAACTCCATTGGAAAGTGTGTACTGCAAACAAACGTACAATATCACAGAAACAAAAAGGCATTGGCCTATTTCGTTCTCTCTTTGACCCACTTTGAAAAGCTGTGATCCCTTTAGCACTATCAAAATACAGTTCAATGATATTCGATGACAGAAATAGTCTGTCCAAGCAAAGAAGATATTCTGGCAAGATGAGAAGATGACTCCAGCTCAGTTAATATTGGTTCAAAAATCACAAATTTGGTCTCGAATCGTTGGCAACATTCTGATCTACAATTTGAGACAACATCTATAAGTTTTGAACGAATATTGAAAGAGGTGGAGTCATTTTCCAATCTTGCCAGAATGTCTTCTTTGCTTGGACAGACTATACAACAGTAAGTTTATTCGCTGTCTTCTTCTCTCTGTTGTCCTACTGAACGATTTCCATTTCCTCTTTGCATAAGTCAGTTTTCTGATGATTGATCTGTTTTGAGAATAGAGTTTCTTGGCTCTCTATATTGACACATTTCTAGTTTCTCATCATTTCTGAAATTTTAGGACAATGGTTCAACTTGGTGGGTAGCGAGTTACTGTTATTCTAACCAGAATGACAGTTTTGCACCCTAAGAGTTGTTTAACTATACATCAGCGATGTTTTTGAAATAAAAAGAGACAATATATGGTTTACATCCGCTATTAGTAGGTTACATCACTTAAAAGACCCCACATAAATCAGTCAACTTTCAAGAGTCAGCTATTCTGCTGTATTTGGTGCAAGGATTCAGCCTGAAATGTTTTGTTGGTCTATTTTTTCAACAATTACACCACTGGCGGCTCGCGCCCACGAAACGGCTGAAGTGCTGTAGAGTAAAAGATACGGGCACTTCACCTATTTCGAGGGCACGATCGAGCCGCCAGTGATTTACACTTTGTTTTATCAAATGCAAGTTTCAAATTTTCGTGATAATTAATACTGGTATATTCTTGTGGAACTATGTGGAATTATGTGGAACTTCTCGAATTATTTCGACTAGAAGTAACTTACTATAAGGAGGTCAATGCCCCTTTCAGTAAGCAGTGGCCTGGTCTAAATTCAGTATAATCGCTACTAACAGTTAATTGTATTTACCGGCTCGATAGTCTGTCCTTCCAAAGGAGACACTCTGGCAAGATGAGGAGATTACTTCAGCTCAGTCAATATTGATTCAGAACTTATCAATTTGCTCTCAAATTGTAGATAAGATTGTTCCCTATAATTTAAGACCAGATTTGTAATTTTTGAACCAATATTGACTGAGCTGCAGTCATTTTCCCATCTTGCCAGAGTGTCTTCTTTGCTTGGACAGACTATAACAATTAATCAACGCTCAATTCTCTACTCCATTGTATTTCACGGACCACTGAACTATTTCACCCCCCCCCCCCTTCAAATCCCACCCCTTCACCATCCCCCAACCATCCCTCGACTATTAGTGAAGCCTCAAGGCAGGTTAGGTTAGTAAGCATTCATTGTGTATCACTGTAATGTGGATATTATTATACTATAGTACAGTGTATTAGACACAGGCCTCACTAAACTCTATAAAGGCCTACCTTACTCGCTTTAGTTCAATCGTAGCTGATAATAGCAATCGAAAAAGTAAGTGGTGGTTGAAGAACAACTGCCTAGCTCTGTCAGGACCAGCGATAACAGAATATGAGTATGAATATTTCTATATTCTATTCTCTCTGGTCAGGACAGTCGGCTAGTAGTCTGCAAGAGATCTGAAGTCATTAATGTATATAAGCGAGTTAATTTACAGCTCTAGCCGCTTCTCGCATACCATCTGCCATCTTTTTGGTCGAACCAGTCTTCATCAACAAGATTTCTTCAAGTCATTATAATACCACAATAATAATATTATTGTTGCTATATTATTGTTATAATAGGTTATAGTATATAATAGAGAATGCCTCTGCTCAACCACTATTCACGCTAATTGTAGAATTTTAATAATTATTAATTCAAATCTCAAATTATTGCTATATAAATAGAGAAAGGACCTCAGCACTGCAAATATTGACCAATGTACTAAATAGCAGGCGAGATCCATTGAATGAAACTGATCAAAAAACTCTGCCCGGACCGGGAACAGAGCAGAAGTCCTTTGTCTATTTATAGAGCAATAATTTGAGATTGGTATTAATTATTATCATAATTATCCAGCAGTTGGTTAACTGCAATATCTAATAATTCTTCCATCGTTGTAGAATTTTTTCAGACTGTCCTGACAGATCCAAGATATCGGTTTCGGTTGTTAAACCATTTCTAATCTCTAGTAAACTCCAAATTCTGAACGTCAACTATTCAAATAGGGGAAACTAGTATCTACATTTTTAATAAATGAATAAACATTTTTTGGTTTGGAAATATCTAGTTTTCCCATTTATGTGTATAACTAGTACAATATCACCCACACAATATCACGTGAAGTTAACACTGTGGACCGCTCTTGGATGGGTGACCAGTATTCGGCCAAGTACACATTGGCGAGGTGGAACCCACCCGTATGGGTGTACCACACCATTGAACGCCTGAAGAATATTCTATTTTAATATCAATCACACAAGAAATCTGTACTCAGGGCTGGCACGCAATGGCTGGGGTACAAGTCAAGAGCTCATGTGAGCATCACCCTCAGTGAAAATTCACTATAGTTCAGTACCTTTATATGAAATCAGCTGACCAGTGCGTGCCTAGCTCTTTACAAGTCCGTGTTTCTATTGCATCTTGTGCCGGTATTTTGTAGTAATGGTATATTACCTTCACAAGAGATATAAATCCAATTTTTTGTTCTTTTTCCAGACAATTGGACAGCAACAAGTTCCAGTTTCTTCCAGCTGATTGTTTGAACTTCATACCGAATCTGGTATCAATGAAACTAGCCAAGAATCCCTGGCATTGTGACTGCAACATACTTTATTTGGCCAAGTAAGTCTTCAAAAACTTATTAAATACTTTATCGATTTATAAAAGCGAAATTAGGTAATTCAAGGTAATTAGGTAATAAGGTTATGTCGGCGAAGTGCAACAACTCACGCTAAATAAATATGTTATTCAGTAAGAATATATCAGAGTGAAAAGAAAATTCAACAATAATAAATCATTTACTGCAACAAATGAATTCGGGAAATTCCTATCTTATTTTAAATTCCTAATCTGAAAACCAACTTGCGCTGGCGGCTCGTGCCCACGAAAGAGGTGAAGTGCCTGTATATTTTACTGTAAAGCACATCACCTGTTTCATGGGCACGAGCTGCCAGTGCCAACTTGATATTCTTTCCCTCAGTTGCTCAGTCACCGGATCAGATTTGATCCGAACTATTTCTGTCCATCCGATTTGGTACCGAATTCATTTGGTCCATCCGATTTCTAATGCCATCTATCACTGAAACATTTAGTTGCGTATTAGCAGAGAATACACATTTATCGAGAACAATTATTGTTATTCGATATCATAAACTAGAATACTTTGTGGATTGGTAAAATACCAGATTGATGTTTGTCACTGGCGGCTCGTGCCCACGAAACAGGTGGAGTGTTGTACAGTAAAAGATACGGGCACTTCACCTGTTTCGTGGGTACGAGCCGCCAGTGATGTTTGTTCAATCCAAAAATTTGAATCGACCAAGCACACAAGCGTTAGAAAAGCATACTGAATTGAATGAATAGACTGAATGAAACATACTGAATTGAATGAAATATTACATCAGAGTGCTCTACTTAATAATTGGGATAGTTGGAGGATTTTGGTCAACCACTTTATAAGACAGAGAACATACAAAGAAAAAAACTCATAATAAAACTGAGAGTAAAATCATAAACAGGATCCTTCAAAATCTAATAGAAGAAACAAAGCACATGGAAGCAATTGAGGAAATAAATGACATTGGGTATTTAGTTGAGATTTTATAGTCTGTGTGTTAATAAGCTTCAAGGCTGAATGTAAACGCTCATAATTTTGTCGGAGTAAACTTAAAAATTCAGTATTGTACCTCCTGCGGTGAAGTACATGCAGTGCGGGCTTCAAGTTATTTATTAGTCGTCGTAGAATTTAGAATGGTCGTGCAGTAATATTATGGAGTTTAAGTTTATAATAAGTTCTAGTGAGTTTTCTCCGATTTGCCGTATTTAAAGTGCATGGATTGATCAGCTCATTGTAAGTTCATATTCTAATTGATTCAATTCATAGCACTTATTACAGTATAATTTATACTTATATTTATATTTTCCTTTCTATTTATATTATATATGATAATCTTTACTTATATTTTATAATCAGTAATATTATATTCCACTTCATTCATATTGTAGGTCCTAGAACACATTAATTTACATTATTCTATGATAATAGAATAGGCTTTTACCCTATTTTTCTCCTGCTATTATATCATAACGAAATATTGTACAAGTTTGAAGAATTTTAAAGCAATCATCAAATCGATTAATCTCAATTCGGAGAAATTATAAAGTACCTAATATATACTACGGAGGTAAAGGTAATTAGATAAATAATGGAAGCTATAGGCCTACTCTCTTTCTCCTGGAGTAATTCTCATTTCTACGGGAATTGTATTTATTAGAATAGAGTATTTATTACAATATTAGATGTCGGAATATTATAAAACTGAGATGATTTGAATATCACAATGATCATTTTTGGAGATTCATGGAAGTAATTAGACTTTAAACTATCGTGTTAGTCAATGCTATAAGCTAACAAAGTGAAAGCTCGCTTCTCATTGGCCAAGCACGCATCAATGACTTGCTGAGCCGTGATTGGCCGATTACTGAAACTAGCCACGCCTTTCTGAGCTATGGAGGGAGGTTGAACTCATACTTCAGCGATGGGAGGAGCTTTAATAATTAACGCCCTCATTTTTTTGTGCAGACAGTATGATTCAATCGATTGAAAGTTTATCACGTTTATGAAAGTGGAAATAATTTGAATGTCTTCCGATGAAAGCCATGTGAATTTAAACTTCAAATGAAATGAAAGTAGAATACAACATACCTCTTGCTCTTTCAATGATATAATCACTCATTCTTGTATGATAACGTCACCTCAATCCAGTAAAAGAGACGATAGTTCTATTTCAAATTTCATGCATCCAGAAGATTTTTCTGTAATAATTATTCATGAGTTTGGTGAATAAATTATTGGTGATAGTTACAGTGACTATATAAGATAGTTACTATCTAGTGATCGTGAAGTCAGGTCACGTTGTGGACTACTCTTAGAGTTTTCTATGGTTGAGATCCTCTTGGATGGGTGAACAGTTTCCAACAAAATACTTCTAAGCGAGGTGGAACCCATTCTCAATGGTCTCCCAATCAATAAAATCCATAATATATTATACACATTTTTCACGTAACAATTCCTGACTTATCCATTCTCCTAGTTTCAGAAACCAATCAACTGTAGAAGCGATCGAAATGCATATTCAAAGAAAATTATTATAATTCTTCATATTCGAATTTTTGTAATAGGTTTTTCCTATTTTCTTAATGCAGTAGCTTGAGGAACCAACCACCTGTAGAAGCTACATATGCATTTTTTTAGAAATAATTGTTAATTTTTCAATAATTGCAGCTGGTTGCGAAACAACAGCGCCATAGTGTGGGACTCCACCCCGACGTGCAGGGGTCCCGGTGACCTTGGGGGCAAAGCCGCTGGACCAGATGACCTTCGATGACCTCTGCGACGGCCAGTGGGCCAGCATGACCAGGCTTACACCACGTATACCTGTCAAGTAAGTCGAATTAGAATAAAAATTAGAATCCCTCTATTTTTCCTGTGAAGTAAAAGCTAGGGCACACCAGTCCTCTTTTAAACTTAACGATAGATAGAATAGAAATAATCCAATAATATAAAATTCATGAATAATAATGATGATAACAATAATTGATTGGATTTTGAGCTCACATGTTCTCCTATTTTATAGTAATTGCATCTTGTGCTTTTGAAGAAGTAGCCTACATTCTAACTGATTTTTTACGTTCTCAACTGTCATTTTCTCAATTTGAGTTCCAATCTTAGTTTGAAAATGGATACTGAATGGATACATGAGCAAACCAAGCATTCAACTTGAATATCTGATTTGATGAAATAAATTCAATGAATAAAATCTATCTCGTATAATATAAAATTGCAAAACTATTCTAAACGCTTCTCAACTTCTATTTCCAGGGGCACAGAACAACAGAAGATGAGCCTGGGAGTTTGACCATTTCCAGAAGGCAATTATTTCTCACATTATTCTAATTTACTGTTCTTTATACATTGTATAAGAGCTCTATTGTATATCTTTGTCTGATAACAACAATAAAGGTGGAGGTATATGTTGTTGAATACTAACAACTTGTTTTCTCATTTATTTTCTATTTTCTCATTACTAATAACTCATTTACCCCTTCTTCTAATAACTAAAACCCGATATAACTAGTAACCAATTACTAACTTCAACCACTCTTATCAAATTCAAATTCAAATTCATTCATTATTCCTCATGATTCAATAGACAATACAAAATCATGACAAATGCAATCAAACAGGAACCCCCCTAAAAAGACTACACGTCTGTGAATTGGGGGGAGTTCTATATTTTCGTAAATACTATTACCATGAAATTCATATGTATAACTTAATGTAATTTGAATACAAGAATGCAAATTGTCTTACAACTACACTAAATTAAAGTTTCTGAAAGTTTATGATTTCGGTAATTATAATCCACATATTATGTATAGAGAATCATTTTTCATTCTGATGTATTTCATGAGAGATTTTCTAATGTTTGAGAGTAATAATTAAGATTTGATAGATGATTTGATGTAAACTATTCAGTGTTAGCGTTGACAAATCAATCTATAAAATGCTAACAACGCAACTTTTTTCTATCTCATTGGAATATTCTGTTAGAATACGAGTAGCGTCTTAATCGAAACCGTTGTTATCATTTATAATGATAGTTATATATTCCATCAGTTAAAAGAGATTCTATTAAGTTCTTCCTCTTCAAATGTATACAAATAGTTCAAAGATTGAGGAACATTCAAACACAACCGAAATCTCAATCGAAGATTGTCTTATCAGAGGATGGAATATCATGTTATGGAATATTGTTAAGTATGTTAGAAATCCTACCACAATAAATATATGAGTTATCCATTATTCAAACACAATAGAAGGTATTAACCCGATCCATGTGTGAACCAACTGAGTCGTAGTATTTGTTTAATATAATTAGCTGATTTACTTTTCTAATGCACTACAATAAAATTGACTTGACAAAAAACAGGACAACGCGACCTAACTGGTTCACATATTTTTCAGTTTAAGAGAATAGAAAGAAACATATAGATCGTGAGTATAGTCTGTCCAAGCAAAGAAGACCTTTTGGCAAAATGGGACAATGACTTCAGCTTGGTCAATATTTTTTCAAGAATCATACATGTGGTCTCAATAATAGATCAAATTGTTTCCTACAAATTGATCATTTTTGAACGACATATAGATCATGATTCATGATCGTGAGTATAGTCTGTCCAAGCTAAGAAGACCTTCTGGCAAAATGGGAAAATGCCTCCAGCCAAGTCAAAATTTGTTCAAGAATTATAAATGTGGTCTCAACAGTACATCAAATTGTTTCGTAAAAAGTGATCATTTTTGAACGAATATTAACCGAGCTTGAGTTATTTTCCCACTTTGCCAGAGGGTCTTCTTTGCTTGGACAGTCTATACCTCTGAAATTCCCAATCCAAGATGCTCAATTTCATCAAGATTGCATTCTTTTAGAGCATGGAATATAATAGAGATATCAGGCTGAAATATGGTTCCCACAGTTTTTAGAACACATTCAATCAACTCATACGCGTGCATTGTTCACGTTAAGCTCGAGTCAATTCCAGTGACAGTTTGAATCAGCTGTTATCAAACAAGGACCAACTTTTTATGGAATCATTGAAACAGTGTATTACGAAGATAAGCGTAATTTTGAAGCTAGAATGATAACCGTGTTAGTACTCTATTTCATGTAATTTCCTATTTTAAATTCATCGTATTCCCTATCTTATGCGTGCTACGCCGAGTTGAAGGTTACATCAATTAGGGTATAATTCTATAGTTCATGTATGAACGACTCTGTTTGCACTTGTGACAATGAACCGATTAATTCCTTATCACGATTTTACACTCACACTCTTATCAGTTTACTCTCTCGTCATATATCTCTCTCTTCTACACATACACAATTTCTATCAGTTTCATAATTTTTTTCTTTTACACACTCTCTCTTTGTCTCTCGTTCTTCCATCAGGCTTTCTCTCTCATCAAGTCTCAAAAAAAAGTTTTTTATAGACTTCCGATAACATTAGAAATGATCGTTTGTTGATTGTGCTTTATAATGGGTTGTCTCTATTCTCAACAATCTAAATCTATAATAATCTGTATATGATATTGACTTCAAATCTATATAAATAATAATAAAGGGTGATCACTTGCAACTTAGCTCCAAATTCGAAAATCATATTGCGGCGAAAATGAGGTTTTCTGACGACAAAATTTTTCTGTTAGCAACTGATGACATTTTTTAATAGGTTATTGTAATTAATATTTTTCTTATTAGCTTCAAAACAATCATTTTCATAAGCAATAGAAGTTAGAGCAATACAAGTCGAGAATCTAATAGAGATATTACCAGCATCCGCATATTTATATTACTGAAACCCTCTTTATATAACTCCCCATATTAATACAGTATTAGTGAACTTCTCTTTCTCAAATTTTCGAGAGGGAAATATGAAAAATCACTTCCTCATAAAAAACTGAGGTGAGGTTGTAGAAAGGACTTTCTAGCCCTAACTCCACCTGATAAAGAATAATCTCATTTCATTGCAACAACCCTCTAAGGATTAATCAATATTGAAGGACGATATCGAAGACCAGATACCACAAATAGAGACATAGTTGTAATTTCAATTAAACTATAATTTAAATGTCATCAAATTACCATCAAAAAAGGATTTTGGGAAAACGTGTATCGCTGCAGAACACTGGCGGCTCGCGCCCACGAAACATAGGTGACGTGTCCGTATCTTTTACTGTACAGCACTTCACCTGTTCCATGGGCACGAGCCGCCAGTGCTGCAGAACTCCTCGAATAGACACGAGACCAAAATTAAAATAATAAGTAATCGTACCTCCCATTTTATCCAATACAAATTAGCCTATGATTCATCTCGCTTCTGTAAACTACAGCCGACAGATTTTCCACTCTGTTATCAAAATAGTTATTTTTTCAAGAGCACGTTCTACTGTACTACTAAAATTATCTTAGTTCGCGCAGACTGGGAAGACACTTCGTTACAGTGTAAAAGGTATTGTGACGCAGGTCTTCTCTGGTTGCGCTAACGTTATCAGTTTTTTCTAACACGATCTACTGCGAAGAAAAATAACATTATCAATGCGTTTTTATTGACAATCCAATTACGAATATAATCCACAAGTGATCCACACTTGTCTCTTAGTTTCCTGATAGTGTATCTCAGTAGAAAGTGCTTATTAGTGTACTCAGTTTTACTATTTCCTGAGGATTTGATCTTTCAGTTTAGTTTTTCCAGCTTTATACGCTGTAGAGTACTCAGTTTCGGTGAATTTTTATCAAAACTATCATTCTTTTATCTCTCAAAACACTCAAGTTCTTTTCGAAAAGCTCCGAGTATGCTATTATTTCTCAGTTAAGTTTTGCAAGCTTCATAGGTTGTGGAGTAGCCTATAATAAGTTTTGGTGGATTTTTATCAATAATTCTATTCGATTATCTCTCAAAACATTGAAGATCTTTCAAAACAGATCCATTTTTTTATTGAAATTTGATTTTGTCACTGGCGGCTCGTGCCCACGAAACAGGTGAAGTGCCCGTATCTTTTACTGTACAGCACTTCACCTATAAAATCATTTTATACCCGGAATTTGATAATTCAGGACAGTTGAACACCAATTTTATAAGCCCCAAAGAATCTGTGATATTCGATAACTGTTATCTATTTTTTTCCAACGATTGCTATCGAATCTTGTGACTAATGAGTTGTTCATTACTTATCTGTTAACAAACAATATTTATTATTTTATTGATTCATGCATTAATTCATTGCTGTTTATCAGACTAATTGAAGTGATAATGCGGAGTTTTATCAAGTGCTTTGTGGATGGTTGGATTTGAGAACGTACAAATTTCATTTCCAATCTCTTCATTGATTCAGTTTCTCAACTTGTGAAATTTTATCATTCCTCCTTAACTGTATTGAAATTTTTTGTGGAAAGTTTGAAATTGAAATTTTTGTATTGGAATTTTCTGTGGGAAGTGTCGTACGAAATCTGATTTATTTAGTGTTTTGGTTCCAGTCACCCAGTATTTAAGTGTTCTTAGTTTGGTGAAATCTTAATCCTGAGTGATAAGTTAAAGATTAGTGGTGTATGATCAGTTACGGTACTTATTCATAGGTTTCACAAAAATGTGCAAATATTCGGGAGTTTTATTGAGTTTGATTTATTTGACTTCGACTTTATCAGCTAACGGATTTGTTATACATGGTGGTGAGTTAAAAATAGTTGGATTTTCAATTATTTTAAATGAGTTGAAAGATTAGTTTTACAAGTTAGTTCATTTAGATGTTATACGATGATTCGTAGTATCAGATTTAACATATTTAATTTAACTTATGGAATATAATACAATATGGATGGAACAATACAATATAGAAGGATATAATGGCAGTATGCATGCACACAGTCAATTTTCTATTCAATAAAATTGGAAGATCTTTAAGAGTCAATCAAGATTGAAATAAGTTAATTTTGTTTACAAAAGATAGTTTTTTGAACATATTATTTTAAATTGCAAATCATGTCAATATTGTGTTGAAAAATAAAGTGTTGAAGCTCTATTTTCTCCATTCAATCAACATTTTTCAAGTTCTATTAACGCTTTCTGTTGGTCACTGAATACTGATAACATTGTATCAAAGTGAACATCAACTTGTGCATAAGGGTTATCAGAAGTATAGTCTTGTCAAGCAAAGAAGACACTCTGGCAAGATGGGAAAAGACTCCAGGTTAGTCAATATTTGTTCAAGATTCATAAATGTGGTCTTAATAGAAGATCAAATTGTTTCCTACAATTTGATATCAAATTGATAATTTTTGAACCAATATTGATCGAGCTTGAGTCATTTCACATCTTGCCAGAGGGTCTTCCTTGCTTGGACAGGCTTTCTACTCGCCCTCTTGTCTGTTTAGTTCAATTGCTGAATAAATGAATCAATAATATTCTGATGGTGATGACTAATAAATCAATGATAAAAAAATGTATCTGAAATCTCTCGAGCTAATCAATAAAATTACTAATAACCAGTCACATGATAAAGTGTTATTGAGGGAGATAGATATATTCACATTAATAGATATATTCATGAATATTGGTATTTGATAATTCTGCAATTTATTGTTATTTTTTCTAATCGTCAGGATCAACAATCTAAAAACACAGCAACTGACCTTACCAATAACAATTATCATATTATTCAAACAATACCTGCATGTACAATATGGATTTTGGAAGAAATTAATATAAATTACTTAGCTTTTCAAATTTTTCTCTATACGCACTAGAAATTGAAGTAGCCTAATTTTAGATATGGGAGGATTTTGAGCACGTGATCACTTGTTCATTATTAATAATTAAGTAATTCACAAATTACTATTATTACAGTCTTTCCAAGCAAAGAAGACCCTCTGGCAAGATGCGAAAATGACTCCAGCTTGTTCAATATTTGTTCAAGAAACATAAATGTGGTTTTGATAGTGGATAACATTTTTTCCTACAATTTAAGTTCAAATTTATAATTCTTGAACTAATATTGACCGAGCTTGAGTCATTTTCCCATCTTGCAAGAGGGTCTTCTTTGCTTGGTCAGAATATACAGTATTGATGAATACAATTTTCAACTTTAATATTACTAATTAGTAAGATTGATGATTCATTATTATCGAATGCAAGGAAATGTGACAAAACCCATGTATTTATTGTTGAATCGTCACCAACTATAACGTCATAGTTGAACTAAAATTTTGAAAATAGACAATCATTCAACGGGATAAAAAAGTTATTTTTCCATAGCCTACAAGAAGAAATTGACAGTGATTTTAATTCTATAAACGCTAACTGTTTTTCCTTGTATTAGGATGTTAATTATCCGCATCAATGAATTTTTTTTTGTTGAAACATATAATTGTCCTTCAAGGAAAAGTATAGCTGACGCCAAAAAGTTAGGCGGTTTCGTCTGTCTCTTGTACGTGATGTAACCTACTAACAGCTAATGTTAAACATCTATTGTATCTTTTTATTTCAATAACATCATACGAATGACAACTTTAATTGACAATATCAGCTGTTTTCATCTATTGTAATGTGAAAAAATCATCCATGACTTACAGAGACTATCTTAATATACAGGCGCTGTACTCCTACTGACAAAATCAGCTGTTGGAGCGCACAAGGAGCGAACAGTACCGTCTAACTAGTTGCATTAGCTGTAATTAATTCTATTTTTACGAATATTGAGAAAAAACTTTTTCCTTGTGGAATGATGTGATTGATGAATTTTCCGGCAGGTTTTAATGCAGTCTTCAGAAGAGTTGTGTCTAGTCAGACTCAGTCCAATGTACAAAGCTATAGCATTCAGGGTTTGAACAGTTTCTATGGTAGCGACTACAGAGATGATCTAGCTGAGGTTGAGCGGTCTATAGGCAGATTACTGGATCCTGGAAGATATTCCGTGAGTAGGATGCCACTTTGAAAAATTTCAATCTGTATGAATGTGATCTGGATAAAATCTGCATAAACTCTTATGTATGAATGTGAACACAGGGAACGAAGTAACTATAATAATCATGTGTATCATAATTGATATTCATTCATCCATCCGTTTATTTGAGAAAATACAATAGACTACATAATAATATTAATAAAGCACACTATTACAGACAATTGACCCAGAACGTCTGATTCCCTAATTTTTATGAATATTCTGAATAAATATTATGTCCACATAAAATGCTTTATATGTTTCACACAATACTTTATCCACTATAGTTAATGCTTTAATACTAAAATGCTTTATTCAATAAGTTATTCACAAGTTCTCACTCACTCTTGACAATTAAAAACTATCATAAATCGTTTTAGAATTTATAAGTTTGATACAAAATTTGAATAGCATAACAAAAAAATACCGTATGTGAAATGATTTGAAATTATCAATTTTCACTTGAAATTCAAGCTATAAATTCATTGCCAAAGCTCTACCATAGCATCTTCAGCCGACATTATTCTAATATTCTCTATATATGTTGACAACATTGAGACAATACTCAACTCTAATAAATCAATAAATGGAATTATTTTTGCATTCACAAAGTTGATGGAAAAACCCAACTTGCTTCAATAATCAAGAAAGTTATCATCTTAGCACTGGTGGCTCATACCCACGAAACAGGTGAAGTGCCCGTATCTTTTACAATACAGCACTTCACCTTTTCCGTGGACATGAGCCGCCAGTGCCTCTTAGAAAATCAACAATGAAATTGTGCAAACATTCACAATGTATTTTCATCCAAGATAATATTTCCAGGTTATATTTCATCCATTTGATGCATTTATAATGTTTCAGGATGAGGAATTCCGATTCGAGAAGCCAGCTTACAATGTTACCACTACAACGAATTATATCGGCTTGATGACTGCATTCAAATTGATCACTTCTCTCAAAAACACCGTTCAGTATGGGCTATTGACTGATGACGGTAAAAATACAAAAATGTTTATTTTTGAACGTTTATTTTCGGATCAATGAGCTCCGGAATCTTTCTCTATCACTCAAATATTTATTACGGTGATGTATTGAATCCACCGTACTTCTTTTCATTCGACTTCTATATTATTTTCCTTTCTATATCCTCTGTTCTCTATTCTATGATAAATTATCAATCTCTCTCCTCTCTTCTATGATCTATGATATTCATTTCATATTCTCCATTGTCCATTTTCTCTCAA
Source organism: Sogatella furcifera (assembly GCA_017141385.1). Classification (NCBI taxonomy): domain Eukaryota; kingdom Metazoa; phylum Arthropoda; class Insecta; order Hemiptera; family Delphacidae; genus Sogatella; species Sogatella furcifera. The sequence goes on from CM029556.1 coordinate 27,622,192, forward strand.
TTCTTTTTTGTTCTCTGATTCCATTTTCTCGAACACAATCAGATCTCAATTTGTCTTTCACATTATAATAATAATTATTATTGTTATTATTAATACATTGATGCATTCTTTTGATTCTTCCTGACCTTTCTCACTTCATTCTCATGTATTTTCTATTCTTTTACCATGTCTCTGTGCTAATCGATATAACTAAAATTCTGAAATAATGTATTCCCTATAGGCCTACACTAATTCTCATGTTTTCTATCATGTATACCTATTTCATTCAAGTAAGTTTCTCTAGAGAATTACGGTACCCCAATTAACATAAAACCAGGAACTTTTTCCTCTTTTTTCTATTTACAACTTCCGGTACTCTATTTTGTACTGGGTATTGGTCTCTCGGTGAGGGTGATTTATCAGTGAACATGAAGTTGCGAACACTGTGAACTGCTCTTGGATGGGTGACCGGTATTTGGCCGTAAGTACATATTTGCGAGGTGGAACCACCCGTAAGGGTCTACCCACCAATAGGCTAAAAGCCATAAGAAAATGTTTATATTTCTCAACTGCCGGTTCCTTATTATTCAACTTTTTCAGCATATGTCAACCAAGTATTCCGCATCGGGCCCACTACAGGACTCCTCTACTCAGACACAAAACTCAAGAAAGGCCTCTACAATTTCGAAATTACCGCTGATATTATTGACTTGCAGCGTCACGCTACAGCCAATGTGAGCCAAATACTATTTTTGCTAACAAACATTTTGAAATAATAAAAATCTTCTTAGAAAGAACTTGTAATACAATAGGAGAGTTCATGTAGCTGTACTAAATATTGATAACAAAGTTTCATAAAAAAATCTATAAGGTAGTTCCAGAAAAGTCCAATTTAATCTGAACCATGTTATTTATTATGTTTGAATGCACAACGAATAATACAAAACCAATTGAACACAACTAATTAAATAGTTATTTGTGTAACTAGTGCCTAAAGTGGTAGATTGCTGCATCGAGTGAAACAGTTTTTTTCACGAGCCGAAGGCGAGTGAAAAAAGTTCCTCGAGTGCAGCAAGTACACTTTAAGCTCGAGTTACACATTACATTTTTCCTACAGTTACCATCAAATGTGAAAGAAATTAGAAGGATGTTGATTTAGAGACCTATACATATAAATTGGGGGTATCCCCAATTGGGGGGACTGCCTTTGATCGAGATGAAATGTTTTGTTTCATCCAGTGTGTTTCCAAACATCTTGAATCAATGTAATAAGAATCTACAAACTATATCTCCTTCAAAAATATTTTTAAAACAAGTTTATGAAGCCCTACAATAATAGAGTAATATTGCAATGAGATTACATAGCTATTCAGAGAAATGATCAAAAAATATACATCAATGATCAAAATTATGATTAATGATCACTGAATAGAGAAATGACCAAATTCAACTGAATTTTCGTGCAACCAACCGTATCAACTACTGATCAAATTCATTTAATTCCTTCCATCATTGTACATTACATGATAAGATTTACGGTAACCAATAATTGATAAGTAATGCACTTTCATCAATATTTCTCTACAATCCAAATTAGCAATCCGCCCAAAAAGCCTAAAAATCAATTGAAAATCACCGCCAAACTCAGCCGCTAATTATCTATACAAAGCCAAACCTTGAAGTTCAAGGTGCAGATAAACAAACCAAACACTATAATTTGCGAAAATACCCTGTCAAAAAATGAAGACCAAATGATTATGATGTCGCCAATAATTATTACGAATACTTTGTCTTGAACGTTTAAGCAATCCTAGAGGAAGTCAGTCGCCTCCACTTACGATAAGAGAATATTTTCCAACGATTCCAATAATTTCACTTACTAGAATAAGTTCTATAATGAAACTTGTGCAGCTCTCAGTTTCGAGTGTTGTGATTAGATAAAAGTTTCTGAAAATTTATTCTACTTTTGGTTCAGTAGGTGTGTGTGTGTGTTTACCGACTTGTGGCTTTAGGAATATTAAATTTGTTAGTTTTTAAGATGCTTCCCTTCTATAATACTAATAAGAATCAGTGAGTGTACAAAATTGATAAAATCTATGTGTTTTTATTCCATTATTTTATCATAATAAGAACCAGTTACCTCAATAGGTAGTGAAGTTGTATGATTATTTCGTCTTCTATAAGAATTAAACTCGAATCAGTGACTATTATGTTGAAGTGAGAAACTGATATTTTGTGAAATTGATTAATTTTCTCATCGCTTTTTGAAAAAGTTTTCCAAGTTTCATCTATGTTATCATTGAAGTTTTACGGGATAGAATAATAGCCCAATAATTAATTTTGTTCAGGTTACAGTGAATGTGACTCAACCAACTCCTAAGATATCATCAGCCGTTGAAATTTATCCTATACTGAAGATATCACCTAACCAAAAAAATCAAATTCTGGAAGAAACTGGAGAAGAAGGTAAGATTCTAGAGCTGATAAGATACATTATTCAATGATCTATGAACAATATAGTTTATGTAAAAACATCTTTATAGGACAATAAAGTATATCCAATAGAAAATTAAACTTTAAATTTTGGTCTATTTGAAATAATTGATAGATAAAATGAAATAAATAAAAATTTGATTTGGTATTTAATATCTTTTCATAATACTCAATTGAGGATTCAGCTTATTCACATGGGCTAAAGCTTGAAACATGTCTGTGTAAAAATATTACTTTTAAAGCTTAAAAGAAGTGTATTTGATTTATTTAATTTTATCTATCAGATATCCAATAGTTTTATTCAGTATTGGTTCATGAGAAGACTACGCTTTAAAAATAACTGGAAGATTTAGTTTCCCGAATGAGGATGGAATTAAATCTACATATGGGGATAGATTAAGGTATTTGAGCCGAATATAATTGGGGTACCCCAAGGCTCATGACGCCCCCCATTAATATCAACATACACCCCTACCCAAGGAAGAGCAAGGTTCAATAGTGTTCGGGCTTCCACCCACGACATTTTTAAATAGAAATGAGTACAGCGAATTTCAAAACCAATTCAATTAATGTTTCGAATATGATCAATTTTCGATTTAGGCTATTGATTTCAAAATTCAATCAGAACTTCCTAATATTTCCACTGGATTGTTGTAGTTTCCCAAATGATTTTGGATCAGTAATGAATCAGTAATATTAGATTATGAATGATTTGAGTTATATATAATCGTATTCATAAAGTGAGATAAGAAAGAATAAATCAGTATATAAGATGAGAATGTGAAATCATATTGTTATCTCATTCCATAGGCCTACAGCATAAATAAAACTATTAGTCTAGAACTTGCCCCAGTGATACGATAAAAGTAATAAAGGATCTGAATTCTAACTCCTTCAAGTACCTACTACGAGTAACTCGTAACTTGAAGAAGTAAATAAATGAATGAACTGGAGGCCATTAGCGTGAGATAGTGGATATTGAATTAGTTTTATTTTGTTTGAAAGATCCACCATTTTTCCGCAAGAAGCCATTTTCTTAGGCAATATTCAAGAAACACTGTCAACCAATAAGAAAAGAGAAGGCGGGGAGCGTAGGCGGAGCTTAGAGGCGTTTCCAATGGAATCACCCTATTGCTACTGCCATCTGCTGACTGAATTCGAGACTATTTCAAATATTAGAGTTTGTGAGGGCAGTGAAAATGGCTGCAAATGTGAACTTTCTCTTGATTTTGTTTTCGGTCAAATCATATATAATTTCAAAGAAATGCAAGATGATTCCCTATATGTTTCTTGCAAATGTATCATAATTACTGTTCTTGTGTGAAATCGGTCTTTCAAGCAAACAAATAAAAATGAGTTAATCAGCAACTGAAAATTGATAACTCGCTGAAAACTGTTTTCTCTATCAACATTTTTTTGAAGTAGTCTACAGTATTTTCATTCTTAATTCCACCAATAAAAGTAACCACCAAAAGTAACACCTATAAAAATATTTGAGCTTCATTTTTAGTGCTATCAATGATAAAGTGTACGGTGAACCTATGATATTACAGTTTTGTTCAATATAATTTAGTTATAATGATTTTTTATTCATTCATTGTCACGTCATCACTTAGACCTATTGTTTTTCATATTTTTTCGATCACATTCGAAGACAGTAATAATCCTTATTTTCTCAATATAATATTATTTCAATATTTTAATTCTACCGCAATTCTTTTATCATAGTTGTTTTGAATATTTTTCAGGGTCTGATTCACCTCAAAATTATGAGAAAGTAACAACGGAAAGAACTGAAGAATTCTTTTCCTATATTCCATATGAATTTTCAAGGAATGTTGCCAAGGAAGATCCTAAAAATCCATTCAATAGTTTGTGGCGTGGTTTAGTTCAGAAAAATCAACGAACTAATGATAGAGCTTTGAATAAGGAGCAGTTGGTTAGTAACTAAATATATAGAACTAAATAAAAAGATAGTAACTAAATGAATAGATCGATTATTACAAAATTGTACACTAGTTGTTTTAATTTCAAAATATTGTAGTTGTACAAGAAATCATTCATTTAATTTAAAAATGAATTGAACTTTAAAGAAGCATACTGGATTACTCATTCTCAATATACCAAACCGGTATTTTGTATTCTACAGAAATTAATCAATAAAGTTCCATTGGAGTACATAAATGTGAATCACACACAACTAGTGAAATAATAAATTCTCAATGGGCTTAATAATCAATTTGGACAAAATTGTAATTCCTCGATTACTGAAAAAAAAACATTTTTGATCAAGCTCTGAAAAGAAATTTCTGCCTGCTTTGAACTCACAAATTTGAAATTGATTCGTGAGAGCACTGAATTGAATAATTAATTGATATGTGCTAGAAATTATGGCTTCTTAATTTTTCATGAGAATTAAATTGATGAAACCATTCTCAGATTCACAACTGTTAATCCGCCTATTCATTTCGCAAATGAACTATTTGTCCAATCATTCAGCTCATTTCCTTCAATTTGAGTTGATTCACAGGAGAAGTCACTCAGCACACGGCCTCAGATCAAATTGATAGTTCCTCATGAGCACTTGCGTTATCAAAGAGCTATCTCTCGAGGAGTCTATGCAGTATCTTTTGAGTAAGTTATCAATGATAATTTTATTGGCTTGTATAATAAATAATAATTGCAGCACCTTTTTAAGTACTAACGTTTGAACACAACTCTAGTTGGTACAACTTACTAATAATATTAAATCTATTTAAATTAATTCTTCGAATATTTATTCACTCAAATTAATAAACAATGTATTTATTGTGCATGAACTGATAGTAGCCCGAAGCAACAAACCAACACTGGCGGCTCGTATCCACGAAACAGGCGAAGTGATTTTGAAAATCATTTCAAAAAAGGTACTAATACATTTAATGTATTTATATTTAGCCTATGAAGTGTCCGTATCTTTTACTGTACAGCACTTCACCTGTTTCGTGGGCACGAGCCACCAGTGCAACTAACATTCCATTAGCTTTATTTATTGTATCCACGTTATTAGAAAACAGTCATGTTTTTCACTATCCGTGGCAATAATGAGTTCAGAGTTAACCAGTGTTGTAACGTTAAAATTTATTAAATTAGACATCTATTTCGCTTTTCATAACGAACTGCTAGTGAATACTTCACATTTGAAGTATTGCTTACGATTCAATTGACTGCAATGATGTGAGAAATAGTTAAAAAGCGGAATGAATAAGGTTTAATGACAACACAAAATTTATATAATATATATTTGATATACAGATACAGTAATAATTATATTTAATATAATCAATCATTATAATCTATCATTAATATTTTAATATAATCATTAATAATATATCATTAATATTTAATATAATCTATCATTTACACATAAACGGCTTCGTCTGTCTCTTGTACGTGATATAGCCCACTAACAGCTGATGTGGAGCATCTGTTGTATCTCCTCAATCCAAAAGCATAATCTAGGTATAGCTCAATGTCAAATTTAATTGACAGAATCAGCTGATGAAGCGCACAAACAGCCGACGAAGCCGCCTGGTATTTTGGCGTCAGCTATACATCAATTATAAGGAATTAAAAGAACCAAATGGCATTATTGGGTGACAATAATAATCCTGTAAAATTGATATTGATTTTTTCTCCAGTATAATTGATTCTCACTTCTGAAAGCTTCCAATAATAGGATGATGCAAAATTGAGTACTGATTGATGAAAGTCGCGTCGATTACAATCTCATGATATTTCTTCTAGCTGGGCGATGGTTTGAAACAACCTCTTCAATTTGAATGTTGGGTGATTGAAAATGTTTGTTATGGGATCTTGATTTCTACAGACTGTTTCCTCTCATTGAACATTAGTTGGAGCACTGCTAGTTAAAAATGAACATTTTTTTATTCAACACTGTTTCAAGGAACACTACTGTACTAACTTACTCGTTATAACGTTTATTATAAAAATACTCCATGAATAATGACTTTCATTAGATGAATTTTTCATCATGAATATTCTAATTTCATCATGAATCCTTCATTCAGAAGAGTATATCTTTTTTTCGTCTGAAACTCAAAAGTTTATATTTCAATTTTGTTATGAATTTCTCATTTAGATGAGTAGATCCTTTTTCTGTCTGGAATTCAGATGACTGAACCATTTTGATCCATTGATAGGCTATTCATCATAATTTATTTTCATATTATTTATGTTTCAGTGAAACCTCAACAACACCAGCAGACAATGCAACGGTAACCTCCATTAAAATCCACGAAGAAAGTCTCCTAGTGGATCACGTGATGTCATCTTTCATCCTGTTTGTGTCCACTTTTGGCGTTGTCATACTTTTGGGCAGTCTTGTTTATTTCATTTACAAAAGGTGAGAAGAACAAACATTATCGATGACAATAATTGGAAATCAGTTTATCAATGAAAATAATCTCTCAGCTCTTGACCAATACTCTTACCAATCACGTTCAAGTTTCTGACCAATCATGTTCAAGCTAGAACACTCTCGACCAATCACTTTTAAACTAGAATAGCCTACTCTTGACCAATCAATTCCAAGCTAGAATCACTCAACCAATGTCGATACTCTTGACCAATCACATTCAACCTAGGAGACTCTTGGCTGATAACGTTCAAGCTAGAACATTCTCCACCAATAACGTTTAAACTAGAAAACTTTCCACCAATCACGTTCAAGGTATTACATTCCCATTTCTAACAGTTTTTATTGGATATTGGCTGAGTAGCTTAGGTTTCCATTCCACTGGCAGTCCATACTAATAGTTCGCTCGCTGTTTGTTGAACGATCGGCCTGCATTTGGACAATTTTGGACTGCAGCTCCCCTCATTCACTTTTAATACAGTTCTTACACTAACACAATACGAACTGACAGTGGATGGGGAGTTGGGGACCCTCATACTAATTTTCCTCTTAGTCTTGTCTATAGCCCTATAAGTTATTTTTACAGGCTGGATTTATTATACGCAGTAGTGAAACAGAGTCCAAAATTGATACAGGAAGGAAGCTCGTTTGATACGGGACATTTGCAATGCTTATAAATCACTGCCATCTTGGGAATAAGCTCATTCTATATCTCAATGATTGAACGTTTTAAACTTTTGAGTATTTAAACCTAATTATGATGTTTTATTAAGTAAAAATAATAAGGAATCAACCCCAAGTTTCAGAGAGCCTTCTTTTACTTCTCCTATTTTCGGCATTGTCTAATTTGCTAACCTCACCCTGCAACCCCACGTAGTAAATATTTTGTATCAAAGAGCTTCCTGCCAGTACGATTGCGTATCAATTTTGGACTTTGGTATCACTACTGCGTATCAAAACTCCGCCATGTGAAGAAGCCTCTAGGCTATGGAGAAAGGTATCAGAATAGGATTAATGTTGGAAATGCAGATTGCGATCTCACCTTGTACTTTGATTAAGAGTTTTATGAATCACTAGATTATATTTGTTTATGATTTTCGACTCATTTATGATCCGATTTTATGTGATAAGGTTATTAGTGATTATGATTCACAGACATGAGGTGAGTAAGAGTTTATCAGTCTTGGTTTATAAGTTGAGAGTATATGAGATCAATGAGTTTTGGATCTTAAACACTTTATGGACTCGCATCATCGCTGGAATTTTGCCATAAAATACAGAGCTCGGTTTTTATCAGACACGAACCTTTTAAGTAGCAGTAGATGATCCTTACCTCAACCTGAATCTATTTTTGAGTATTCCATGAAAGTGAAACGATAACACATTGAACTCTATATTTCAAAGTTTAATGACAGAGTAGAATTTTTAGTGCAAATGGCTGATTTTCATAAGATCTATGGTCAGGTATTCCACATACACCAGTAGAATTTAGCTCTATTCTCTGAATAGATTTCCTAACTGATTCACCCTACTTACAACTTATGGAAAGCATTTATAGTATCTTTTGAAACATCATTTAGGCATAGCTAAATGACATATTCAATTGACGACATCAGCTGTTAAAGCGCACAAGGAGCAGACAATACCGTTTAACTTTTGGCGTCAGCTATATACTCGTAAGAAGGACTTGGAATAAAAATTTTCCATACTGTATACTTTATTCTATATTTATGTTCTTTATTTTATACTGTATGAACTTTATTCCAAGTGATTTATTATTCAATATATCATTGAATTCTTCACTTATCTTTATTTGTGTGTTGATTTTCCATTAGGAATTAAATATTACGGTGATATATAGTTTACTGTTTATCGGAAAGAAGAATATAACAATATAAGTGTAATTATTATAATTATGAGAATATTTATAAGGGAGCAACAGATAAGAGATGTTATTCATTTCCTTATTGAAACTTCCTACTGTATTTTTAAATCTATTCTGTATCACTCTTATAATAATCAGTAGATAATTATTCCATTCCAACTCAAGTCTTGGATATATCTGCCTTTCCTTCAATATTAAAGGATGCTATGATATGACTCATTAACACTATATCTATAGTGAGACTGACACTACATGGAGGCAGTAAAAATTCATCAGTTTCATCACTTAGCCTATAAAGAATGAAGAGCATACAGGTCTCTTTCAATACACTCAAAATTGATAAATTGTCTTGTGCGTTTTTGTGATAGGTAGTCTTTATTGAGTGTCGTTATATAGGGTGAGGACCGTTAGAATACAGATTTTGAAAACTCAGCATTTTTCCTGCCAATGCCCCGCGTACCGCGCCTGCACTGTTATAGGTTTTCGATTAACGCTCAACATAACAGCTTGGACCTATGGAGTTTCCTCCAAGGTAAAAGTATCCTTCATCAAGGGTAAATTAGATGTGGCGAGTTTACTAGCTACTAGCCGGCAAAATTCCACTCTTAGATGATAAATGATTTATCGAATCCCCATTAATCAAGTTCTATCTTATAAAATATTCATCCAGGTTGTCTTTTATATTAGTCCAAATATTATCTTGATGCTCTAGAATTCCAAGAGATGATATTCTCATATTTTTTTCCATAATATAACGGGTATGTGTTTTCAGTTGCAATTGACCAACAACTCTCAACAATATTTAAGTTTATTTACTTATTTTATTTGCTAGGTGAAATTTCTCATTTCTAATGATAGTTGCTGATTGAAATTCAACTTGATTAATCATAACTTCATTTTTATCATATTTTTTCAATTTCAAAAACATCATTATTAAATTTTAATATAATTTTCTATTGATTTCAGAATTAAGAAATGTGGTGATTACTCTGTTGATGATGACAACAATTATAAATATGTGGACGGACCTCTCAAGAAAGAGATAATGTGAGTATTTGATACATGAATCACATGTCAAGAGTTATAATGTTGGTGTTGATTTTATTTTTGAAAGATCAATCTTTTATTAATTAATATGAATAGTGTTGCCATGCTAAATGATTTATTGAATCCTCATTAATCAAGTTCTTTCATATAAAATATTCGTCCAGGTTGTCGAATCTCATTTGAGATTGTTTCTTCGTAACATTCCTTGCTTAAGTAACGTCATTTACAAAATTACAACTCACATTCCTAATTGAAGGAATAATTATTTGAATGTTATGTTTTCAGATTGAGGAGTGATCTGAAGAATCCTCACTTTCTCTGCGTCAACGAGATCAATCAGAAGAGAGTAACAGACTCCATTGAAATTACTAAATCAAAACTGTAAGTTCAACATTTGTCAAACAAATACAGTTGAATAAGAAAAAAACCTTCATTTTTGAAAATAAATTTGTAATATTATGATAAACATTTAATGATATGTTCAATACCTGTAGTTTTGAACTCTGACGGATATCACCAGCACAAACTGAACCGTGGTTCCGAAACCATTAATAGGGCTTATGCCCGGTTTTTCCAAGCACACTCAAAGTTGAGGGACCTTCAAATTTTGATGAACAGCTGACATTTTCTATGATAAGTATAGGGGATGTAGTAAAGTGTAGTAAACTTGAGGGTCCCTCAAATTTGAGTGTGCTTGGAAAAACCGGGCATTAATGTATTGATTGATATGTCTCTTTATTTCACACAAACATCAGAAATCCTCCATGAAGAGAGGGCTTGATGTTATGTTTTTTCCAATCTATTAATATGTCTCTCAATTCCACACCAACTCATCATTCATCTCATCACCTACGCACAAGCCTATGAGCTCATGTGGGCTTCACCCTCAGAAACAGTAACTCATCTATGAACACAATACCCTAACTCCACACAAACTTATCTTCAATTAAAAACACGCCCTAATTCCACAGAAACGTATCATTCTACACACATCACCGAGCTTGATGTTTGTCCTTGATTTTGCAGCCAAGGTCATCCACCATCAGTGTTCACCATTCAGAAGTGCTACGAGGACCACCAGCTGCAGCAGACGGCCCGCAGAAAATCCTCATCAGCTGACGATGACGTGTTCATAGTCGATATGAGCCAGATGAGCACTCACTCTCAGGATGACGATGTCTACAACACTATCACTCTGCAATCGTTCACTAATAGCACACCGGCTATCACGGCCACACTGATTGGGGCTCCGCCACCCATTAGGTAATGGGCATCATGCGGAATATTTCTCAAATAATTTCCTTTTTTTCTTATCAAACAATTCTGTATCTCTGAATTTTCGGAGAAGATGGATAAACGTAGACTATTTCTAATGAAGTTTTGAAACTTTTGTGGAGGAAAAGTCTCAACATAGCCTACATGCAATAGTTATGAATTTGATACGAATCAAATATTTGTATAAAAACTCATCTTAGTGCGTTCATGTCGCAAGCATCGATCCCAGCATCGCTTTGCTCAAATCAGCTGTACATGCGTTATACAATACGATACAGCTGATAGAAGCAAAGCGATGCTCCGACATGAACGCAACCCAACATTCTACCAAAAAAATCCAGGAATTCCTTCCGAGCATCAAATTTTTAAAACATTTGATTGAAAAGTATTGCTATTTTAATCTCATGATTGAAAAACGGTTTCGTCTGTCTCCAATACTTCATGTAACCTACCAACAGCTAATCATTATCTCTTTTGATTTGAAATACATCATCTTGGCATAGCAAAATGATGATGTGATGCATATTTGTCTCTTGATTTCAAACACATCATCTACTAGGCATAACAAAATGGCAACTCTTATTATTGACAACATCAGCTGTTGGAACACACAAGGAGCTGACGAAGCCGCCTAACTTTTCGTCGATTGTCGACAAAGTACTGATGTTTGCTTCAACAAGAATTCTCAACTTGCTCTGAACACACTGTTATTGATAGATGAATTCTCTTATCTTCGCTCTAATGTTCTTACTGTTACCGTGGGGAACTATCCCCTATTCACGATACCTTGAGACAAGATAAACAAACTTTTTGCATGTATATCTTGTAAGTATATTGCTGCTAACCAATAAACGACGTAGCATAGACACGTCAAGCATTGGCAATGCGTATGTGCTGTTAACTGTTGAAAAATTGATTCATCAAGGACAGGAGGTTCCTCTGTTAACCATTACAATCTAATCAACAAAACTGGTTCTAAATACTGTTCATCTCTTTTCAGCATACTATCATCCAGCCGAAGGAGCTCGATTGTTTCAACCAAAAGAGACGGCTCGATGAATAGCGAAGAAATGGACCCCAATGGTGAAATGAGAAGAAAATCGGTGACTTTCAGTGATATCGTAGAACTGTATCAAATCAAAGGAGCTGAATAGAACATTTCAACTGATTACAACATGAGTCAAAGACCTTTCGATAGAGTGACATGTTCTCAACCACGAATAATTTTATTTGATAATTTGAACAATTTCGCTCAAAAAAAGGACAAAACTTCGATGTAAAAAATACTTTTGATTGGAGAATCGAAATGTGCTAGAAAACGAGTTGCACAAAAGTGATGTTTATTCAAATTCTCATCGTAATATCAGACTTTTTAGTTTATAATTCCTATAACGTGGTCTGGTCATCATATAATCCTGCTCAGAAAAGGAAAAGTGACTCAAGTTATTGGTGACATCTTTTAAATAAGGACGTATTTGTGATATACTATGATAATTATTATGTGTATCGGTTGCATTAACATCGAAACACAAATAGGCAGCAACTAGTCTATAGTATTACTATATAATATTATAGATTGTCTATTTAATGAAAAGGCAACGGATACTGTTAATCAATGAATAAGATTATATTTCGGTATTAATAATGAATAAGCAGATTAAGATATTGTCGTAAACCTTTTAGAAGACGGCAATATAATGATGTAATTACTGTAATGATTTTTATTAAATCCCCTCAAAATTCGTAAAAACTAAGCTCTGGAATGTATCAATAATTAGCAAAGTGGCATTCAAAAATTCAAAATAATCATTTAGATACAAAATAATAGAAGATTACAAGTCTAATAATACATATCATACACATCATAATACTTAAAATGAGCAGAATCTGTTATATTCTGATTTTACACATTGATATTACTACAGACAGAATAATTAGAAGCAATAGAAAATGATGAAAAATGAAAATTAACAATAAAAGACTTGATCCAATGACATCAAGCTCTCAAAAATTCTTTGAAAGGCACTGGTGGCTCGTGCCCACGAAACAAGTGGAGTGCTGTACAGTAAAAGATACGGGTACTATCTTTCAATGAAAGGAATCGTTTTGTCAAACCAAATGGCGTTTGAACTGTGTAAGCCAATCAGAAGCTGTTAAAAGTGGGAGTGACTGAAACTGGGCGTTGCTGCTTGAGCCTGATTGGTCGAAACGAAAAGCTTCCAACTGGCGTTTGATAAGGCATCCACCAATAGGATTCGAGAGGGGCGTTTCCTGTTCCACTTCTATAATTTACTACTTGTTAATCTATCAAATTCAAAGTTGAGGTAGTAGTAAATTCTGCTCTAAAGCCACGTTTACACCGGAGTTGATGACACAAGTTATACAGAAGAGTTATTAATAATTGTGTTATTAACCACGGTGTAAACGTGGCTCAAAGTATAATCATAAATGGGAGGAAGAGACGTTCAGGTTTTGTCTGTGTCTCAATCTCATTGTATAATAAACTCGTGAATAAATAATAGATAATATAATATTTATTCCGTTTGCAATGAGAGCGTTCTCATCCAATCTAGAACGTTCTCGGTCAAGCTAGAACGTGCCATCTATGATTATTTGAATGGAAAATTCGTCGTTATAATTGATAACAAATAATTGTGACACATTTTCCCATTTTCTCCGCCAACCCGATAGAGAATGAATCAATCATAGTTTTACTATTTCCAATATTTTTTAGGTTTTCTGTACTTGGGGCTGATAAAGAAAGAGAAACCTTTCAGAGTTAGATGATATCCACGATACAGAATGTAGAACCGATATAGCAGACGCTAAAAAGTTGGGCAGTTTCGTCCACTTCTTGTGCGCTTCAACAGCTGATGTTTCCAATTAGATTCGGCATTTAGCTAGGCTTGAGTGATTTTTTTTCTATCAGATAAGAAGAAAGTTGCATCACATCAGCTGTTTGTAGGTTGGATCATGTATAAATGAAACCAACAAACTGCAGGAGACAGCTACATATATGAATAATAATTTTTATCAAGCTTGGGGTAATTATTCGAAGTTTTGGACAATATCCTCAACTCACATATCAAGTATCTAGTAATAACATGAGATACTTTCAGTCTAGAACACTTCAACCGTTATTTCACTCACAAAATGAGTGAGTGAGAGAGAATATACTAGCTTCTTTACCGCTCCACTTTATCAGAAAGTGCTGGTAACAAAAAGCTGCCATCTGCAGGAGGTTTAGACAACTAAACGGATATTGGACCCTGGAAGCATCCTTCACTTCACCTTTTGCTGCTCAGGCTTTGATCAAAGTTTTATATGCAAGCGACGTGGTAGAGACTCTCCATCTCCAAGCAGAGAAGACATTCTGGCAAGATGGGAAAATGATTCCAACTCGCTTAATATTTGTACAAAAGTTATAATTTTGGTCGTCAATTGTAGAACAGAATATTTTCTACAATTTGAGACCAGATTTATAACTTTTGTACCAATATTAGCCGAGCTGGAGTCGTTTTCCCATCTTGCCAGAATGTCTTCTCTGCTTGGACAAACTATATTCAATAGCATAGTGAAAAGACAAAATAGAAAATGTTATAAATTTTTCTGCAGAGAAGCTTGATAGCTTAGAAGAGTTGAATGTTTTTGGAATGAATTATGATCTCAAAGATTCGATCATGACTTGAAAAACACACTTTAATTTTTTTTTGGAATTGATTATGATTTCATCATATCCATTCATTTGATGTGTTAGTCTGATCGCATGATATTTTACAAACCGAAGGCATATTTATACATATTTGGATTTTCGTTAGTATTCCAAATTGAGGTGTAAGAAAAAATACAAAATAATCGAGAAATTATAACTCTGCAAAGAAACTTAAATGTGTAAAGCTCCTTGTGCGCTCCAACAGCTGATGTTGTCGATGAGAGTTGTCGTTCAGCTATGCCTGGATTATGTTTTTGAAATCAAAAGTGTCAATTACATCAACTGTTGAAGAAAATCGCTTGAAAATAGTCCAGTGATACAAAATGGCTAATTCAACTGATTATGAATGGAAATTGAAAATCTATACTTTCATAATACACCTGCAGAGGTTGAAGTGGAACTCAGCTATTCCCATTTAGTTCCCATTCTTCTTCTTCTTCTTCTTCTTCTTCTTCTTCTTCTTCTTCTTCTTCTTCTTCTTCTTCTTCTTCTTCTTCTTCTTCTTCTTCTTCTTCTTCTTCTTCTTCTTCTTCTTCTTCTTCTTCTTCTTCTTCTTCTTCTTCTTCTTCTTCTTCTTCTTCTTCTTCTTCTTCTTCTTCTTCTTCTTCTTTAAATTCATCTTCTTATAAATATTCAATCGTCACCCACCGTTTCAGATTTTACGTTCAACTACACACCCTTATTACCAACACCAGCACTTTGCAGCAACTTCTTCTGCTGTATAAAAGATGACTTGGATGCTGAGCAGCCATAGTCTGTGCAAGCAAAGAAGACATTCTGACCAGATGGGAAAATGACTCCAGCTCGGTCAACATTGGTTCGCAAAATGCAAATTTGGTCTCAAATTGTAGAAAACATTCTGGTCTACAATTGGAGATCAAATTGATAATTTTTGAACCAATATTGACCGAGCCGGAGTCATTTTCCCATCTTGCCAGAATGTCATTTTTGGTTGGAAAGACTGTAATGAGTGCCTGTCATTGTATAAAAATCACGTTCAAAATGGACCTTGACACCCTAGCTATCAAGTCTATCCAAACAAAGAAGACATCCTTGCAAGATGGAAAAATGACTCCAGCTCGGTCAATATTGATTCGAAAGATATTAAATTGGTCTCAAATTGTAGAGCAGAATATTTTCTACAATTTGAGTCCAAGTTAATAATCTTCAAACAAATATTGACTGAGCTGGAGTCATTTTCCCATTTTGCCAGAATGTCTTCTTTGCTTGGATGAATTTGTGAGTGCATCTAAAATCGGGTCGTGTGTTATTTAGCAACACCTGTCCTTCACCTTATTCTACAGATTTTAGTACAAGAGGTACTTGTTTTATTCCCGAAAAAGGGTTCCTAATTATTTTCAAATCTCATTAGAGTACCTTTCTTATTACTTTAATGCCGCCCGGTTTGTTGTTCAATGAATTAGCTAATGCCTTATTGAAACTTCAATGAAAAACCAATAATTTGCTAATGATTTTATATCTGTGATCTCTAAGAACTACAACCTTTTGAAAACATCAATATTTCGTTAATTTATTCATCGTCTGTTTTCTGTAATACATATTTTAATGCCACACTAGCTTAATATTCTATGTCCAAAGACCCAAGCCTAGTGACCTAATCCATTTTCTTGGTTCCATACTCTTTCAAACGTTGTTAAATATTTATTTAATAATTTGTGCTATGTCTTTGAAATTCAAATATCTTTTAACAACTTGAAAAGGGCCAGAAATAAGACCAGTATTAGACGGTGCTATTTTCTGTTTTATATGGAAAAAACTATAGGCAATCATATTTTCATATGATTATGATTTAATAATATGTAATAGAAAATATTTTAGCGAGAAATACTGGTTAAATAATAAGGCTTTTCTTATAAGAAAAGCATGAACAAACCCTCTAGATTGCTGAAAAAACGTATATCCCTATTGAATCTATAGTGAAAAAAACACTGAATACTATGATTGAATTAAGGCAAAGAAGATTATAATCAATCAATCAATATTGGAACCTATCACACTTTGGATAACGTGAGATGTAAAACAATATCAATTTATTATTTTATAAAATGAAATACCCATTGGATATTATTTTTCAAGAGGAACATTGTTTTTCCCAATTTTTTGTGAATATTGGATCGGGAAATATGAAATATATATGGTGTATTCCGAGTTGGAAGACATAATTATCAAAAATAAAATAAAGGGAAGTTATGGAAATGAATTGAAAATACTTTTTATTAGGCAGAGTTAGGACTAGTAAGTCCTTTCTACCACTCAACCTTAAATTACAGCAACAATAATAACTCTATCTCCAGTTTTGTTTTCAATATTGGCATATTTAAAAATCATCATAATTTTCTGCAGTATTGATAAAAATAATTCGATCAAAATTTGTCAAAAAATGTTGCCGAAACCCGGGATCGAACCAGGGACCTTTAGATCTTCAGTCTAACGCTCTCCCAACTGAGCTATTTCGGCTCGATACTAGCGCTGTCTAGTTTCAACAACCACAGTCTCGGGTAGGCATTGTTGTCGAAAATTCGGCGGCAGACGGCTCAAAACAGCTGATCATGTTCAAGGTCACACACTGGAAGCCTGTTTCAATTCTGTAGAGCATGTTGGATAGGTACAGTTCGCGCTAGCTGAGAAGACACGCGTTACAATTATGATTTACGTTGTAACGGTGTGTCTTCTCAGCTTGTATGAACTATAAACGGCTTGTACACGCTATAATCTATAATAATTATTCCATAAATTCTAATTTATATAAAAATAATTATATGACTTATATGACTTGACTTGACTTATATTACTTGATGGAAGATTAGCCTACCTAATGAAAAATTATTGAGTTATTTGACTTGAAAAAACATGTTAATATTAAAACTAGAGATAAATATCATAATTATTATTTGTTTTTTCAAGGCTCATCAGCCCACGAAGGGCCTAGGCCTGCCAGCTGATTGACAGTTTAATATTCACTCCACTATACAGTCCATCCGAGCAAGGTAAACACCCAGGCAAGACGGAAAAACGACTCCAGCCCGGCCAATACCGGCTAGAAGCCATTAATAGAAGCCCACAGTCCCTGAACCAACACCGACCGAGACTTCATATATCATATTATTAAAACTGTATATTTACTGTGGGTAAATAACAATGAAGAGTTATAATATTGATAAGAAGTTTATACTATTATGGCCTATATGTGTCACCTATGTACTCGTAGATTCACATAGATCATATAGCAGAGTAGGCCATCTTTGAAATACAGTCATAGTTTATTTATTTATTTATTCATTTGTTTATTTATTTATTTAAGAGATTACAATGAAGGGTAAAAACACAGGCAATTCAGCCCAATACGTTCTTCAAATAGATTAATTTATGTAGCCTACTTATTCTCATACATAGTTCAAAAATATTTTCAGAAGTCCTCTTAAAGATACACTTGGTTCAAAAATTATATAAAACAAATTAGTTTCAAATCAACTTACAAAAATGATTAGATTTTCTTTCAGTTGGTTCCAGATTGTCTTCAGCTATGATTGATTTACCTTCAGTGTCTTTAATTGCCTTCAGTGTCTTAATCAGGCCCATTGTCTTCATTTGGTTAAGCTTAAAAATGCAAGACAAAAACCATAACATTATATATACCGTGCTTTCAGATACAACATAGCGTGTTCTCCCTAGCTTAAAACATAATTCAAATGAGCCCTTCTCTCTTACAACATGTACGCTATACATGTAGATTCAATTATATACATTACTCCTACAACATGTTCCGTTGCTTGGCTGATTCCTCTCTCTCTCCCCACACCCTCCATTTTATCTCTCCATTTTTCTCTCTCTTTCTCTTTAGAAAAGTACTACTTTTTCTCCATCACTCCCCCCCCCCAAGAGATTTAAGGGGGTGGGGGGAAGGAATCAAGGGGGATTCTCAATGCTAGAGGAAAGTAGTTCTTCAGCTGACTTGTTGCAAGCATTGAGATGCAGTTATCTGTGTGATAGTGTACAACTAGTACAACACTGGACCCAGCAGATTTTGGGAGAGCCGATTTGAGAATTTTGGTCTGGAGAAGAGAGGGGTTTGGAAGCAGTGAATTTGAGGACCTTGTGCATTCGTTGGAAGGATTAAATATAAGGTAATAATGATTCAATCACTGTAATAGCATAGCTCACTCATAGGCCTATCACTTTATAAAATCGCAACAATACTGTTTTCTTGAATAAAAAAACTAGAAATTATTAAACCACAGATTATCATGCAATAAATGTTGAGCAATCAATTGATTATTATATACAACAACTGTGCATCCATCAGAAGTATTGTGATAGAATTTGTCCAGAACTATTTTGGTCCAAATATCTATCTATCTATCTTATTTATCTATTTGAATACAATAATACAATGAAAGGAACGAAAATACAGGCATTCGCCCAAAACATCTTCTATTCCAATTTAGCTTTAAATGTCCAAATTCAGGTTATGTTTCTTCAAGATATAGATATAGAGATTGATTATAATCATGAAGGTAATTGAATAGAGTACCATACAACTTAAAACATTGAAAAACATTGTTAAATTGAATAATTATTATAGTTGAGGATATCGGCGAAAACACAGCTTTACAATCAAAGACTGTCAAATTCAGTTCGTCTTTCGGAGGAGACTATAAGCCTGAGAAGTAGTCGTCATCTCTCATCATCATTATCATCTCTCTCATTCCACACGCACAGGCCTAGGAGACCATGTAGGCATCACCATCAGAAGAAAGATTTATAGATTTGTAACATTTTGCAATTCTATGTTATTTTTTTTCGAGTGTTTTGTATTCTGCAATACTTGAAATATTTATTTTTTCATCTCAATTACTAATATTTGAGTGGTAAGAACATGAGTAATTGAATGAAAAAATCAAATATTTCAAGTATTCAAGGATACAAAACACTCGAAAAGTATCATAAAAATTCGCAAAATGACAAAAATCAAATTTCATTTTCTTGAGTTTTTTATTATCCGAACAAGTTATACGGGAAAAAGTACAAACCAGAATATTTAAAAAAGTATTTGTATACTGTATATCAATCAAAGCAGATTTGAAGTAGATATAGATAAGTATCTTATTTCTGATGAAGAAGCCCACATGTGCTTTAAGCATGTGCGTGGGTGAAGATAGGGATGATGATGAGAGATAACGCTTTCTAGGCATTCAAGACCGACGGCTTTACGTTTGCTTTGAAAAGACAGGAAACATTCAATAGAAAGATGCTATTCCAGTATTTGCATTTGATCTTTTTGTGGTATAATGAGTTTTAAATTAGTTGCATCCTTCTGCTAATTTACCTTGTAAATGGCTCGATAAATCAATACACACAAAATACTATTCATATAAATCAACAATTCGTCATCAATATCTTCGTGATTTTGAATGGCTTCAAAGTATCAATTTGATATTTTACATACCGTATCACAAATTAACGAAAAACCTCTATCTTACAATATTGAATGGTTACAATCTAATCTCAGTGATTGGAAATAATTATTCTGCAGTATTAATTTGATATAATTGTATCGAATTAATGAGAGTCCTTATCTTACTGCATTGACTGTATTGAATGATATGCATAGAGTATATGAGTGCTATGCTAACTTTCAAATCTTGCTGTATCATACACTGATCAAAATAGCCATTTTTCCATATTTATACAATTAATCCAGAATTCAATCTGAGAAATTATGGTATGTACAAGCACGTAATAATTTTCGTAATAAGCCTGTAATATTTATTATAATACCGTATTATAAAACTGAATATTTATTAATGTAATTAGTCGATTTTCGAGGTGTATTTGCTGTAACGCCATAAAGGTAGATAATTCCTGGATTCCAACAGAAGATTTTCTCAATTAGATTCGTCATTTAGCTATGCCTGGATGATTTAATTGCCAAGGCTGCCACAAGGTTAAGAAATTAGAAGAGACAACATTATGCGCTTTTTACATCAGCTGTTAGCAGGTTAATGAAATTAAAAATATCCTTTATTAGGCGGAGTTAGGACCTAGTGAAGTCCTTTTTCTTTTCCACTCAATCTTACATCACGTACAACCTCACCTTTGGTTACATCACGTACATGAGACAGACGAAACCGCGTTTTTCTCTCTTCTTCTTCTTCTTTTTTGGGCATCAGCTATAGGCTACCACTGTTCTAATCACTGATGTTGCATTATCGTGATCAATAAAAGTTCAACTTTCAACTTTTATGCACTTAAATTCAATTCGAGGTCTTGAAAAATAGCCAGGAAGTCATTTCAGTAGATATCCAGTGGTGAATTTTGACATGTTTACTGATTGCTCGAAAGTTTGATAGATTCAACATTCGAATCTTCAGGGGTAGCTAATTCCAAAAGTTTATCTTGTGATCACAGCAGGAGTGAATCAAATTAAGATAGTAAAGTTTGTCCAAGAAAATAACCCCCTTACAAGATGGGAAAATGACTCTAGCTTGGTTAATATTTGTTCAAGAATTGTGAATGTGCAGATCTTAATAGTAGATCAAATTGTTTTCTGAAATTTGAGATCAAATTGATAATTTTTGAAATTAATATTGACTGAGTTTGAGTCATTTTCCATCTTGCTAGAGGGTCTTCTTCGCTTGGACAGACTGTAGCAAACTTTTATCATCCGTGCAAGCGTAGAAGACCACGCCGTAACAACGTAAAGTGAATGTAATGGCGTATTTTGGTTTACGCGAACAATATCACATGAGATTGAAGCAGGATACCAGTTACATAGGTACCATAGCCAATAAAATACTCGCAATTTGTATAATTTTGGCAAATGTGAGCGGTAATATACATTTTCATGTTTCAAGACATACACGGCATTTAGAAATCCTGAATTCAATGTTTCCAGTATTTTATGAGTGTTATTTCAATGATAACGTCTTCGCAAAATAACGAGAATTGTTGGAAGTCAACATTAATCGCTTCATGGATTAAAGAGAGAATACAATGTTGAGCAGATAAAATTCCATTCATTTTATTTTCATCATTATAACAAGCACAAAAATTCAACTCGATTTGACATTTAACTGACAAATCTCATTCACATATCTGATAACTTGAATGCGATTGACTTGACGATTCTTGATGAAAGTGACTCCTAATACAATAATATCTAACATTGTATAAGACATCAAATAAGAATAAGACGTAAATAAAATTTTTCCCACAATTTTCAAATTGAATGAAATATCAGTCAAAACTATATTGTTCCATTGACTTTTTGATTCATTGATATTCGAATGCTTAAGTGATTTTCTCATCGGTTTATTTGTAATTTGTAGCATCAACGTACGGTGGCAGAATTCAATCGGATTTCAGTGAACTTTACTGCACTAGCGGCTCGTGCCCACGAAACAGGTGAAGTGCTGTACAGTAGAAGATACGGGCACTTCAGCTTATTTCGTGGGTACGAGCCGCCAGTGCTTTACGGTTCCAAATAATATAGGCTATTTAATTAATACGCGGTTATTATGTTGATACAAATCTTTCGATTTTTAAATTAGTTTTATAGGGGATAAACGGATGAACCTCCTTCCATTAAAAGCATTTATCAAGTAAATTACGAGAATGAAGGTTCACACTAAATTATGACCTAGCCTAAATTTTATAGCTGCAATTCGAAAGTACAACAATGAAGAACAATTTAAGATATTGAAGAAGAAAAAAATGGAACAAAAAATTAACCAAGTGAAGATAATGCATTCACTGACAATTCCTGATAATAATGATTATTATTAGAACACTGTTCAATTTGAACTACATTATTTCAAAGAATTTTGATTGCACCACGTCTTTAGTGCATCCTAAAAATACTTCTAAAAATAATATAATAGTAAATCATTAGAGTTCATTCATGGCAGACTCCATCTGAGTTGACGGATGGTAAAAGCCTGTGATTTATGCTTAGCTCTGTTCGGAAAGTCTTTTCGCGGTCTTCGACGGCGTATCTGTTGAGCTGAGGCTGCTCTAGTCTCGGTTAGCTCTCAGGGAACGCTCGTCGACTGTCCTGACAGAGCTGAGAATTGATTAGAATCATTTGCCAACAGCCAGTTTTGATGGTGTCTACTGTAGTGAATAATCAGAGTTCATTTACCAGTAATACATCAATTGAAAGCGTCTAGAATAATAATCCTAATAATGTAGTCTGCTAAGCAAAGAAGACATTCTGGCAAGATGGGAAAATGACTTCAGCTCTGTCAACATTGATTAAAAATTTATCAATTCAGTTTCAAATTGTAGATCAATATGTTTTCTATAATTTAAGACAAAATTTATAATTTTTAAACCAATATTGATCGAGCTGGAGTCATATTCCCATCCTGCCAGAATGTCTTCTTTGCGTGAACAGACTAAACTGACCACACTATCACAAGGTCATTAATTTGGTGAGAAGTCATAAATCTTCTGATCCGCCAGACTAGCCAATAGTGATAGCTAATGCAAAACTGATCATTAAGTATTGATTTATGTCGATGGTATTTATGGCAGTGGTCCTAATAAGTTTGACATGAATTCAGTGATTCTAAATCGTAAGGCATGTGACAATCAATTCGTTAAGTATCAGTGTGAGGTAATTTTTACAGTTGAATCTTTGCTATATTTAATGTGCTATTGATAGTTTTGTGCATTAATGTAGATAAAACAGTCAATGAATAGTGAATCAAATTCATATAGATTCATTCAAATAGATAACAAATTCGTATAGCAGATTCAAACAAAAATGGCGGTTGATAAATATGTATTATTGATACTCAGCTCCGTCAGAACCATCTGGAAGCAACATTCATCTTCAACTCAGTCAAATTAATTAAAGTGTGTTCTAAGCATTGACTATGGATATAAGTTATGTCCATAGTCAATTGTTCTAAGTAGGTACCGAATATTTATCATAATTGTTGATCAAATTTCATTCATTACTTCGAGATTACAATAATATTCTAAAAAATTCTTCTATTCAAAGGAATAAATAAAAACCCATTCAGCTCTATTCTATTCTTTTGAACATTCTGTGTGCCAATGAAAAGGCGTAGTCATGGCATCAGCCAATGAGAGCGTGTTGTGGGCGTGGACTTGTACTCGCACATGATTGGTCGAAGCTGTGTGACGTGGGTAATCTGTTTTCGTTCAAAATGTCGTCCACCAATAGAATTGAAGAAAGGCGTTCCGCGTTCAAAATTGCATCCACAAAAAATAGAAAAAGAGAAAGACGTTCCGTAGAAGTTTGATTCTGTATGTACTGGATTGAATCGAGTCCAATATTTTGAAAATAGTTGGATGTTCTGTTATGGATTATGATAGTACTGGTTAATTTTGTGAGATTTATCACTCCTTTCCCTGAAACATCTACAAACAGGAGAACAATACGAACTCAATTTCAAAACATGACATTATTTGTTGACTGAATGTAATTCTGTATTTGCAAGTAGTATTTTGAAATGATTGTAACCTAATTATGTTTATTTCATCACTCACCGTAATACCACAATAATTTTGGTTCGGCAACAAACACAGTAGATAACATTAATTTTAATAAGCCTGTATTTAAAAATATTTAGTATGAAATATTAATTTTACAACATGTCTTATTTCAACTTTGACTCCAATTATTATAACCTACACGAGTGTAACAGCACCTGTGTGTAGTGTTCAATACATTCCTTTGCAAAACAAAATTCAACAATCTGACATTTCTATCAGCTGTAATTTCCCAACCAGACCTTGAGCCCTGTTTATTCATTCACCAATTAGCAATAAATTATTTCAAATAAAATCAGATAGATTGAATAAATTGCTAAAATTGTCTGTGGTCGTCCCTTCCTCCCTCCTTGTAAACAATCTATATTTCATATATCCTTTTAAAAAACCTTTCATGATGAAATAATATAAATATACAACCTATAACAAGAGAAGAGACCCAAAACCGGTTGAAGCCAATATAGTGATTATCTATAAGAAAAACGTAATGTAAAAATACGGTAGCAACATGAGAGGTGGTCTGGATTTCATATAAAATGTTCTTATCTAGAATCTAAGCGAGCGAGCTCTATAATTACATGCTACTGAATCTTTCAACACGGGTATAGCTCGCGCAAGCTGAGGAGATATTCAGTTCAATACACTTTACGTTGTTGGTCTTCTCAGCTTGGACGAGTTTCAGCACCTTAGTAAAGTTTTCCAAGGTTAGTCTTCTAAAGATTTATTTACATTTAAATTATAGAAAAAATGTACTATTTTATGCCTTAGTTTTGTGACATGGCCAACATCAATAGAGGTACTCCGAAAGTACCATCAACAGTAGTATTTTTTACGAGATTACCTATTATAATTCCCTCCTTTTAGGAGATTGGCTGTCGTTAGTAAAGACAGTGGTCGTTGTTTCCCCTTTCTGGAGAATAGTAATTGTTGCATTACACTCTAACTGATTAACTGCACGTTGTTCAGAGGTGTTCAAAATCAAAATCAAAATCAAAAATTATTTATTGTCACAAACAATGAAATTGTATTGAAAAAGTCAGTTAACATAAAGTTAAAAATATTTAATACTTAATTGAGTACAGGTCAATACATTTTAAAAAAATTATAAATTAAAACTAATATTCGACTTATATTGAAACTTATGGATGAGAGGTGAAGCTTAACATTTCGTCAACTGAATAAAACGCTCTCTCCTGTAACCATTTTGCTATGATATATTTAAACTTTCCACATTCATAGTTTCTAACTCTAGGTGATAAAAACATTGAACATTTTTACCCCAACATAGATGTACATTTTTTGAGTTTTAGCAAGCCTAACTCGACCTTGATCAATTTGAGTTACAGCTCTAGTATTATGGTCATGGATATTTCCTCTCAAATTGAATAAAACCGAGGTTATTTTTTACATACATTAAACAGTCCAACATGAAAATACAGGGAAGAGTCACACCATTGGTTGAAAACGGCCTACAGGACTCTCTCATACCTAGATTAAATACTGTGCGTAGAGCTCTTTCTGACAGATGAAGACATTTTTGCACCGCTCGAGTTACCCCATAACAGAGTTCCATAATGAAAGGTGTGAAGAAAAAAAAATATGCAGTTAGAGCCATATTTGTGCTAGTACAAGATTTTAATTTCTTCAATAAAAATATTACTCTCGATAGTCTACTGCACAGTGAATCGCATGGCTCTGGTTGTGGAATCGAGATGTATTCCTAGTAGTTTGACTGACTTCTGTGACAACATTTGAGCTAAAAGTAATAAACTCAGTTTTGCTCTCATTCACAATTAATTTATTAGCAGAGAACCAGAGGTCAGTTCTTTCCCTAATATTTTGAAATATTGAATTTATTAGTGAGGACTTATTTGAGCACAAAAGAGTTGTGTCATCCACATACAAGACAGATTTATTCGGAACAGATTTAGGAAGGTCATTTATAAAAACAATAATAAGAAGGGACCAAGGACAGAGCCCTGAGGACCCCCTTGTAAAACTTGCTTACAACTAGATTTCTGCTTACCAGTTTTTTACATATTGAAACCTATCTAAGAGGTAAGATTCCAATAGAGATAGTTCCTTTCCCCTTACTCCATAAAATATTCTAAATTTCTTAATTAGTTCCTTGTGATTAACACGTCAAAAGCTTTGCTGAGGTCCAACAGCAAAGCATTAACTCCCTCCCCTTATTCTCAAAGCCCTTTGATAATGAATGACACCACACTTTCCACAGTTTTAACAGTATTTAAACTTCTTCTGAAGCCAAACTGGGATGAAAGAAACAATTGATTTTGCTCAAAGTATGCTTCTGCGTTGTTCTTTATCACACTTTCCCAATATCTTAGACATCACTGGTACCAGTGCAATAGGTCTGTAGTTACCAATGCTAGCTCTATCTCCTTTTTTTATAGGGACTGTTACACTGATCTTCAAACATTTTGGAAAGATACTTCAACCTCAAGTGGCCTTTTATGAGATATGTTGAGCTTAATAATGAATTTATAATTTTCAAACAAAGTTAGATAGACCAAAAGTATCGTAGATCTTGAATTACTTAATTTAGCAACAATTCTATAAATATCAGTAGCCCTCACAAGCATCCAATCTGAAAGCACAAACCCTCTTAGAATACAATCTAGTCGACTTTAGTTGTCAATAGCACTAGCTCTAAAATTCATGGAATCAATATTGGGAACTTTAGAGCCAGAGACGAAAAAATCATTAAATTCATCTGCACTTATGGGTATTGTCATTTGAGAGTATTTTTTTAAATCGGCCCGTCTCTAACATGACAGTCCACGCAGCTTTGCACTTATTGGAAGATTTCAGAATAAAATCGTCATTGGCTTTTTTGAAAAGATCGATTTGATCTTTATAAAGACGTTTTCAACCTTCTATGATTTTCCAGTAATTCAGGGTTATTCCTGGCACCTTTCCTATGACTGTAATCCAACAATATTCTAACTTTGTTTTTAAATTCAGGTGTATACCACGCATTAGCCTTTTTAAGTTGTAATTAGTTTATTACAGGAGGTGTGTCTTAGTTTTCAGGTGCACTCATTGAAATTTTATTAACAACTTCATGAAAGAATCAAAAGCTAGATCAACATTATCCGCTGTATTGCATACAATTTCATACCAATCAATGTAATCATCCAAAGCCTGTTGATACTAGTCTCATTCAAAACTCTGCAGTTGTAGGTGATTGGCTAAAATCAGAACCAACAAATTGAACTGGGTAGAGGCTTGTAATTTCTAACACTAAACCTGAATGATCCGACAAATGTGGTTGTACTGTCTTACAGTTATATGTAGAGAATGAATATTTGGACACAAAGTTATCCAGGTAAGACTCAAATCGAGGGGATGGAAATTTGGAGACAAAAACAGTCATAAGACTTTAACATATTTATGAAAGCTGTAGTATTTGATCTATTAATTATTGGGGTCAATGTTCAAGTCACTGGCTAAGACTATTTTGAAGTTAGAGTATCTAGGATTATTTTGAATGTGGTCGAGGAGTTGAGACATTCTTTCAGTGAAGTGCTCAATGGATGTGGGGTGTTGGTACAGATACAATCAACAGTTCTATTTTACTAAATACTGTTATCATCACGCCCTCATAAATGCCTACACTCACATAATGAATCAATATTAACAACTGAGAAAGGGTACCTGAAAGAGTCTCTTACGTAAATAGCAGATCCGCCAAAATGGAGTTGGTCTACAGAAACTGGCAAAGCTAAACTGAAATCTATGGGCTTGTAAATGTTTATTTCATCTAATGTACACCAGTGTTCATTGATACAAAGTATACACTGTACTATTATTGAAGATGTCAAGTGAGTTCAACTCATTTTTATTGATTGTAGGTTGATATGAGATATTACCAATGTATTGCTAGAGTGACGACCATCTCCCAATTAGAGGCTTGGCTGTAATTGATTGATTGGATTAATTGATCCATACTTCCAGAATTCACAGTAGCTGAAGTAGAGGAGGTGTCTAAAAAAATACTATCCAACTCTAGACTATGTTGATTACTCTTTCAATGTACCAGGCCTTCTCTAAAAAAGAACGAGATTGACAAACCAAAGGAATTGGTTCTACAAATGTTTCCTGTTCCTGAAGCAGATTATGTACTATTTCCAATATCTTATCACTAACATATCTTTTTCCTAAAGTGTTCAAATGCAGGCCTTGTTTTGTATGAAATCTTCTACCTATATTGCTAATGTTTATAAATCTTACGTTGCAAAAATATTTACATAGATTTGAATTTTCCATTTAGGCCTTCTTCAATTTCCTATTGATAGCCGACCATTTCGGAAGATCATGTCTGTGTGGCACTGAGAAAACAATCACATTTTTAGCTCGTCGATTCTGTAGATCCAGAAGTTTGCTGCGAAGTGCTGATAAGTTTTTCTCGTTGCGACAATATCGTTACAACCGGCCAAGAAAACGTTGACATCATTGTCATCCAGCTTTCCTGTTTCTTTTGCCACGTCTCTGAAACGAAGGGGGAAACCATAGAAAAATTCATGGGTGATGGTATTGAAAACCTGTAGACATCCCTTCTGACTATCCGCAAAGAGACGAATTTTCATTGACCTGTACTGCTAACGGTTCTGCATCTTCACTTGGTTGTGAAGACTGGCTTATGGTTGAGAGGATCGACGTGCTAACCACACGTTACCTCTCCATCCTGGTTGATGATTATTCGCCTGCTGTATTTTCTGTTCGGGCTGGGAGGCATTCTGGCAGTGGGTGGTGGCTTCGGCTCGGTCGGTGTTGGTTCGGGGCTGTGGGTTCTTTTGAGAATCTATGGCTTTTGGGGCCCGGTATTGCGGAAATGAAGTCGTTTTCCTGTCTTTCCGGAAATTTCTTTGCTTGGATGGACTGTATAGTTTGGTGGATATGAAACTGGCAACCAGCTGGTAGGCCTAGGCCCTTCATAGAGCTGTTGCGCCTATTGACAAACTTACCTATTATAATAGCTTCTATTAAAGGAAGCTATGCTATTATACAATGAGATTGAAACACAGACAGTCCAAAAGTCTCTTCTTCCCAATTTTGATCAGTTGATATTGGATATAAAAGTTTTGTGTTCTCACACTTGAAACTATTGATAAGCTGTACAATTATTTCACTTTTGAAGGTAAAAACGTGTGAATCATCACTATAATATTTGGAAGATATTCACTGACTTATAATTCAGTCACTATTGAAAATTCAAAATACCCAAATTTGGAAAGTGTAGAGAATTAACAACATCTATGTGTTTTATTTGATCATAGTCTTTTATTGATTTGGCAATTAAAGTCTGTTCCAAAGTCTTCAATTTTCTACACTATTTCGGAAGCATGTGATATCCTCGTGGGGGATTTATCCCAAGAGCACATTCTGCCATTACTCTATTTCTATTTCTATAATCTATTTCTGGAAAAGAAAGAATTATTCTCTTGAATCCATGTAGAGCATAACATATCCGAATAGCTTTTCATAATATTCATTATCCATACTAGATAATATAATAGTATGATCTCTAAGATGATCATGATCAAGAAGCATACAAAATAAAAATTAATGAAGTATTATCACTCATTTCATTGCCTTTTGAAAATATTATCAAAAAGTGATAGGATTATATTGAATTTTGTAGAATTAACAATATACTATTATTTCTCGATATATCTTATCACAGAAATGATGAATTGTTACTTGCGTATTATAATTGATTTTCAGATGGTCTGAGTGCAGAGAAAAGCATGATCACAGAATTTGAAAACCACTT
This sequence comes from Sogatella furcifera, assembly GCA_017141385.1. NCBI lineage: Eukaryota > Metazoa > Arthropoda > Insecta > Hemiptera > Delphacidae > Sogatella > Sogatella furcifera. The sequence goes on from CM029556.1 coordinate 27,652,340, forward strand.
ACTTCGTGGGAAGAATGAAGCGATCGGAGATTCGAAGATATTATGATTCTAACTCATTAGTAATGTAACAAATTCTGACCAGAAAATGTCAACCAGAATGGAAATCGTTTCACGAAACCCCCTTCTTAAGAATCACGAGACTTGGCATCTTTTATGGACTGATTGTTATATCAAATCTCAGTATTACTCAAGGGTCTCAGTATAACACGAAACAAGGTAAATTAATTTTGTTCTCATCTATTAGATTGTTGTGAAGTGACAAAATTTTGTACAAAGTATGAAATTTTATTGAATTACTTCTGAGTATAACTGACTGACGCTAGATAGTGAGGTGGCTTCATCCGTCTCTTGTACGTGATGTAACCTACTAACAGCTGATGTAAAGTAAGGTATTGTCTCTTTACATTTAAAAAAATCAATCTCGGCATGTAGCTAAGTGACAACTCTAATTGAAAACATTTGCTCTTGGAGCATACAAGCAAGAGGATCTCAGTATATTAGAGAAGCACCATTATTCTATGACACAAGGTTCAATTTTTGTCACCATCTAAAAGAAGCTGTGAGAGATATAATAAGATATGAGAGATCTAATGAGATTTTGATGCATCCAACAAGCAAGGATGACAATACCAAAATTATTGCAATTTGAATAATAATTCGACCATCAACTACTTATCAAGTGACCTAATTCTAACAAGGGAATGATGCAGGAATTTCTTCTAGGCCCAACTTGTAATTTTGTCGAATTAAAAATTATGTAAAACATCAGCAAGCTTCATGCCCTTAGCGCTCATCTAAAAGTTTATTAGAATTAAATTATAAATCATGTTATACCGTTATTAATGTTTGTGTGTGTTTTTCCTCCTAATATCATTGGCGACTCGTGCCCACGAAATAGGTGAAGTGCTGTACAGTAAAAGATACGAGCCTCTTCACTTGTTTCTTTGGTTAAGAGCCGCCAGTGCCTGAAATACATGTTGTTTGATGAGATGTTGAATAATTTATGACAGACTGTGATTCAATTTGATTGGAGATTGAGACCTAACGTTGATCAAGGATCAATTATAACCGGAGTTAAGATTATCAACACCTTATCTATAGATCGATTTAGATCTAGGTCAGTGTTAGATTTAAATTTTGAAAGATGATTGCGGGGGAGTTTTTCGGTCACTTTCTAGATAGGCCTATGTTTAATGTTTATTCAAAATATCTATTATCCTTGTAAAAGTGCTTTCTACTAACAACTATCATTCAAAATGTAAATCGGAAACAATTTCAAATAATTATTTAATAGCTCTATTTTCACTTAATGTGAAGTGCGTTACATTTACATAACCTTTTGACTTCGTCACTTATCAAAATTGAAAAGAGAAAACGGGTACAGATTGAGCCTAATTTTTCACTTCCAAATTAGGATTATAAATGATTATTATAAATGATAATCAATTGCATTGATGTTTGAATTATTGATAAATTGATATTACTAAGATTCAAATAAATAAATTAAGTTCACCAAGATCCTTCTATTAACCTCCATTGATCAACTACTTCAACTCTCTTCTTTTCATCAATTCATACTCTACAGCTCTCTTCATCAATTCAGACACAGCTAAAGAAATGGAATTATCAATATCTGGTAAACTCAAAAATAAAATTATAATTTCTCAAATAATTACCAATATACGCGTATATCATAATCTATATAACAATAGATTCCCTTAGTTAGAATTTAACTAAAAAATTAAATCCTGAACTATTTCTCTTTCCAATTTGGGCACTTCACATTTCGGGTCCAGGAATAATCAATGAGAAAAAAATAACAAAATAAGTGATAGTCTTAGCTATAGGCTAAGAATGACAATTATTAGATTCTAATAATTTTATTAGAATATGTGTGAGTTATTACATGAATTATCATCTCGTGTACCTTCTAGAAATGAAGTTCAAATTCAAACATGAATCGACAGCAAAAGCCTGATTCCCATTACCACAAGTTATGTGGGCACAATATTCAATAGAAACACGGAATTTATCAGAGCAACCCCACACTCGTCAGCTGATAGTTTATTGACATTGATCCATACCTGATCCCACCTGTATCTATTGAATCTTGTGCCAGACATGTGCCCATGACTTGTAGTAATGAACCTTACAACCTCCTCGTTTCAAAATTCACCTAAATTTGCATCACTTTGATATGGTTTGCGTCACCTGAATTTGGTTCAATAAACCACAAGCGAGTAACAAGTCACAACAATTGCTTAAATCTCAATGTCAAGAGGAGCTCTTGAATCTCAATCTCACGGCTCACTTGGTCTGATTCCTCTTCTGATACAGCTGACTCCAAAGAAGTAGGCGGATGACGAATAACTTCTATCAACGCTCTCATCTGTCAGGACAGTTGGCGAGCAGTCTTCCAGTACACCTCGAGAACAGTAGAGTCTCCGCAAATCGTTTCTCTCCGCGCAGACCGCTCCCAGACTGTTTTGAGGAAGCTGAGAGCTAATAACAGACAACCGGCAACCGACAGTTCTGTGGGTGTCTAGTATACAAATTAGCCTGAAGATGTGGTCTGACACTGACTGATCTATTGCTTGCATATTTTCGAATAATTCTACTTTGAACTCCTTTTTTTATTCTCCCCAATTTTGCAAGTCAAGTTTTCAATTCGGTTACTCTTCTAGCCTCCTTGGAATTTTCGATTTTCAATTACAGCTAAGCTTCTTCTCGTCTGATTCCTCTCAATTATTTATTTTCGTTACGTCTTTGTACTGTTCAATGCAGATCTTGATAGAAATTGTTAGAGATTCTGGTGAATTTACGACTTGGATTCCGTAAAATATCCACAAAAGTCTGGATCAGATATATCTATGTTGCACTGGCGGCTCGTACCCACGGAACATGCGTGAAGTGCCCGTATCTTTTACTGTACAGCACTTCACGTGTTTCAAGCCGCCAGTCCTATGTTGTAATCATTTAATCAGTTTATTTACCCAAAGGTCCGAGTTCACCGGTAAAATTCAACAATGGAAGAGCTATAGATAAATCAAAATCAAAATTTCCATGACACCTGAGGTCTTAGTGATAGAAATTAGGTAAAAATAGATAAAATTAGGTAAGTGATAATGATATAAATTCATAAGTCTTCAACATCGTATCATAGGTTACTACTGTGATTAAGATTCTCAATGTTTACATTATCATAGACTTCTTATCAGAAGCAATGATACATTGATACCTTCCGAGTTTCCAAACGATAAGTTATGTGCGAATGTACTAATATTATAGGTTGTACTAATAGTATAGGTTTCAATTAGTCCAAAGCTGACGTCAAAAAGTTATTTGAAGTCCTTAACAGTCAGAAACAAGTCAAAGGTAGTACCAACACTTGCAAATACAGAAATACATTCAGTAAACTATTATTTAAAGCTTTGATATTTATGTTCGAATCGTTTTATTGTCTGTAGTTATGACTTCAAAGGAAGACGCTCGGAATATGCCTATCACAATATAATTATACAGTATCATTAAAATCATCATAATAATCCATTCCAGAAAATCCAAAAATATCAATCCATTTATAATATTTGAAAAATATTCGAATCGATTTTATCAGTTTATTGAAATCAGACTTTCTACTAAACGCCTTCCTTCGATTCTAGTGGGGGATGCCACTTTTAACGTGGAATGCCTTTCTTCAATTCTATTGGTGGATGTCATTTTAAGCGGACCGCCTTTCTTCAATTCTATTGGTGGATGCCATTTTTAAAGTGGAACGCCTTTCTTCGATTCTATTGGTGGATGCAATTTTGAACGTAACCTGATAGTTTCACTTAGTTAAACAGCTTTGACCAGTCACGTACGAGTAGCCTACAAGTCCACGCCCACAACTCGCTCTCATTGGCTGATGATATTTCTAAGTCATTTCATTGGCACATGAATTGTTCAGAGGGATGAATTTCGAATTGAAATGGTAACATTTACATTGATATTTTACTATTAGAATTCACTTTTCTTTTGAGCTCAAAATGTATGTTGAATCTAATCTACATAATCTACATGAATCTAATCTAATGTTCGTATCTTGTACGTGACAAGACGTTCAATCAGCTAATGTAAAGCATCCACTATCTCTTATTTCTGAAACATCATCGAGCAGGCATAGCTTAATGAGAAACTCAAAATAACAACATTTGATAGACAGATAGATGAATATATTAGAATAAATTAGAATATAGAATATATTATGAATATATATTATAATATACCACGGTATTATTATTCCACTCAGTGCATTACAATGATAACAATAATAATCTGTATCGAGTAATTTTACTCAAGTAATGTGGGGAAGTTGATGCACATCAGCTGTTGGAGCGCACAAGGAGCCGACGAAACCGCCCAACTTTTTGGCGTCAGCTATCTATAGATGCCAGTCGCAGTGGTACCTGGAGGAATTATTTCGTAAATTTGGGAAACGATCCCCTCTAAGACAGATTTACTAGCGTTTAGCCGGTGAATTATGTTATAGATAGCTGTTTTCCTTCGGAGTTGGGGTGAATTGGGAAACCGTTAACCACCCTATACATGTTCACTTTCCGGTAATAATATATTTCTATAACAAATCTGGTCGATTTTGCGTGCGTTTCTAGCTCAAACATTAGCAGCATGCTTTTTGGTCAATTTTATGTAAGTTTTCAGCATCTTTTGTATGCTTCAACATTACCAGCATGTTTTTTGATCGATTTCGTGGTGAGTTTCTAGCAAGCCGCATATGATTAAACATTAGTAGCATGCTAGAAACGAACAGAAAATCGACCAGATGTTGAACTACTTTTGAGGCATGTTTACGAACTCTTGACTAGAAATTTACACTGTGGCAAACCCCGTAAACATTTTGCAAAGGTGGGATTGGGAATTAGTTTCAACTGAGATGGATTTATTCTCTTTATTTTATGGCTGCTGGTCATATTTTCCAGAATTTCGGTTGAAAAGTTCAATAGTTATTTGGATTAACTTAGTTCCATTTTTATCACACTTGGATAGTTTCAATCCAATGAGAAGCGAGAATAGAACTGTATACGATTATATTATTCTTATTCTAAACTAATAACGGGTATTCCTAAAAGGAAGCACCTTGAATATTATAATATATCATAGAAGATATATGAATTAAATTATATGACACTATTCAAATAAGAAATACTGATTATCTTGGATTCATTATAAGTTAATTCATTGTGATCATATCCTATGTGACCCTATTTCTATGAATGCATGTTCAATTCATGGTTCCATCATGTTTCATTTATTTTTTTCAGGAGATGTCAAGTTTGGAAAAAGATGAAACATCACTAATACCTGAATTCAAGGGCCTAGAAGATCGGATTGAAGGTAAAAATAAAACTTCCAAGTACCTATACAACTATATTTGGTGACCAACAAAACGTGAAATTTTCATAAATTGTATATGGGCATCATCAAAATATTGCCAATAATTGTTATAGGGACCCATAGGCCTAATGCAAAATAATATTAAATCACGTCAAAGGAAACTGGAAAGTCATTCTTCATTTTCAAATCCATGAAAGGATATAATTATTCTACCATGAATATTCCGATATAACTCAGTTTCATCTGAATGCACTACTGTATTACCCACTAGGCCCAGGCCTAGGGCGCAAAATTTTGTGGGGCGCAAAATTTCAAGATGCGCACACACCAGCGTGGATAAGATATGATCGGACAAGCGATCGGTCGGAACATTATTGTGCAGCTGGCATCAAATATTCATTTATCTTTAAAAGAAAATATACTAACTAAACTTCAAATATTTAACAATAACAATGTAACGACCGAGATTCACAGTGTTATGAAAAAATTATTCTTATACTGTATAGTTATCACACGTGTGCTGACGCGACCACACGGCGAAACAAAACAGGTGCTTTGGTGAATAATTCGACTCGTCCAGTTTCCAGAACTCACATTTTCAAGTTATTCTACACAACATCCTTATAACTTTTGAATAATAATATAAGTATTTTTTACTTAGTTGTTGACCTATATATATATTTCTTCAATCTAAAACAGTTATAAGGAAAATATAAAGGTGTATGGGGGATGGGGTGTCGTCATAGTCCTTGGGGAAGGGGAGGAGTTCAGGGTAGGGTGAGGGGGCTATTTGGTCTGTAGGCCTAGAAGTGCAGAATTGCTAAATGCGGCACTGTCTGAATGATAATTTGAATCACATCATCTTATGTTATTGGCCTGTAAATCTCAAAGTTTTCTCAATTTGTTTCAGATAGCCGAAAATCACAAATGTTGTCACCTTGGAGTGAGTGGTCTTCTTGTGATAAAGTCACATGCTCTCAAAAACGCTCACGGAATTGTAGGTCACTTTCTGATACTGCTATATGCAAAGAAGCTGTGATTGAGGTAAGAATCTACTCTGATTTCTATTGGAGAAACACTCGAGTCCATAACACTTACACGGATACTAGAATACTGTAATACTATAGAATACTATATTCAACTGAATACTGTAATACTGTACTAGAATACTGTATTAAAACCCGTAATACAAGAATACTGTATTCTACTGAATACTGTAATACTAGAATACTGTATTCTATTGAATAATGTAATACTAGAATACTGTACTCTAGTATCAGTGCATAACTTCCATGTAGAGAATATCTGATTTGACAGTGATTGAAGATTTTGTTATCAAAATTTAGTACCTATGAGGTTTTAAAAAATTCAAGTTCCTGCTGTTTTCATAATCGCACAAGCCTGTATTATAACAAAGCCATGAATAAGTACACTGGCGACTCGTGCCCACGAAACAGGTGAAGTACCCGTAGCCTTTACTGTACAGCGCTTCACCTGTTTCGTGGGCACGAGCCGCCAGTGGAATAAATATTATAGCTGACTCCAAAAGGTAAGGTGATTTCGTCTGTCTCTTGTACGTCATGTAACCTACTAACAGCTGATGTGAAGCATCAATTATTAATGCTCTTGATTTCAAAAGCATCATCCATAGCTGAATAACAGCTCTGATTGACAACATCAGCTGTTAGAGCGCACAAGAAGCAGACGAGACCACTAACTTGTTCACGTCAGCTATACAATAAAATCGTTATCTTATCATACCATTCCATAATAACAGAGTAAACCCCTATTAATAACCATATTTCTATCATTTATAAGAGGTTAAATCACTCATTCATAATATTTCATTCTGAGTGTTGATCAAAGGATTGTGACGTCACAGATGCAGAGAAGTGGCTAAAAATAGTACAGTGTCACCGAGACTAAACAAAGGATTCTAGCGATTTTCCGGATGACGTATCAAGGTGTAGCAGGCGATTTATGAATGAACGTAAGGGATGAAATTAGATCAATGAGTTACAAAGTGACCATTATGACGTCATACTTACTTCGCTTTGAATTATTGATGTGTCTGTTAAGTTAGAAGCTATACTTATAAATTAACAGAATAACTGAATAGAATACAGTTGAAATTCTATTGAACTATGGAGAGTTGAAAAAAGATCAATCTATTCATGTTTGAAAGAATGTGATGTACTGCAAAACAATAGGAGAGCTTAATTAGGTAACTTACTATATAGTCTGGTCCAAGCAACGAAGACCCTTCTGACAAGATGGGAAAATGACTCCAGCTCGGTTAATATTGGTTAAAAGATTATAAATTAGATCTCAAATTGTAGGAAACACTGATCTTCAATTTGAGACCATATTGATCATTTCTGAACCAATATTGACCGAGCTGGAGTCATTCTCCCATCTTTCCTGAGGGTCTTCTTTGCTTGGACAGACTATAATAATGACCATACAACTTGTTTATAGAGATAATTCAAAGGTGAAGAATTACTGTGGCATTCTAATCGTATATTTTTAATGAGAATAAAACTATTTGTTTATAATATTGTTATTCATTACTAAGTGTACTGCATAATGCACATGAATAAAGGATTTATCCTGAATTTTTCACATTGCAAGCACAATAATAAATCAATTCAACCATTATCAATTATTCAATACGCTTACAATAAAACTTCAACAAAGAAACAGGAGTGAAAATGATAAAAAATCAGAACATTTACTGCAAAGACTTCAACTTAATCAATAATTGATTGATATTATGGTCATCAATATTATCTAGGCATACTCCTGACAGCAGTTTAGAGTAGCACAAACACAGAAAGGCATTGAAAAAGTTGGAATTGAGGGTAAGGTACGGTCAGTGAATATGAAATATATTTCTTATATTCTTTGGTACGGTATAAGAATTATTAAATCAATAATATAACTCAATTATTGTATAAATATTATTGAATGTATGATATTGATTATTGAATGTGTTTGAACCAATTATTATTGAACAGCATATACACTTTTTTAACATTGAATGTAATAATTTTTTCAGGAAAGGAAAACGATTCTGTTCAAAACCTCATGGATGCAAAATAAATAAGAACAGTCTAGCTATCAATAGTGGGAAGATCATCAAAAACATGCCTTTCAAAGTGGTAAGTTTTCCAAGTGTGTATATTTTCACGATAACATTTTTCTTCATAATAAATTATCTATTGTAGGCTTATACTGACTGAAATCGACAATCAATACAATATAGAAAAATATTTATTTATTAATCTATTGAAAAACACACATCGATTGAAAGAACAGGCATAGCCCTTGGTATTTCAAAACACAATTTTCATTCAAATATAGTCCAACATTTGAGGTTACAAGTACAAATTTCTTCATCAGCCGAAGTTTTCCACTCGAAGAAATGATCTTAAAGTGATATGAAAATTGTAATAGAGAGATAACTTTCAACAGGCAAGTACAACATTTATAATTATCATTTATTTATTCATTCGACAAATCACAATAAAGGGTAAAACACACAGACATTGAAGTCCAAATCGTCTTTTCCCAAACTTTGATCAGAATATTTAAAATATTAGAGGTGATGTTTAAAAGATTATTAAGTTCAACATACTGAATTGCATAAATATTTTATTCCAAGATCGACCAATTCAATAATCTAACCACAAATAATTCATTGATTGAAATAATCTTCAAGATATTAGGTATGAGTATAGAGGGAACATATAGCTGGGAAAACTTATTTGATTAGAATACTCAAATGGTATTTGAGTAGTCCTACTTTATCGATGTACAAAAATTTTACAAATCAATAAAATAATTATCTCATCTATATAGACTCCAATGAATTCAATGTGATAGACAGTAAATTTATTTCATCTTTCAAGGTTAAAGTTGGAACAAATGGAGAAAATTTCCAAGGTTAAAGTGAAAGCGATTTAAGAAATTGAAATTTATATCCTCCTCGACAAGTGACAGACAATTTTTAGGAAGATAGAATGGAAGAAAAGATGAGAATGAAAGACATCTTGCCCTTTTTCTTTCACGTCTTTTCATTCCTCTACCTCATTTTCTGCTAATTTGCATCTAGATTGGTTACAAGAATTCACCTGCTCTCCTCAGAGTGTTAGTCAATTTGAGAAGCTCTTCTTTTCAAGAATAAGATGGAAAAATCCGGAGCATCTCCAAATATATGAAGCTTGATTCGTAAATTTATATTACTATATTATGTTAAATAAAAGTGCTTTACATTATGTAGGATGTTGTAGACAGAAGACCGAACTTCACTTTGAATTATATACTATTTTAAAATTCGAAATCTGTAATGTGATCATAATATTGAGTTAATGGAATTACAAATAAAAACGATGGAGAAAGAATCATTCATTGATTATTATTACAGATCTTATTTGTCTATTATAACAACAGATTCTATTATTTTATTATTTATTTTTACATATTATATGATTCATTATAAATTCACATTTCTTTGAAAATATTAGGCCTATTATCTTGATAATTACGTTTTTATTGATTTCATAATCTTAATCCATGTTAAGTAGTTAATAACAGACCATTAGCTCACTACTAAAGATTCGAGTGAGAGAAAATTTATTAAATTTGAGAGATTCTAATGGATTATGAATTCAATTGTTCTGAAAAAGCTCGTCAGTTTATCTGATTCCTATGCAAGCATATATTTATTTATTTTTTGCTTCAACTCAGGTAATTCTCATTTTATTAAGTTTCTGTGTCTTAAGCACATGAGAATGATCCAATATAGGCTCACTTCATTAAAATCTCCTTCATCAACAACTGTAAGATTTCATCCATTATATTGATTTTTTATATCAATGACTAAATTTATTAAAATTATCGATTAATCAAAAATAAGAAATTCGCAACCATTCTGTATTGTTTGTTTTTAACTTTCAGGTAAAACGGACTACGAAAAATAAATTGAAAAGTTTGACAAAAACAAGTGAAACCAGAAATAGGAAATTGAAGAAACGTCGGAAATTGTATAGTCGCTGGAGTCATTGGACCATATGCAGTAAATCATGTACAACGCAGAGATTTAGGTGAGAAATTGAAAATCATTTGGAAAATTAACTGATCTGATTAATAATAATTAAGAGGCAATCAATTCCGTTGAATAATGTTTATTTTGATGTTTCAAAAGAAAATTATGCATAAGAATTTATTATTATTCCAGAAATATTGATTAGACCACTACTTAATTAGTAAATATACCTCTAGTATTTCAAATTTAGCTTATAATGAGGTTGACCTACGTTTAGAACGCTGAACTAACGTTCAATACGTCTAGAGCGCTACGAAACAATCTTCCGTATCAAGTGAGCAGCTCTGTCCGTAACGCGGTCTACGCCTTCCATCTTCCCCATGTTATTCCGCCAGACGTGCTCCAGCCAGTTAGATTCTATAGCCCCATTTAAACGCATGTTAATTCGGAGAGATTTCCAAACGGCTCTGAGCAATTGATACGCTCAATTTGTATGCGTGACATGTGAGGAGTTCTTCGCGTAGCTTACCCATCTTCCCAATGTTATTTTCTCAGCCTTTCCCCAGCTTGCAAGGGTAGCTAGATACGCAACGCGTAGCGGTGTAGTGATTTTTTCAAAATATGATTAAAAATAGTAAATTATATAGAAATGGGTGAAATTATACATCAAATTACTCAGAAAACACTGAATTTTCATTTTATGTTAAAAAAATATATACATTTTTCTATGATTGAATTTATCCATAAATTCATGACCAGTTCATTGTAGCACACGTTTCAAACGAGACTATATTGTTATAACATTATTTTTGGGAGTATATTCCCACTAATAAAAGGTCTATCATAGCTTACTCATTCACAAAACATTCTAGCACTCTTGGAATAGAAGTGAGACAAATAATATAAAAAATCTTAATAAATCTTAGGATTCTTTCAAATTTTGATTCAAATGTGAGTTATTTTTCTTGTATATTTTGATTGATATTCGTGGTGATAATAGTTCGACAAGCTCTTTTTATTGGATTTTTATCTGTTGGGTTGTTTTCACTGAAATAATTCATCCACTATTTAGATTATGCACATCGTGGTAGTTTTATTATTTGAATACCATAGTTACTTGATTTGGAATTTTGTACTGTAGTCAGAAAGCTACCTTTTGTTTTACTTTGTTCTTTGTATTCTCCCTTCAAATCGGTTATTATTAATCAAATCGTATAATTTGAGACTTCTTAATTGTATATTATTAAACTATCAGTGTATTTGTATCCTTCTTCCTTATAGTCCTGTTTCAGACACCACAATTTTCCGACGTCCTGTTTTTACTTTTTATAAATTTTAATAGATTGAATGGAGCTTAACAAAGATGATATATTATAGGAGATTTCAATTTTCACTATAAATAACATAAGATTTTATGTTACAACTTTATATTTATTTCAACCTTTCACATCGAGTTTATTCTAAAAACTAACTTGTTATTTATTTACTGTTCATAAGTGTTTATTACACATGTTATTATCAATCCATATGCAATGATTGATCAACTGATATAACCATCCTACAATATTATGATGTTCACTGAGACACATCTTGTGTTTCCCTCCAGGTAAAACTTACAAATAAAACAAGAAACCGGACTTCCAAGAATCGTGGTAGCCTATATGAAACAGAACTCAAGTACTGAATAAAATACAAAACATTGTCAATCAACAGTTTTTGCAATATTTACAAGAACAGATTTATCAAGAGTTGAGAATTTTCTATTTATTCTGATGAATGAGAAAATCTGATTTAAAAATCTCAGATATTGTTATGGAATTCAACAGTGTCTGATGACCTTGAGACAGTAGGACGACAAGGATGGACAAGGCGGGATGGGGGAGGTTTTGTGTCAACAAACAAGCACATTGTTGTGTAAACAAAAACTCATCGAGAACGTTCTCGAAGTGATTATGCCAGAACCTTCTAGCATTCTCTTGTTTATTCTTAGAAGCCTATATATTCAGAATGTTTGGGTTTACGAGTCAGTTCCTATTCAAGTGTTCAAAGATTGTGTCAGTTGTATTGTGTGATAGACAAGCCGGACGTTGTATATAGACACTCTATAGTTATATTCATTCTGTCAGTTCTTATTTCTTCTAGTGTAACGTGATAAAGACTGTTCTCATTTCTTAATTCAGTGCAGCGTTAATCTTAGTGAAATTTGTATTGTGAAAATTTATAAACTCTTGTGCTATCTTCTGATCTGTTATAGTTTATCTTTTTCTAGTGTGTTATAGTAGTGTAATTAATAAAGTTAATCAGTATAAATTGCCTCAAGTCTTTTATTATAGTGGAAACCCGTAACAATTGGTGTCAGAAGTTCGGATGTAGCTATTGATTGAGGCAATTCTATAAACTTGTACCGTTGTGAAGTGAACTATTATTTTCAATTGATTAAACCGTTATCTTTGCGTGTGAACTTTATTTTCGTGTGTGAACTTTATCTTCAAGTGAGTGAACTGTGATCTTCAAGTGTGAACATCTTGTGTGTGAACTCTATTCTCTAAGAGTGAATGTTACTCTTCTGTACATATTTGTGAACTGTGTAATATTTGTGGAAAGTGAACTGAAATGGCAGGGAAAGGTGTGAAGCTCACTAGTTTAAAAGTAAACCAACTGAAGCAAGAGCTTGAGGAGCGAGAACTGGAAACAAATGGGGTAAAATCTATCCTACAAGATAGACTCCGGGAAGCACTGCTGGCCGAGGGTCAGGACCCAGATACCTTTTTGTTTGAAACAGATTCGGGAGCTCTGGTGAGTACATTGGAGAGTAAAATGGAAGAAAATAAAACATCTTTGGAGGGTAAATTTCAATTGGTTGAAAGTAAAATGGAAGAAAATAAAACATCATTGGAGAGTAAATTTCAATTGGTTGAAAGTAAAATGGAAGAAAATAAAACATCATTGGAGAGTAAATTTCAATTGGTTGAAAGTAAAATGGAAGAAAATAAAACATCATTGGAGAGTAAAATGGAAGAAAATAAGTCAGCTTTGACAAATTTGGAGAGTAAAATAGAAGAAAATAAAACATCATTGGAGTGTAAATTTGAATCTTTGAAAGAAACATTTGAAAGAAAACTACAAGAAAATAGTAAAATTTTGGAAGATAAATTTGAAATAAAACTTAAAATCATGGAAGATAAATTTGATAAAAAGATTAAAGAGCTGCAAAATAATAACACTAGTGGAGCAAGAGCAACCTTGGAGGTGGATGATAATGCTTATCTAATTGAAAAGGATACTTCAGTAAACAACTGCAATGTGCCTATTACCATGACAAATTATCATGGTGGACTACCAACGTTTGATGGAAAGACTCCATGGGAAGATTACCGTACCTTGTTAGATGTGTATGCCGATATATATGGATGGACACCTGCAGCAAAGGCTGATAATTTGTGCCTATCACTTCGGGGAGATGCACTGTCAGTACTCCAGACAATTCCAAAGTCTGACAGAGGAAACATTGGTGAACTGTTGAAGCATATGGAAATGAGATTTGGCCACCGACACATGTATCAACTACACCGTTCAGAATTGAGGAACAGAATCCAGAAGCCAAATGAGTCACTTCAGGAATTTGAAGCTGACATAGCTCGCTTGGTGAGGATTGCCTACCCAGCATCATGGGATGATGAAATGAAGGAGATTATTGCAGTTGATAGATTCCTGGATGGTCTACGTGAGCCAGAAACCCAACAAGCTGTTAAACTGGCTTGTCCTCAGACCCTCAGTGAGGCATTAACTCAGGCCTTGGAATTTGAAGCTGTGACACAATCTGTGAGGAGCCGTGCATGCGTTCACTCAGTATCAGGGGAAGATAGCCATGAGGAGCTGGTGGAGGAAATAACAAAGAGGATTTTCGAAAAATTCATGACTGCAAAGAAGGGGATAAGGTGTTGGGGCTGTGGAAAGAGGGGTCACCTACGAAACAAATGCCCAAAGAAGTCAATGTCTGACAAGAAGCAGGAAGAGAAGGAAGCAGTTGCTAACAGGATAACTGTAGCTACAGGCAAACCTGTGGAGGACTTGGAACAAGAAGAATACACCAGCAAGCTCCGGAAGCAGATGGATGAGATTCATGCAACCGTCCGCACCAACATCCAGGGAACCAGTGACACAATGAAGCAGCGCTATGACATCAAGGCCAACCATGGAGGATACCAGGCTGGTGACATGGTATGGTTGTACAATCCTCAACGACGTCGTGGATACTCTCCCAAGTTGCAAACCTCCTGGGATGGACCTTATGAGGTGGTCACAAGGATCAACAATGTGGTCTACAGGATCAAGAAACCAAGAGGTACTCCACGCATTGTTCATTTCAACCGACTGGCGCCTTATCATGGAGACAATGCTGCAAGGGGAGTTCAAGAGGTGAAGGCTCTTCATCCTGCCATCTCTGATTTTGAAAGATTCATGGCCAACCTAGGGATGTCACTAGAAGAAGGAAATGTCACCATCAGTCACCAGGACTTATTCACCCTACCAAAGAGCTATGCCTTGGCACATTGCATCGCTAGGAATGTGGGAGCTTCAAGAGGAATTGCTACGGTATTCAGGACAAAGTTTGGAAGATTGGATGAATTGAATCTCCAGAATCCAGCCGTGGGGAAAGCACTTCATCTTCAGGATCAGAATCAACATCTGTTCTATTTGGTGACAAAAGACCAACCCCAGCAGGAGTCAACATATCAGGCTTTGTGGCAAAGTCTGATGCATCTACAAACTCACCTTCAATTCCTGGGAGTGAAGCAGCTGGGGATCCCAAGACTGGGCTGTGGCTATGACGGATTGGACTGGAATATTGTGAGACCAATGATTGGAAGAATTTTCAAGGACACTGGAATCAACGTCACCTGTTGCGTCTTCAACCCATGGGCGGTTACACAAGTTGATCCATTGGTGCCGGCTTCTACTGTTTGCACTTCCAGAATGGATCTGGACTGTTCTGGGACAGAACAGTTTTAAGGAGGGGGCAGTGTTATGGAATTCAACAGTGTCTGATGACCTTGAGACAGTAGGACGACAAGGATGGACAAGGTGGGGATGGGGAGGCTTTGTGTCAACAAACAAGCACATTGTTGTGTAAACAAAAACTCATCGAGAACGTTCTCGAAGTGATTATGCCAGAACCTTCTAGCATTCTCTTGTTTATTCTTAGAAGCCTATATATTCAGAATGTTTGGGTTTACGAGTCAGTTCCTATTCAAGTGTTCAAAGATTGGGTCAGCTGTATTGTGTGATAGACAAGCCGGACGTTGTATATAGACACTCTATAGTTATATTCATTCTGTCAGTTCTTATTTCTTCTAGTGTAACGTGATAAAGACTGTTCTCATTTCTTAATTCAGTGCAGCGTTAATCTTAGTGAAATTTGTATTGTGAAAATTTATAAACTCTTGTGCTATCTTCTGATCTGTTATAGTTTATCTTTTTCTAGTGTGTTATAGTAGTGTAATTAATAAAGTTAATCAGTATAAATTGCCTCAAGTCTTTTATTATAGTGGAAACCCGTAACAATATAATAAAAATCTGAGGTACAAGACAATATATTTCATATGGATAACCACCTTAATATCAAATCCACAACTAGGTTTTTTAGTACTAATATGTTTTGTTGTATTTTTGTTATTTTCCACTAGCCTTGGAATATCTTATCTTTTCATTTGATATGGATGACTTCATCAACTCCACAACTAGGACTTACAGTATTGTTATTCATTTATTTTTGTACTTTCATTCTTACTCATTTATATTCGCTTTTGCAGATGGTGTAAGAGAACTTCCGTATGCGGCAATGATGTATTGAGTGAATCCGCCCTGTGTTATATTGAAGGCAGCTATTGCGAACGATGGATTCGAAAGAGACTGGGCGAATCAACATCACAAGAAGAACTGATAAACAGTGCAAGTGAGATCAATAATAATCAATATTAAAAATAGTCAAATGAAATCTCAATCACAGTACCAGTTTAGATAATTTTTAATTCATATTAATACAATATGTTTCTCCTCTTTCAAGTATAAATCATCATCATTCAGATTCACACTTGGAAACAGCTCAATGGTGTGAATGTGAATTATTGTGATTTTTATACTTGAAAATGGCTCTAAAGAGGAGAAACATATTTTTTCTATAGAATAAACTATTTAAATGATACTGTGCGATTGAAATTCTTATTTTATAATAATATACACTGATAAGTAGCCCTAGTCAGTAGTCAAAAAGGTTAATATTATAATATTATTCAATTCATCAATTTTTTTCACAGAGGAAATACAATTCATTATTCTTTCTCCTCTAATCTTTTATTCATCATGAAATATTACCCTTTGAGGCACGTTTACATCGGAGTTAATAACACAATAATTGTTAATAACTTTTTTATAGGTAATAAGTTTCATAATATATAAGTTTATATAAGTATAATTATAAGTTGATAACGAAATTGTTATCACCGGAGTAGATCACAGAATTGTTTTCAACTGTTGTGATTAACTTATTATTGCCTTAAACTTATAAAAGTTATTAACTTTGGTGTGAACGTGGCTTTAGTTCCTCTCTTTCATTGGCTGAATCCTGAATTTGCCAGTATTTATTTCCACTGGCGGCTCAGCCCACGAAACAGGTGAAATGCTCGTATCTTTTACTAGTACAACACTTCACCTGTTTCGTGGGCGCGAGCCGCCAGTGGATTTGCTAAGCAGCAGTGTTTCTTCTTCAATAAAAATTGAAGATTAACTATGCATTTTCTCAATTTTCCATTTTTCCCATTCAATTGTTGCTTTTCCTTCAAGCAAAGATCAGTGCGGATCTTGACTATGCAACCAGCAGACCCAGAGACCCTCCTTACCGTCGTCCCATGCGAGCTCCCCGGGAAGAAACGACGACGAATACAAATTGCGGATACACTTATAACTCTTCTTCCTCCTCCCACTATTCGTTGGAAAGGTGGAACATGTTGAGAATAATCGGAGGACGACCTTCGAGGAAGGGCAAATGGCCTGGGCAGGTGGCCGTGTTAAATCGGTTCAAGGTAAGGTCTCCTAATTTCAGGAAATTTTTCAGGATTTTCCTACTCAAATTACCATAATTCACTCAATTCACCAATTATAATATTCTCAACATCAATATTCTCATAGCTTTATTATATTTTCTCACTAGAATTTTTCAAACTGATATCACAATTGACAAAACCTATTTCTTACACCTTATTTGTAATTTGTTTTATGACTGATAAAATTCTTGATTCATGATAGTGCTCATGGCCTCAAAATTGGACAGCTAAAGATTTTATCCTAGTACAAAATGTAGGCTACTGACACCTCCATAAAAATCTATGTAGCAATTTTGATATACTTGACAACAGCTCATTTCGTATTTTTAGCCTTAATATAATTATTTCGTGGTCAATAGGTAACTTTTTCATTAAACCCGTTATTCACAATAAGAAGGATATGGAATGGAAGAAAATGCGAAAAAATAAAACGCAGCTTAATTATAGGCTAATCTACTTGTTTACTTAGATTTGTAACAATCAAATAAAATTTATTTCCCATTCACAAAATAATTCATACATTCTATGCAATATCTTATAATTATACAATATACAGCAAAAACCTGCAAAGGCATAGGCCTGAGCGCAGGAAACAATATTCTTATACAAAGGAGTGAGAGCAATTTTGTTAAGTAACTTACCTATATGAGAAATAATAATTATATTCCCCTCATGTGTGGTTTTGCCTGATAGTTATTGCCCCTGAAGAATCATATTTTTAATGTTATATTTGTAGATTCCTATCACTTATAGAAAATTTTACTATCCATTTGCTCATTATAGTTCAACCTTATTGAGCATATAAGAGGTGACCTGCCACCTCATCAATATCATAATTATAGTATATTATAGTAATTATAGTATAGGTGCCGCCTACAGCAATCTGAAGTAACTTTCAAAATTAATTTGTTCAGGCGAAATCGCCCAGATCAAATCCAAATAATGGAAATGATAGAATATGATTATCAGGCTGAATACATTTCAAAATAAATATTCTCCAGAACTTTTGCAATTTATTTCATGTTTCAGGAAGCATTCTGGCGGGAACTCTCATATCCAGCATGTGGGTAGTGACAGCTGCTCATTGTATTAGAAGGAAACTGTACATCCGACTTGGAGAGTATGATCTTGCCAACAAAGAAGGATCTGAACTGGAATTCAAGGTTTTTAAGAAATATTCTTACCAAAAAAGTCATGACAAGTAGGAGAAAGTGATAAATAAATCTTTTTTGTGTTAAATTAGATATCTTAATGTTCTTGCGTATAGATATAGCCTACTCTTGAGAATCATTCATCATATAATTGATTATTCTATTTATGTTGTTGGCCCATACAGTATAGCCTACAGCTTTCCTATAATCTTAATATGATTATTCTCTGTGATCTTTTAAAATATGTACATCCAGAGAACTCAATGATATTAAAAAATGTCCATGTTATATTATTATGAGTAGTGGGATCAACTCTGCACTTTTCTTTTAAATTCTCTATCAAATTTTTCATCCATCTATAATATTCCACCCATTCTATCATAATTACTGCTCCTTTGTAATCAATTCTTCTACCTTCTTCTTAATTCCATCTATCTTCTATCTTAAGACTCCTACTTAATAATTAATCAATTATCAACTTATATTTTCCTAGTAGTCTACAATAAATTTGACTCATATTCATTGGGATGGATTATTGTTTTCTTCCAATTTCTCATATCATCCACCAATCATCACAAATATTTTACTTATTCCATTGCAATAATTATTTTAGCTTCATTGAAAACCGAATTTATTCTCTATTCTATTTTAAAATTAGTTCTCCATTATCTATTCATTGGAAAAGCTTATAATTATTTAAAACAATTTTTAAATACATTCTCCATTCTCCAATCATTAAAAGAACTATTCTGTATTTTTAAAATATTCAAATTTGCTCTACTTCTTAGGTAGAGCGAGCCATCAAACACCCATCCTACGATTCGGACACAGTTGACAACGACATCGCTCTTTTGAAGTTGCCGCCACTCGCCGCCAACACTGGCGCTACTGGTGGCCGTTTACCAAACCCCGTCTGCTTGCCACGTGACTACCAGCCCCTCCCACCTGCACAGAGTTTGTGCACCATCATTGGCTGGGGCAAGCGGAAGAGCACCGATCACTATGGCACTGATGTGTTGCATGAGGCTCAGGTTTGTTAAAGGCTTGTGCAAGTTTTATAAAATCTCTTAGTGAAGAAATTTACTGAACTTCTTGAGAGCTCTGTAAAAGACCTGTATAGCGTCAGTTCTAACAGAAACGTTTTTGGCAATTCTTGGATTCAAGCCAGAATAAGTGTGAGTTTTGAAGTAAAATATAGTATGTGAATAGTAGTGAGACTTGCTACAACGTTGCCAATTCATCTGATTATAAATGAAAATTAATTTATATTTTCCTAATACACCTGAGTAAATTGCAACATCTATGGGTGCGGGGGATGAGGGTTCAATTGGACTATTTTCATGCGTTCAACTCCAGTTATACTTTCAACAAAGAAATTTATTGGAAAATTTGGTGAAATTTGTAAGAAAAACTGGATATAGCATCATTTCTAACAACAAGGCTATTGGGAATTGTGTGGATTCAAGCCAGAATTGTGCCAGTTTTGGCATTGAAAGTTTCAGATTTATTTTAAAAAATACCGTGAGTACTGTGTGATAGGCTAAATAATGATTGTAGCCTATAGGTGCACATTCAGAAACATAAAAGTCAATGTATTATTTTATTCATCCAATGGTCTAAATCCCAATAATATACAATAATAATAAGTATTGTATGAAGTAACAGTATATAGTATTGAATGATCCAACAGGCTTACTTTCTGAACTGCCTTCTCAATAGATATTATAATTATAATAAATATTTTGTTTTTCAAATAAATCTTTCGATTTTTATTGGATAGAAATAATTTTATTTGCTTTCTCCAGGTACCAATAGTATCAAGTGATGATTGTCGTGAAGTTTACGACGAATATAGAATAACAGGTGAGTGAGTAAATAATTGAGTTCTTTCTGCTTTTCAATATTTAATTTTTGTATCTCAAAATATAAAATTCAACAATCAAATTATAAGTCAGAGTAACACAATCGCATTGAATCACAATAAATTTCTCAAAATTGATTTGATGATTTTTTGCCGAAAGAAAAAACAATGCAGGCATTGCAAAAATCTTTATTACAATTCAACAAAAATAAATTATAATTATCTTTCAATTTTAAATTTGAATTTCAATCTTCCAAGATCATGTTAATATTGTTATATAGTCAATTATCAATGTTAATATATAGTTATTTCAATTGATAATTATTGCATTCTAATATAGTGGATAAGAACACTTTTTTCAACTTTAATAACAATAATAATCTAATAACATTTGAATTAAGCGATCATGTTCCATCTCCTAATGCTGATTTATCACAACTGTTGCTTAATCCAAACCTATAATAATTATTGAATTAATATACATTATTCAATCATTCGATTATTGTAATTCTTCATCGTCTTCACAGTAAATATTATGCTGAAATGTTCAAATATTTTAATAATATTTCTGGAATAGATGCAATATTAATGGGTTTATAATTTCAATAAATTTTTCTCTCATCAACATTTTGAATATGATTTCTGGAGCATGAACAATGTGTTTTCAGAGTGATGTGATATTATAAACTTATTCGGACCACTTAACCTTTGTCAATTTTTCAAAATTCGGGACATAAAAAGTTGGTAAGGACAGTAATTAAAGCCTGGTTTCATCTCCCAAATCGTTCAAATTTATTTTAATCATTATAATTCCATTTTTTTAAAGAATTTTTTTTCCAAACTAGTCTAAATAGTTTTTGTTGAATAACTCTCTCAATGGATAATTTCCAATTATGTAACTCCAACAAATTAAGAATATTTATTAAAGAATTACCATTAAACTGTCAACAGACAACATGTTTTGCGCCGGTTACCGCGGCGGACGCATGGACTCCTGTTCGGGCGACTCGGGAGGCCCGCTGCTCTGCAGACAGTCCGCGGACAGTATGCAGTGGACAATACACGGCATCACCAGTTTTGGAGAGGGCTGCGGCCGCAAGGGCAAGTTCGGCATCTATACAAGAATGTCAAACTATGTACAGTGGGCGCAATCTGTTATGCGGGACTATTCGTGAATAAATTATTAATGGAGAAAAAATAAGTTGAGTGACAATAGATTCAACTATTTCTCTATACCTATATCACAATTCAGAACAAATTCCTCCATCGTAACTTTCAAATGCTTTTAGCTGTAAGATAGCTTTTAGTTGAATTGAAGGCTCTCATAAAGTGAATATTGATTAATGAATTAAGAAAAATATTATTGTAGGGCAGCTAAAGTAACACGCGTGCGCCCGGTGTACAAAAAGTGTACTATAATTATTATCAAAGTTCACTATAGTTGTCTGAAGTTTGGGGTTTTATTCTGATATATAGGCTACTTGTTTTCTGATTTATTCAATCACCAACAAACATTGGAAATTTTGTTACAATTATCACAATTTTCGGTACCTCATCTCATGTAAACATGAAATGACGGTCCAGGTTCAGTTCACATTAAGTTAGACTATAATAATACAGGTTGGCCCATAAGTCAGTTGACGCTAGCATTTTTCAACTAGTGGAAAATATGTATATTTGTCAACAAAGTGACTTATGGGCCACTCTGTATATTAGAGAGCACAGCGGAAAAATCTCCAGCGAAATTCTGCTGCCCTATAAAGTGAATGATATTGATTAATTTATTATAATGTTTTATACTATTATGTTCTATTGTAGAATGTTAAATCTTGTTTACAATATACATTGTCAATCTTTTACTCATAATGGTCAATAAAGATATAAGTTACTATTCTATTCTATTCAGTTGGGCACAGTCTGTTTGTGGACTATTCGAGGATGAATAATTGATGAAGAAAGTAAATTGAGTAACAATAAAGTGAATATTGATGAATTAATGTTTTCTATTAAATAATTGAGCGGAGCAAAGCAAAGCTCTAATGGATTAGGAAAGTCACTCTTTGTATAACTACTCCTCCGGAACCGTTCGACCGATTTGATTCAAACTTGCCATGGTGATAGTAGACATGGACGACCAGGTTATAGGCTATAGAGCATTTTGAAAATTTGCATATTAAGGACGAAAAAAGGAAAAAAAGTATTGCTTACACACTATTACTCTACACATTATTCATGCTATATTCATGCTCTCTGCACTGCAGGATTGCAACTTAACATCAGTTTTGAGAAACGTTCCTGGTCAAAAATGTCTATTATGCTCTTGAAATCATGTTGGTATCACTGGCAGAATCGGCTCCTCATCGAAGCCTCATAGCCCAGTGGTTAGCGACGTGGACTATTATTTCACTGCTTACCAATCAGGGGGGTTCGAAACCTGAGTAGAACTTTTTTTGCCGATTATTTTCAACTCTTAGAACAACTTTTAATATTATTTTCCTCCACCTACTATCTAAAGTCGCATTTCACTCCCTGGAATCGAATACTAAAGCGCTTCATTCTCTCCCTCGGGAGAAAAAGAAGATTGAAATTCCCTAGGGAATAAAGTAAACCCATTTAAATAACATGGGAAGCATCTCTATGATATTTTGTGTCTAAATTTGGAACTTAGGCATGAACTGTAGAACAGTATAGAGTGCACAGTTTGGAAGAAAGGTTGGTTACGCTGATATTTTGAAGGAATATTTATAAAACAATGGATCATGATGGAAGAAAGTTAAATACTTGTATATTATTCATAAATTTATAGAAATGTAAAAATGTATACATATGGAAGTATAGTACCAAAGTAAAAACAATCTTCATGATTTAAAAGCTAGAATTCTCGATCACTATCGAATATCGACTATTGAATTGATTAGAATTAGATAGAATCGAATTCAATAATTCATTCCTACAATGGTTTATTGTACTTTGAGATCTGTGTGTTATAATTTAAGTTTATTATTATAATAGTGTGTTTATTGTTTTAATTTCGACTAATTATCAATAGTCCACTGTCATATTATACTGGAACAATGATAAAAGAATGTCTTTGTTGAATTAGACTTTTTGTTTTGAGGTTTGGAAGTATAGTTAACCTCAACTTATATGGCAGTTGAGGTCAGTAAAATCGTTAAAGTTAGTAAACTTTAGTAAATTGTTAAAGTTTTTCAATTGGAAACCGGACTTTTCAACATAAATTTAAACGAATATCCTCTATTAAAAATTGAAAATTGAAAATTGAAAATTAAAATTAATAATTAAAAATTGAAAATTGAAAATTAAAAATTAAAAATTGAAAATTGAAAATTGAAAATTGAAAATTGAAAATTGAAAATTGAAAATTCAAAAATTGAAAATTGAAAATTAAAAATTGGAAATTGAAAATTGAAAATTAAAAATTCAAAAATTGAAAATTGAAAATAAAAAATTTAGAAATTGAAAATTGAAAATTGAAGATAAAAAATTTAGAAATTGAAAATTGAAAATTGAAAATTGAAAATTGAAAATTGAGAATTAAAATTAATAATTAAAAATTGAAAATTGAAAATTGAAAATTGAAAATTGATAATTGAAAATGAAAAATTAAAAATTGAGAATTGAAAATAGAAAATAGAAAAAAGAAAATTGAATATTAAAAATTAAAAATTGAGAATTGAAAATAAAAAATTAAGAAATTGAAAATTGGAAATTGAAAATTGAAAATTGAGAATTGAAAATTGAAAATTGAGAATTGAAAATAAAAAATTTAGAAATTGAAAATTGAAAATTGAAAATTGAAAATAAAAAATTTAGAAATTGAAAATAAAGAATTAAGAAATTGAAAATTGAAAATTGAAAATTGGAAATTGAAAATTGAAAATTGAAAATTCAAAAAATTGAAAATTGAAAATTGAAAATTGAAAATTGAAAATTAAAAATTGAAAATTGAAAATTAAAAATTCAAAAAAATTGAAAATTGAAAATTGAAAATTGAAAATTGAAAATTGAAACTTGAAAATTAAAAATTAAAAATTGAAAATTGAAAATTGAGTATTAAAAATACAAAAATTGAAAATTGAAAATTGAAAATTGAAAATTGAGAATTGAAAATAAAAAATTGAAAATAAAAAATTTAGAAATTGAAAATAAAAAATTTAGAAATTGAAAATTGAAAATTGAAAATTGAAAATTAAAAATTCAAAAATTGAAAATTGAAAATTGAAAATTAAAAATTGAAAATTGAAAATTAAAAAATTCAAAAATTGAAAATTGAAAATTGAAAATTGAAAATTAAAAATTTAAAATTGAAAATTGAAAATTGAAAATTGAAAATTAAAAATTGAAAATTGAAAATTGAAAATTAAAAATTCAAAAATTGAAAATTGAAAATTGAAAATTAAAAATTGAAACTTGAAAATTAAAAATTAAAAATTGAAAATTGAGTATTAAAAATTCAAAAATTGAAAATTGAAAATTGAGAATTGAAAATAAAAAATTGAAAATAAAAAAATTTTAGAAATTGAAAATAAAAAAATTTAGAAATTGAAAATTGAAAATTGAAAATTGGAAATTGAAAATTGAAAATTGAAAATTGAAAATTGAAAATTGAAAATTGAAAATTGAAAATTGAAAATTGAAAATTGAAAATTAAAAATTCAAAAATTGAAAATTGAAAATTGAAAATTAAAAATTGAAAATTGAAAATTAAAAATTCAAAAATTGAAAATTAAAAATTGAAAATTGAAAATTGAAAATTGAAAATTGAAAATTGAAAAATTGAAAATTGAAAATTGAAACTTGAAAATTAAAAATTAAAAATTGAAAATTGAAAATTGAGTATTAAAAATTCAAAAATTGAAAATTGAAAATTGAAAATTGAAAATTGAAAATTAAAAATTGAAAATAAAAAATTTAGAAATTGAAAAATAAAAAATTCAAAAATTGAAAATTGGAAATTGAAAATTAAAAATTTAAAATTCAAAAAATTGAAAAAATGAAAATTGAAAATTGAAAATAAAAAATTTAGAAATTGAAAATTGAAAATTGAAAATTGAAAATTGAAAATTGAAAATTGAAAATAAAAAATTTAGAAATTGAAAATAAAGAATTAAGAAATTGAAAATTGGAAATTGAAAATTGGAAATTGAAAATTGAAAATTGAAAATTAAAAATTCAAAAATTGAAAATTGAAAATTGAAAATTGAAAATTGAAAATTGAAAATTGAAAATTGAAAATTGAAAATTAAAAATTGAAAATTGAAAATTAAAAATTCAAAAATTGAAAATTGAAAATTGAAAATTGAAAATTGAAAATTAAAAATTGAAAATAAAAAATTTAGAAATTGAAAATAAAAAATTCAAAAATTGAAAATTGGAAATTGAAAATTAAAAATTTAAAATTCAAAAAATGAAAAAATGAAAATTGAAAATTGAAAATAAAAAATTTAGAAATTGAAAAAATTGAAAATTGAAAATTGAAAATTGAAAATTGAAAATTGAAAATAAAAAATTTAGAAATTGAAAATAAAGAATTAAGAAATTGAAAATTGGAAATTGAAAATTGGAAATTGAAAATTGAAAATTGAAAAAATTAAAAATTCAAAAATTGAAAATTGAAAATTGAAAATTGAAAATTGAAAATTGAAAATTGAAAATTGAAAATTGAAAATTAAAAATTGAAAATTGAAAATTAAAAATTCAAAAAATTGAAAATTGAAAATTGAAAATTGAAAATTGAAACTTGAAAAATTAAAAATTAAAAATTAAAAATTAAAAATTGAAAATTGAAAATTGAGTATTAAAAATACAAAAATTGAAAAAATTGAAAATTGAAAATTGAAAATTAAAAATTGAAAATTGAAAATTGAAAATTAAAAATTCAAAAATTGAAAATTGAAAATTGAAAATTTAAAATTTAAAATTGAAAATTGAAAATTGAAAATTGAAAATTGAAAATTGAAAATTAAAAATTCAAAAATTGAAAATTGAAAAAATTGAAAATTGAAAATTGAAACTTGAAAATTAAAAATTGAAAAATTGAAAATTAAAAAATTCAAAAAATTGAAAATTGAAAATTGAAAATTGAAAATTGAGAATTGAAAATAAAAAATTGAAAATAAAAAATTTAGAAATTGAAAATAAAAAATTTAGAAATTGAAAATTGAAAATTGAAAATTGGAAATTGAAAATTGAAAATTGAAAATTGAAAATTGAAAATTGAAAATTGAAAATTTAAAAAATTCAAAAATTGAAAATTGAAAATTGAAAATTGAAAATTGAAAATTGAAAAATTGAAAATTAAAAAATTGAAAATTGAAAATTGAAAATTAAAAATTCAAAAATTGAAAATTAAAAATTGAAAATTGAAAATTGAAAATTGAAAATTGAAAATTGAGAATTGAAAATTGAAAATTGAAAATTGAAACTTGAAAATTAAAAATTAAAAATTGAAAATTGAGTATTAAAAATTCAAAAATTGAAAATTGAAAATTGAAAATTGAAAAATTGAAAATTGAAAATTAAAAATTGAAAATTGAAAATTGGAAATTGAAAATTAAAAATTAAAAATTCAAAAAATTGAAAAAAATGAAAATTGAAAATTGAAAATAAAAAATTCAGAAATTGAAAATTGAAAATTGAAAATTGGAAATTGAAAATTAAAAATTCAAAAATTGATAATTGAAAATAAAAAATTCAGAAATTGAAAATTGAAAATTGAAAATTGAAACTTGAAAATTAAAAATTGAAAATTGAAAATTGAGTATTAAAAATTCAAAAATTGAAAATTGAAAATTGAAAATTGAAAATTGAGAATTGAAAAAAAAAAATTTAGAAATTGAAAATTGAAAATAGAAAATTGAAAATAAAAAATTTAGAAATTGAAAATAAAAAATTTAGAAATAGAAAATTGGAAATTGAAAATTGGAAATTGAAAATTGAAAATTGAAAATTAAAAAATTCAAAAATTGAAAATTGGAAATTGAAAATTGAGAATTGAAAATTCAAAAATTGAAAATTAAAAATTGAAAGTTGAAAATTGAAAATTGAAAATTGAAAATTGAAAATTGAAACTTGAAAAATTAAAAATTAAAAATTAAAAATTGAAAATTGAGTATTAAAAATTCAAAAATTGAAAATTGAAAATTGAAAATTGAAAATTGAAAATTAAAAATTGAAAATTGAAAATTGAAAATTGGAAATTGAAAATTGAAAATTAAAAAATTTAAAAAATTCAAAAATTGAAAAATAAAAAATTTAGAAATTGAAAATTGAAAATTGAAAATTGAAAATTGGAAATTGAAAATTAAAAATTCAAAAATTGAAAATTGAAAAATTGAAAATAAAAAATTAAAAATTCAAAAATTGAAAAATTGAAAATTGAAAATAAAAAAATTCAGAAATTGAAAATTGAAAATTGAAAATTAAAAATTCAAAAAATTGAAAATTGAAAATTTAAAATTGAACATTGAAAATTGAAAATTGAAAATTAAAAATTGAAAATTGAAAATTGAAAATTGAAAATTCAAAATTCAAAATTCAAAAAATTGAAAATTGAAAATAAAAAATTTATAAATTGAAAAATTGAAAATTATTAATACCAGAGTAAATATTAATTTTATTTCTTGAGATTTCAAGACCCAACTGCTTGTAACTTATATTTTATAGTCTAGTTGAGCGAAGGAAACATTCTAGCAAGATGAGAAAAAGACATGAGCTGGATCAATATTAGTTCAAAAATTCATTATAAATTTGGTCTTAAATCGTAGATCAGAATAGTTCCTACAATTTTATTGCAAGTTAATAATCTTAGAACCAATATTGACCGAGCTGGAGTTTTTCTCATCTAGTCAGAAAGTCTTCTTTGCTTGAACAGACTATATTAGCACTCCTGATGTTCTGTGAGGGGATTAGATAAGGCCCTATCCCTAATGTAAGACCATTGACTATGGATATAAGTCACTTATATCCATAGTCAATGATAAGACGTAGGTCTACTTTAGGATCATAGAAGATTACAAAACAGGTAGGCCTAGTCTGTAGAAAAATATTAATTTTCAAAAGTAGAAGTAATTTATTCGAATTTTATTGTAATTTTCAGATGTCTTCATGACAAATATCAATGGTGGGCATCAACACCAATGATAAGGATAAAATTAGTTGAAGATTCATGCAATCAAAGCTTTGAAAGTACCGGTATCGGTAGTATCGATTTGATAGTCGACATAACAGCTATCGACTCAGAATCGATAATACAAGGCGATTAGAAAATCTCGCAAATTACCACCAATCCGGATAACCTAACTTTTTGTCACAAGCAATATTTTATCAGAAATTCACATTTTTTGGGATAAACCCGCGTTACAACAATGATCGCAATCAGAAATATAATTTCCCCTTCGTTTCAACTACTTTCTAGAACAAATTCAGTCGCTAATACCTGTTTTTACCGGGGAATCGCTCAAAAAGTTGACATTGATAAGTTGGTGAAAAGTAACAAAGTTGTGCTTTTCATGAAAGGTGTACCCGAAGAGCCAAGATGCGGTTTCAGTAATGCTGTAGTGCAAATTCTGAGAATGCACAATGTCAAGTATGACTCACATGATGTACTGAAGGATGATGCGATTAGAAATGGTAAGTAAAAATATCAATACTCTCCACATATTATTCACCAACCAAGTATCAAATTTCTCATAGTTATATCTTATTTCATGTCACTTTCATCTTATTCCAAGTGATTTGGCCTCAGGTATAGTATTTTTAAGCAAAGAATACAGTCTGGCAAGATGGGAAAATAACTCCAGGTTAGTAGTCTATGTGGTTCAAAAATATTATTAATTTGGTCTCAAAATGTTTCTCACTATTTGAGACCAAACTTACTATTTTTTACACAGCTGGAAACATTTTCACATTTTATCAGAATGTCTTCTTTGTTTGGACAGACTCTACATAAATTTTATGGTGATGTTACACTAGGTAGGAAACGATCGGACAAAATGACTTAATGGTAATTAATTACATGACTGCTATGGTAATTAATGACCGCTGCAACTGAGACGAAAGGCTTGAGTATTGAGTAGATGACTCCATGTCACACAAGACCCAACCAAACATTTTGTATTCACGCAGTGGGCTTCCAGTCTAGTTTGTCCTGGTGTGACATCACCCTTATTAGGGTACCTATAATATAGTTAAGTTAAGCTACTTATTTTGGAGTGCTTCCAAGCTGCAAAACTAAACGCCCACCCACTACAGAGGCCTATCGTCTTCTCTGAAGGGTGACCGTGTATTTATAATCTGTCCAAGCGAAGTAGATATCTGGCAAGATGAGATGACTCCAGCTCGGTCAATATTGGTTCAAAAATTATTGATTTGATCTCAAACTGTAGGACAGAATGTTTCCTACTATTGGAACCAAATCAATTTTGATCGAGCTGGAGTCAAGTTCTCATCTTGCCAGAGGGTCTTCTTTGCTTGGACAGACTATAATTGGTAGGCTTTTATATATGTTTTGCAGCTTGGAAGCTTACAAATGATAATAGTCCAATAAGGGGGTTTTGAGCACTTTTTTGTATTCCTAGTTTATTATACCACCTGTTAAACATTAAAGGCCCGTATCGACAGTCCGAGGCATGTGCTACGCATGACTCAGTGCACATGCCTCGGACTGTCGATATCGGTTTTGCTAGCAGCGAGGCAAACGCGGCGAGCAGTGAGCTTGTCGGTAAAAGGGCCGTGCTCAAAGGTGCCTCGCTCCGAGGCGTGCGTCAAGTGGATACCTGTCCTGTTTGCCTCGCCACGCACAACGCACAAATCTACAAACTAACCTCAAAATTGTACCTCATTCCTATGCATTTTTGTGATTCAGAATTCTATTTGAGCGTAGAAAGTTTTAATAGGCAATAATAAACATTGCCTTAATTTTTATTTACTAATTGAGAACAAACTAACCTCCAAAGTCCAAATTAACAATATTGTCAGAACTTAGTTGCTTTGTCTCCCGTTTGATGGCGCTAGTCAATTTGTTCGCGTGCTTGCAGCGAGCATGCGTGGTTACAAAAAAATGCAGACCACGCATGCCTCAAACCGAGGCATGTGTCCTGAGACATACGTGGCGCATGCCTCGCGCTGTCGATACGCGGCTTAAATCAATCATTTGGCCTGCCTTACTGAGGGCCGGTTTCTCCAAAAAAGTTAATCTGAATTTTGGATTAAACCATCAGCTGGCTCAATTGAAACACAAGTTAATATAAGTGACCATACACTTACAGCTGATAGTTTAAACTAAAATTTCAGTTAAACGTATTTGGAGAAACCAGCCCTGAATGAATTAATGAATTTCAACTAGTTTTTGGTTTTTGTCTTTTCTCTAGGTGTGGAGGAATACCCTATCTGGCCTACTCATTATAATAATAATCATTCATGTAGTCTTCATTACTAAATAATTTAATGCATTTTAATTAAATTTTAGGTTTTCTCTGTTCTCCGGGTGTGGAGGAATACTCTAACTTGTCTACTCATCATATCATAATCATCCATTTAGCCTAATTTACATTAGGCTACTGAATAAATATATGAATTTCAACCAAATTTTCTAACTTGTCCAATTATTATATCATAATCATCCATTGCTAAATAATCCATTACTATAATCATCCTACATTACTAAAAAAAGCTAATTTTAACTCATAATCTAATTAGCTAATTTTCACCAAATTTCTGTTTTTTTGTGTTCTCCAGGTGTGAAGGAATACTCCAACTGGCCCACAATCCCCCAAGTGTTCATCAACGGCGAGTTTGTAGGTGGCTGCGACATAATGCTGCAGATGCACCAGAGCGGAGACCTAATTAAAGAATTGGAAAAAGCCGGCATCAAATCAGCCTTACTGGATGAAACGACACAGGAGGCCAAGAAGTGATGAATTGTCGAATAAATCTGTGTTTCATGTACCATTAGTTGAGTTTTTCTATGTAAATATATCAATGTAAGTATACAAACGATTTGTGTTTTTATTCACTGAATCTAGGGATTATAAAGAGGGATATTTTTGACTTGAAAAAGTAGGGAAGGAAGAAAATGAAGTCTTCTGACAGGTTTGGGAGAAATCGTGTTGTCGCCTACTACTGTATCCATTGTAAATTATCAAATAAACGTTAAATTATGACTAATATTGATAAAAAAGTTGAACAAAATCCAAGAGATAACATGCAAGATATCTGACGCGAAAAATTTCTTCTGCTCCTTGTGCGTTCCAAAAGCAGATGTTGTCAAAGATGAGTTCAGCTACGCTCAGATGATGTTTTTGGAATCGAATGAGACAATAGATGCGTTACATCAGCTGCTAGTGGGTTACCCAACGTATAGTCCGACCAAGCAAAGAAGACCCTCTGGCTAGATGGGAGAATGACTCAATCTCGGTCAATATTGGTTCAAAAATTACCAATTTAATCTAAAACTGTAGATAACAACTTGATCTACAATTAAGACCACATTTATAATTTGTGAACAAATATTGACCAAGCTGGAGTCATTTTCCCATCTTGCCAGAGGGTCTTCTTTGCTTGGTCGGACTATACAAAGCCGTTCGTGTTTTTGGCGACACCTATAAACAGAATTATTGTAGTAATTTTTTTCAGACCTATGGAAGATATTTCATCCTCATTTGCACAATCTTGGACTTAGCTCAATTACTCATAAGAATTCACATAGTTAATTGGATACTAAACTTGTATTAATGCAACTGTGAAACTCAGACCTTATTTCATACATCTATAAAACTTTTTGAATTGGGAGGAGAAATAGGCATAGCCTGTGCTATTCCTCTCCCAAAAATTTCATAATGAAGTCAATATTCTCCAAAATGAGGTTATGTTATAACCTTGTCTAGCATATAATGTAGTTAGATTGTATAGTCTTTCCAAGCAAAGAAGAAATTCTGGCAAGATGGCTCCAGCTCGGTCAATTTTTGTTAAAAATTCATAAATTCATACTCAAATCGTAGGAAACCTCGTGTTCCACAATTTGAGACCAAATGTTTCAATTTATAAACTAAACCAATACTTACCGAGCTGGAGTCCCATCTTGTTAGAATGTCTTCTTTGCTTGGACTGACTATATCAATTGAAGGCAAAAGTATTGGAAAAGTAACACTTTTTTAGGAGTTTAAAAGAAATATTTCACTTTTTCATAGCAGGGAAAAATACTCTCTTAAAAATATGATGTTGAACAATGATAGTTTTGAAAGCAAAGAAAATAACTGAATTTGAATAATTCGTGACTTCTTAAATAACTTAAATATTAATTTTGAGTTTTATATTCATGTCCACAGTTGAATCTACCTTTCAAGAAAATAAAACTCACACATGATGAAACAGTGATATAATTTAATTACAAGTTTTTCCATCAATATGGAAAGCAACGCATGTTCTCGATTCCTACAAAACCTCTCAATTGGTTGATTTCTCAAGAGGAAATTGAAGCGTGGAGTTACAACTAAATCATCTATGATAATCCTCAAAATAAAACTTATCAAACTTTTTTACAAGTGGTTTGAAACAAGTTTCTCATGTTTCTTTTCTTTGTTCATTAGTAACTAAGATACAAACATTGATGTTTTTCAAATACTTATCAGTCCATAAAGTTTCATGTTAACATTGATACTCTGCACTCTTTCTTCTATGTTATGCACTCTATATCGATATTCTGCATTGATATCCAACTTTTCTTCATTATTACATAAAAAATGTCTAGGTATTGAATCATAATTATTAAGTTCATCATTTCATTACTTGAAAATTTTTGACCAACTTGATGGAGAATATTTTTATCTCCAATAAAAGTTCAATCCCACATAAATATTCTTGGATCGGACATTATGGACTGCGCATCGTTATCCAGAATAGCTGAAGTTGCCAATTTTGACTTGTGGATTACTGGATTGGGTCTGATCTGTAACAAAAATATCGATTTGTACCGTATCAATTATTATTTGTTGTTACAATTGCGACTTATTATATAAATAATAATATATATATATAATAAAAATATAAATAAATAATAATATGAATAATTTTATTATATAATATTAGTTTATGCAACGGTTGTATAATAGGAGCCTTCATAGCATGAGGTGAGATGTAATTAGAGCCACGAGCGAAGCGAGTGCTCTAAATATCTCACGAATGCTATAAAGGCCTAATACAACCGTTGCATACACTATTTTATCTACGACCACCAGTGTAGTTATCAGTATCAGACCAGTATCAAGCTATAGACCACCAGTATCAAGCTATCTGTAAGTGTACGCAAAGGTGATAAGTGGGTGATGATGTTTAGGCTACATAGTGAATGAATGATGATGGATGATGAATGTTTACATTACAATTTTAACTTTAAAAAAACACTTTTCACTTTAAAAAAATCCTGAATTTTGATTGAGTTCACTGTTAACAATGAAGATCTGATCAGAAACACTTAATAGAAATGTTCAAAAACTTGGGGATTTTTGAATGAACTGGAGAAATTTTAGAGCATACATTAGAGCTAAAAAAACAGAATTCAATACTATTTTTGTATCAGATGAAGAAAACAGTATCTAAGTACATAGCAAGGGCCAATTCCAGTAGCCTAGCAGTTGGCGATTGAATATAATTTATTTATTAAAGGCCTACAGTCTGTCCAAGCAAGGAATACATTCTGTTAAGATGAGTAAATGACTCCAGCCAGGTCAATATTGGTTCAAAAATTATAAATTTGGTCTCAAATTGTAGATAAGAATGTTTCCAATAGCTTGAGCCTTAATTTATAATTTTCGAACTAATATTGAACGAGATGTAGTCATTTTTCCATCTGCAAATTTCATATCATAAGGTATACCGTAAAGGTATTAACATCGTGATACCTGATTTGGTTGTTACGTCACAACCAATCTCTGGTGAACTGTTACATACTTCCCAATATTATCAGTTACTTAGGTTAATACTGGTGTAGCGAACTAGTACAATTTCTGGATATTTAATAGAACTAAGGTTATAACTGGTCGTTTGATTCATTATGGATTACTGCCACAATATCACTTTCACAACTAAAAAAGTGAAAGGATAATATAATTGAATACTCATAAATAATTATAATCTATGAGTGGATTCATAGATTTTATAACCTTACAACTTCATAATGTGGCATTTGTCGTCAATTACACTTATAATAAACCATGATACAATGAACCTTTTATGATAATGAGTGAAATCATGATTTCATCCAAAATTCAGTAATAAATGGGCCCATGTATTATTGTTTGTTTGTTTGTCAATGGCGCAACAGCCCTATGAAGGGCCTAGGCCTACCAGCTGGTTGCCAGTTTCATATTCACTCCACTATACAAACCGTCCAAGCAAAGAAAACACCCCGGCAAGACTGGAAAATGACTACAGCCCGGCCAATACCGGCCCAAAAGCCATAAATTCTTAAACAGAACCCACAGCCTCCGAACCGACACCGGCCGAAGCCACTCCCACCCCGCCAGAATGCCCTCCAAGCCCGGACAGGCAATACAGCAGGCGAATAATCATCAACCAGGATAGAGGTAACGTGTGGTTAGCACGTCGATCCTCTCAACCATAAGCCAGTCTTCACAACCAAGTGAATATGCAGAACACCTCTGAATAACATGCAGTCAATCAGTTAGAGTGTAATGCAACAAATTGATATTCCTCCAGAAACGGGAAACGACTGACTGTCTTTACTAACGACAGCCAATCTCCCATAGGAGGTACCATGTATTATTAGGCCTAGACTATCATTTCATTGATCATAATTTTCTTTCAGAATTGAAGATAACGATAAGTATTTTCAATTTTCATTATAGATATTTTCTTATTTTTTCAATAAATTACTCACCGGAACAGCTACAGTTCTGTTGTCATCCCATATGAAATTGTTTGGATCCAGGAGAGATTTTTCACTAATAGTGGACAACTTATTGGTTGGTTTAGAAATGATTCTTGGTGACTGAAAAAAGTAAAAAGTTAGGTTCTTATAACAATTGTCATAATTAGAAGAGTTTGAAAAATATTTACAAAATGATGCTATGAGTTCTTGGGTTTACTTGACATTTTGGATCATTCAAATTATCTAAATTACAGTTTTTTTATATTAATATTGTTTTTTTCTATGGTGGATGATGCACAAATAAGAACGTTTTCTTGTAATGACTGATGAGGTGAAAAATTTATAAAAAAATAGTGTCTATGGGGACTCGAACCCACAACCAGGCGGTGCTAGCGGAAGAACCAGTAGGCGTTGCTGAAGTCTGTATAGTCCAAGCAATGAAGACATTCTGTCAAAATGGAAAAATCACTCCAGCTCAGTCAATATTGGTTCAAAAATTATACATTTGGTGTCAAATTGTAGAGCAGAATGTTATTTGCAATTTGAGACTAAATTTATAATTTTTGAATAAATAGTGACCAAGCTGGAGTCATTTTCCCATCTTGCCAGAATGATTTCATTGCTTGGACACGCTATACCAGGGGTCAGGTAATGATAATAGTTTTTAGATGTAATTTTCTTGTAATCGCTTTCAATATTTTGGGTGAATTTCAAGGAATGAAGCGAATCCAATAACTTTTTTCAACAATAATTTATTGATTTATAACTTTCTTACCTCTCTTGAAACTGTAGTTGATTGGCCATTGAAACTTTTCAACTCACTCCCCAAACTTCTCCCAAAGTCCTCTTCTACTGCTATCATGGGTTTCAAGCCAATTGAATTGAACTTTTGAATGTGCCTCCGTTTTTTAAACAGATCTGTGATGGGCTGTTGCTTCAGAACCTGGAAAAATTAGAAGGCAGTAATGTGAGATTCGAAAATAAAAATGTTATAGGCTTTACAGAAATTCAATAAAAATATTCATGCTTTCACAAAGTTGAAAAAGTTCAATAAAATTTACAAAATTCAATTTATTGGAAATGATAATGGAAGAATAGGCCTTCAATCCAGAGATTGGAAAGTACAATATCAAATATAAACCAATGAAATCTGATAAACAGGACAATAATAGAAATATGTGTCTAATTTCGTGTAAAAGAATTTAATCATGTGGAAAAATAGAAATTTTCATGGAACCAATCCGATTTATATATAGATATTATAGTATATTTTGATCCAAAATGAATCAAATCGCATGTATAGAAAATTCTAGTTGGGGCTACCGTATTATAAGTTTTACAAGTTCAATGCTTACATGGAATAGAACAATAAAATTAGAATTTTAGCTCACATATCATAATTATGATTATTTCAACATCATTTCAATTTCAATGGTGTCAAAATATTAAAAGAAAAACTCTCAAGTTGAAACTGGTTTTACCCGTTGCACGTGAGGTGATGATTCCAATAATGAAATCGAATTCTCATCAGGGACATAAATTGATTTATGAATTATACCCGCCGATTCCATTCTTTTCTGTCTTTCAAATGCTTCTTGGATGGTGCCTTGACTGTCATCCCTTTTTGAAGTGGCCTGTGTATGGAAATAAATAAAAAATAACGGAGAAAACTTCTTATAAGGAACAATAATCCACTACAATACACAATAAGAAATTTTATTTTATTAGCAAACACATTAAGAAAACTTTTTAGGCCTAGAAGAAACAATAAAATATTCTATATAGTTGAACAAAAAAGAATTTGAGCTGGTAGATTAATTATTTTTAAAAAATCGAAAAATTAAAAAACATATATAACTTGTATCGAATAGTCAATCAATTATGCAGCCTTTTTTTATCTCCTATTGTATTAACTTATTGTAATGGAATGAATTGATGAATAAATATTAGTTGTGACAATTTCCGAATCCATAATATTGTAAAAAATTATCTGTTTCTGTAAGATAGAAATAATAGGTCTACCATAGAAAAACCATGGTTAAATAAGTCAACTTTCAAACTTATTCTTATATTCCTATGATATGAATTACAGTAACTTAGAGCAAACGGACCCAAAAATTTATTACCAACTCAAATATTTGAATAAAAAAGAATAATCTACCTTACCTACTTGAATAATAATATTAAAGTGATTAACTCTTTTTATAGTCTACCTTTCTCTTTCTTGATTTAATTTTTTCATTTCCTTCAGTGAGTTCAATCAACTTTTTTCTAAGAATCTCCTGACATTCATAAGTTGTGGAAGCCTAGAAAAAAGACACTTTAAGCTTAGTATTATAATCTATTTATATGAATTATTATTATTATTAACTTATTCAGCATAATATTGTTAAGTTATACCATACCGACGGCCCTTATTGTCTGAGTATGAAAATTCTTGATACTTGAAGTTCTCCCACTGGAAGCGCGTACGCGCCGTGGTCGTCAGAATTTCATCATTTTTTCAGTTGAGCTCAAAATCCCTTTCATGTCTTCATTTCCTGGTGTATGTAAATGAATTGATAGAAACTAAAAGCAGAATAGTTTGTGACCCTGGGCCAAAAATATCAATCCTGTAATTTTTTTAAAGATTGGAGAATCTTCTGAATTATTTTTACCATGCTTAATTTATTAGCCTATCTTTTTAAATTTCAGGTAATTTTTTACCATACCGCCATTCATTATAACATAATCTTCCCGCTGCCGTTACTAAACAAAGCCCTCAGAAAAAAGAAAATATAAAGCCTTTCCTTTTAATTTTTTTATCAAATAATAATTAACAAATTTTATTTGAAATAATAATTCAAATCTACCTGGCATATATTCATGCATTTTACACGAAATTTCTCGTTGCAGGAGAATCTTATAATTTCTCCAAGATCCTTGGCCACAGAGGCGCAATGGTCGATTTTTTTCTGGAATCAGAGTTTTGAGGTTAGGTTTGTAGCAATTTGAGAAAGTATTCAAATTCTGAATAATTCGCAGAAGAAGGTATTGGAAATTATACATTAGTGATATTTAATGATTGATGCTATTTCATAGAGTGTAAAAATTGTTATAAACTGAATTTTTTACTTGAAATTAATTGGAAACCATCATGCTCAATATAAGTAACTTTATTCCAGTCTATCAAAAATGAGTTTGATTTTCTCTAATATCTTGGAGTAAATATAAAATAAAACTGTACATGCCTTTGCCGTGTTTCTTGTAGACATTTTGATTATCCACAACTTATAATAATTGAATCAAAACAAGGAAATACTTCTCTTTATACAGGCTTCCATCAACTTCAAAAGTTCAAAACTAAAATTTTTGGACCGCGTTCTGAATCTGAAGCGGGTGTCATTAGTTACAATTTTGAAGTCTAGATAGCGGTACCATTCAATTTCACCTCGAAGCTCAGGACCTCTAGTTCTCTTTCCAAACGCTAGATCTCGTTGGCCGTCCCTATTGAATTCCAGACTGACAATGCAGTTATTTTTGATCCTTCGTTTCTAGTCAAGAAACAGAGTTGGCCAGGAAAAAGATCATTGCATGGGGCGGCCAATTACAGGGGTCGCAAATTATAACATAGATAGATTACAGTTTATTCATTTCCTATTTGATTACAGTACAAAATCGAACAAAAACATGACTGTTATAAAAAGATTACAGTAATATTATTGTAAAATGATGGAATCATTAAAATGGCTTGATTTATGTTTGTTTTCTGGGTGTGAAGCCCACATGAACTCATAGGCTTGTGCGTGAGTAATAAAGTGGATGATGTTAACCATCAATCATTAATAACTTGAACAAAAATATTTTTAGAAAGGTTTATATACATTTATAACATTATAATAGTATAATTTTAATACTACCGTAGCTTATTTCGACTCCACATGCGATCTCGAAGACCACTCGCCAACTGTCCTGACAGAGCTAAGCATTATTAACACCATTACAACAGTCATTTACGAAGCAAAAATTTCGTTTAAGCCTGCTATTCACGCGGCCCTGAATGTCCAGAAATATGGCAGTGAAGTCCGCACAAGATGAGAAGGCACACTGTTCAATACTCTTTACATTGTGACTGCGTCTCTTCTCAGCGTGAGCCAACTATTCAGCGTGACATCTTGTTATTATGCATGACCATAGGTCGCAAATAAGACGTGGTCATGCTGTCTATTGCTCAACGATAGTACCTAAACCAAACGATTTGTTACCAGTCGAAAATATTATGAATGCTTCTATACTATCAGGTAGCCTACTAACAGCACTAGTATAGATGACGCCTAAAACTTGGGCAGCTTCGTCTGTCTCTTATCGTACGTGATGTAACCTACTGCTACTAGCTGATTGAAGAATACACTAAAAGCACAGAGGATGTAAATCCTCCAATTCGATAACACAGCGGTTATGTACAGCATTGCTAAATGCTTTAAGATTATTAGAGCAGCTACAAAAACATCTATTGCCTCTTTTGATTTCGAAATAGTTATCCAGGCGCACAGCTAAATGATAACTCGAATTGACAACATCAACTGTTGAAGTGCACAAGCAGCAGACGAAGCCGCCTAACGTTTTATCGTCAGCTTTCCCAAGCTATGGCCAGTGAATATAAAGTATATTCTCTACATATTCTTTGCTATGGCATATTATCGGAAATGGAAAAATAATTTTCTCACGATATTTCATAACATCTTGTTCAAAGTAATAAGGCTCTTTTTAGGTGTTTCCGAGTCCCAGTACAAAATGTAGCTAATAAGATTTTCATACACAGTGCATGATGAATTTGTCCGTAAGTTATAAAAACGAATGATTCCTTACACTTTCATTGTAAGAAACTGTGAAGTAGTTGCCTATTCCATTGTAATTTCATGTATAGGCTTAATAATGGGTTTATATTATGATAGGAAATAGAGGCTTGATAAAAGTATCAATATTAGAAAGAGCTTGTAACTTATCTATAGGAAACTGGACTGATAGTAGGCTAAATCTAAAATTTTAGAGAATTTTAAAGTTTATTTTGCTGATACTATCGTGGGTACTTATAGTGGACTAGGCCTATTTATGTAATGACATATTATGGGAACTGAAGCGAACCTACCACTGGCGGCTCGTACCGACTAAACAGGTGAAGTGTTCGTATCTTCTACTGTACAGCACTTCACCTGTTTCGTGGGCACGAGTCGCCAGTCATCCCTTTCTGCTATTCATAGTAATAAGCTACTCCCCAGGTAACGCAGATCTACATCTCTCTTGAAAGTGTGTAGGCCTACTTGGCTAGAATGTAGCAAAAGTAGGCTATATCCTTTGAAATAACCACAATTGCATATTGCAGGTATTGAAAAGATGGAGAACTATTTCCAAGTTTTATTGCTCTTTCATAACTATTTTTGCAACTTCTGACGGTAAACATTGAACTTTTGTGTAACAGTAGCTGAAGTCAATTTTTTTGTACCAGTTTTACTATTTTTATTGGATAATTTTGTAATGTATTGTACTAACTTTGTACTCTTTTTAGTAGATAATATCTATAAGCTCTCAGAGCTTATATTATAATCAGTCATGCATCACCGACTACTGGTAGAACTATCCAAATCACCCAAGAAGTAAACTGTAAACATAAAAGTGAAAAGTAGACCTATAAATTGACCTACTAATGATTGAAGAATACTCGTAAACCCAGAGAAATGATTATAGTCCTCGTTAATTTTTTTTGTGAAATAAATCATAATTAACCTCTCTT
This sequence comes from Sogatella furcifera, assembly GCA_017141385.1. NCBI lineage: Eukaryota > Metazoa > Arthropoda > Insecta > Hemiptera > Delphacidae > Sogatella > Sogatella furcifera. The sequence continues at coordinate 27,693,574 of CM029556.1, forward strand.
TCTTTCTCAATAATATATATACAGTTAATAGCGCTATATTATTACTATACTATTGACTCTTGAAGCGGGAAAATGAGAAAAAGTACAGTCTGTCCAAGCAAAGAAGACATTCTGGCAAGATGGGAAATGACTCCAGCTCGGTAAATATTAATTCAAAAATAATTAATTTGGTCTAAAATTGTAGAGCAGAATGTTTTCTTCAATTTGAGACCAAGTTTATGAATTTTGAACCAATATTTACTGAGTTGGAGTTATTTTCCCATCTTGCCAGAATGTCTTCTTTGCTTGGACAGAGTATAGTTTTTTAGACGTCTAGTCTGGAATATTCTCTCGTCCTTGGCCTATTTCTTTGTCAACAATAATACGTTCACAACGATCCAATACAACGTGACTCGACAAAATGTTTGTTTCAAACGAGTGCGAATGATTTAGCATTGAAGTAGGTAAAACCGATTCACAACAGACAAAACGCAACAGAACGTTTTGTATAATATTAAGCCCATTCACATTTTGATTTATCTGTGGATTTTGGGTTGTGTCGTGTAGGCCTTATCGAGTTGGATTGTATTAAGTCGGGTGTGAATGCACCTTAACTGTTTTAATCTTTTTTTTAATACAAACAAAATAGAATTGGAATTCTTCTTCTCTGACAGACTGCTAAAGTATTTTAACAATTTATAAATGGGGTGTGGGGCCCCTAAATACGCATGTTTGCCAAATTAAAAATTAATTTTCAATTATCATTAATCTCGTAGAACAGCTACTATCTACTATAACACCTACAATAACTCAATTGTACGGCGTTATGCAAAAAGGAACCAACCTAAAGTCAACATCTTCTGAGATATCCATTAGGTTCCAAAGTTGAAACTGCAATAATACCTGCCCCTCCCAGTTTATTCTCCAATCAGATATTCTGATTTTGTGAACTTATATGTGCCACTGGCGGCTCGTACCCACGAAACAGGTGAAGTGCCCGCATCTTTTACTGTACAGCTAGTATAGCACTTCACCTGTTTCATGTGCACGAGCCTCCAGTAATATGTGCCACCAATGAATGAAATAATTGAATGATAAAAAATATGCTACGTTATATAATTGAAATGTAGATATTTGAATACATAAAAAGCAATAATATCAATCCCGTTTGATAGCAATTATGTGGATTATTTCCTGTATAACATCGCATCATAATTTTCCATAGGAATGAGTATTAGGAATCTGAATCAAATTTTCCGTTTCAACTACAGTACATCCAATCTTATAAACCACTAGCCGGCAGGCTCGCTTCGCTCGCCTTCTCTGCCTAGCCAGGGGGCTCCGCCCCTTGGACCCCCGACAGTATCAGCAGTGTCAGTGAGTCAAACAGGCTCGCTTCGCTTGCCTGCATAACCTCTGTCAGTGTAAGCTGAGGCAAATTCCGTTCAGAAGGGATTCAAAACTTATTGAACACAGTATTTCTAGACCTAATCTGGACCTGTTCACCAAATTTCGACATTTTCTACCCATTTATTCTCGAAAAATCCAAGAAAAGCTTTGAAAATTCCGAAAAACAGTTAAACGCTAATATTGATCGTAACCTTGGGAACTATATCGGACACAGTTTGAAACTTGATTCAATATCTTCCAAATTAGTTCATCTATAATCTCGCTGAACCATTGAATTTACAGTTTTTAAGGATTTAAGGATTGGTCGTATCAAGGTGGAAGATATGCAGCCCGCAATACATCTACAATTTTGAAAAAACCTGATTACTGGCGTAATCTTGAACGGAATTCAAAATTATCTTAACACAAAATTTCTAGACCTCATTTGAACCTGCCCCAAATATCAACATTTTCTACCGATTGGTTCTCGAAAAAATTGAGAAAACGCCGAAAAACTATAGAAAAACTGAAATATTTTGCGTATCCTTGAAAAGTTCCTAAAATCCGTTCTTAGCGCGCGTCTAAACGTCCAACTGAACATGCCTGCCAAATTTGAACGCATTTGGTTCAGTGGATTTTTAGTTCTAGTGATGAATGAATGAATGAATGAATCAGTCAGTCGGTCAGTCAGTGCCATTCCGCTTTTATAGATATAGATAATAGTTTTTTATCATGATGAAAATATAGTAAATTCTATGAATCCTTTCATCATCCAACACTGTAAAGTAAACGCCAAGTGTGTATAGTAGGTCTTTCTAAAGTTAACTATTCGGAGCAGGGGAAAGTAACTACACCTACATAAACTTTTACTAGAAAAATTACCAAAGTGACCACTTTTATGCCCTCATAAAGTTGCAAGCTCACCAATTATTGAGCAAGCTCAATAAAGTGTACTTGTCCATTTTTATTTTAGTTGTAAGTATATGCAGCAGTCTATACAGAAGCGGTGCATGCTTCCATTTGAATGCACACTTCACGTCTGATTAAGCAGGCTTCTGTCTGAAAACCTATAAAGTACCTGCTGAAAATCGGACAACAGTCATATTGTGTTTTGTTCTCAACCGATAACCATGGATTCTCTACAGGTATTCTGAGTTCAGAATTTTCCGATTCTCTATTAAATAATAATATTGTACTTATATAGATTGTTGTAGTCGAACTTTGTGGAAAATTTTGAAGTTCTGTTTTTTGTAGTTTCAAATTGTGTATAGAGTTCCAGTGGACAGTTTTCTCGAGTGTGTTGCGTGTTTTTTACAAAGGAAAGTTATAAATTTGGTGGATACGCTTGTGGTTGATTGAAGTTACTACTTTGAGAAAAATGTGTATTAGCTAAGTATAGGTTTAGTAAGTAAGGTTTTGGTAGAACTCCAAGTGATTAAATATTGGTGATCCTTCTTGAATATTATTCATTGACGCGTATTTCATATAGCCATGGAATACGTCATCAATTTGTTGGTTTAATTAGTACAGACTCCAACAAAGTGGATGGTGACGAATGTTTGTTATAGTCTGTCCAAGCAAAGAAGATATTCTGGCAAGATGGGAAACTAACTCCAGATCGGTCAATACTGATTGAAAAGTTATAAGTTTGGTGTCAAAATGCTGTAGGAAACATTCTGATCTACAACTTGAGACCAAATTTATAAATTTCTAATCAATATTGACCGAGCTGGAGTCATTCTCTCATCTTGCCAGAATGCCTTCTTTGCTTGGACAGACTATCAATGGTCAGGACAGTTTGAAAGTGATCTGTAAGAGCGTAATGGTTCAGCTGAGGTCACTCTCGATTCATATTCTCTGGCAGACAGCTCGCGGATTGTCCTGACAGAGCTGACCATCAATAACAGTCATTCGTCAACCACCAATTTTACCAATAGGCCTAAAAACGCTCAACGAACAAGAATTGCAAAATTATAACACAGTGATGCTGATGATCAACGGAAACCAATTCATAATAAATTACTGAATCTTAGTGTAGCCCCTGTGTTATTTCTTGGATTTTCTTCAACACTTCAATAAAATATCCGAATAATTGGTCAATATTATTATGAATACTTTGATAAAAAGAATCGAAAACTTCATAATTATTTTCATCTCTTTTTTTCAACTCAAAACTTATCGAATATGAAAAACTGAACGCCAGATCTTTCTTCTTCTTGTGGATATTTTGACAAATCTTTTCCATAAATATTTTTTCTCTTAATATTATTCTAAACCCGTGAATTGTACGCCAAGTTCTCCTTGTTATGATAGTTTTCATCACACTTTCAATATCAAAATGGGTAGTTTCTTGTGAATAATATTCACTATAATATAATATTATTGTGAATAATAATATCAATTATGATGTTGACAATTTATAATCAATTTTCCAAATATCTTTCAATGAACTTAATGTTCATTCAAAAGTGTGAAACTTTCATTTGAAACATAATGTGAAACTTTCCTGTTACGATTTCTACAACAGAAGTAATAATTGATTTCAAGTGAATTTTTTGTACTCTCCTTCAATATTCAATTCCAATAATCAATTCCAATAATCAATTTCTCCAGTGAGAATTTCTTGTAGTCTTCTTCAATATTCAATTCCGAAATTTGATTTCCAGCGAATATCTTCTACTCGTCCCATTTGTGAACTATGGAATCAATGATATGTTGACAATTTAAAAATTTTCTCTTATATCTTTCTCTCAAGAATTATTCCAAACTTTTGAAGTATAGTGAACGCTAGACAAACCAGATGCGTTTTCAATATTTATACAGTTTATATTTATAATTTCCAGTAAATTTCTTTTATTCTCCATTAGTGAAATGAAACTTGTGAATCAATGATTTATGCTGACAATATAAAAATCTTCAATCTGTTTCTCTCAAGAATTCCAAACTTCTGAAGTTTAGCGTCGAACGCCAGACAAACCAGATGGGTTAGATACGAAAATAATTGATGCTGGTATAGCATATACCAACGGAGTTGGCGGTTTGGGAATGACTATTACCAATGCTCAGCTCTTTCAGGACAGTCGAGGAGTGGTCTTCGAGTGCACACCGAGTTGAGAGCGACTTCAGCTGACTGTTCCGCTTTTGTAGACCGATTTCAGACTGCCCCGATAGACCTGAACGTTAATAACGTACAGTTACCAACCGCCAGTTCGGTTGAACTTTCCTGTAACTTTTTTGCACCGGCAATTGCGTGATCTTGGACGGTAGACGCATTTTACAAACTGGTTGGAGCAGTTCCTTCTAAGACGTCAGAGTCCGGTTCTAGTGTGTGCTAGCCATATGTTATATACGTATTTATGTGTGTAGATAACGTATTTATATGTTTAGAAGTATTTTTACGTAGGCTTCTACGTCATCGAAGAGCTAAAGATGTTTGAATTTGTTCAAACTTGGACTCGGTTAGTCTCAGTGAGTTATAGAATGAAGATAGTATAATATTGTATATTATCACACTAGTAGACTAAATTATAATAAATAGTAATAGATACAGTGACTTATATAGTCACTGTAGTAATAGAGTAACAGCGAAGTGAAATGGAATAATAATTAGAAGTCGAAGAAATAGGAAGTTGATGAAGTGAACATCAATGTTCCGAATATATCTGTCGCCAAAATGTTGGGCAGTTTCGTCTGTCTCTTGTGCCTCAGTGCCTCATTGTACGAGTGTACAATCTTATTGAATTATGAGGCACTCATCACTCCTTCCAACAAAATGGTGAAGTCTGCATTGAAGCACTGTGATTGGACGAGGCCTCCCACTCCCACTTTCAACGCCTAGCGGAGCTAGCCAATGGGAGTTGAGTATTGAATACAACTTCGGCTCACTCTTTTAGCTGTTCCACGTTAGATTAGCCTGATTTTTTATGATATTATCTTGTAACGCAAGACCTGCTTACTTGTCCCCTTCTCTCAGGTACATCGATGGATCAGTATCAATTATTTCGAATGGTTACTATAAATTAATATTGCATATCTATCACTATTGCCTATTAAAAGGTGTAAATTTGTAAAACTTTTACGGAAAAACTCAAAAATTTTCGAGAAAATGGAAAATCTTATTCCAATCTCAACAGTATGACATCAGTGAGTTCTCACACATCCAACAGACCACTGTCAGACTGTCCCGACAGAGTTTAAAATTAATAAATGACATTCGCTATCGCCAACCCCTAATTTATATAGGCATCTGCTGTACAGAGAATACAAATGAGTTAGGTGAGCTGCTGATCGAGAATTGTCTAAAATGAAGGAATTTTTAAGAAGAGTATCGGTTACAGAGACTATATGAGTGACTTGTAGTATCAGTATATCTAAACCAGAATTTGAAGGAAAATACATACTTTTGAATAGAATTTGAAGGAAATTTCTTTTCAAAAGGTTGAATTTTCTGGAAAACGAGACGTGCACATATCACGTAGCCTTTCCATGTTATAGAGAATAATGATACAAGTCATAAAACCGGTTCTTCTCTCATTCATTTCTAAACTATCATTTTCTCATTACAATCATTTTCTTCTCCATTAGAATAATCTTTGTTTTCCATTAATGAGGTGGCAGGTCCCGTTCTGCAAGTGTTACGTCAAAAAATGCAAGAATTTGTGTAGAAAAATTGGTGGAACTACTGGAAATTTACTTGGAATTCGAAGAAAATTCAAGGTCCAGTTCATGTTTTCGAATAGGAACATGAAACCTATATTTTATTGATACGTGCGTTTTGCACGTTGTACTTTTCAAGAGATTCTATTATTATTTTCACCGGATACCAAGCTTATGTGCTTTTATACATCATGCTCTATTATATGCTATCCTTAATAATGAATGTACGCTACTTATAACTCCATAGCTAAGCTATAATATGTGTTAGATATATTTATGATGTGAAGTATTCATTCACGGTAGTGTAAAATGACTCACGGCATTATTGGATTTTAAGCTTTATATGTCTTCATAATATGATATCATATCATATTATATTATGTTATTCAGCTTAAGCTTATGACTCATGGCATATTACGGACGGTCAGTTGAACATAGACTGAATTGATTTCAACCACCGTAGAATTGCAATGGTGTAAATTTATCTAATAATAATTTTTTGCATTGGCTGTGTTGAACGATATTATTAAAAAATCGTGAGATAATCTTTTTATTAATATCTAGCACACAAGAGAAGTCACTTTTGAATGATTGTTATGGTATTTTTAGACAAAACTTACACTTTTATCACAATGACGGCTCGTGCCCACGAAATAGGTGAAGTTCTGTACAGTAAAAGATACTAGGAGCACTTCACCTGTTTCGTGTTTCGACTTTATTACAATTATTAAAGATGAAAAACACTATAAGAAACATGAATTATGAGGAAAGAAATTTCGGCTTCTGAATCACGCCTTTCTCAACTCAGAATCATATCTATTGAGTCTGGATTTTAGTTTCTAAGTGTTTGAAAGTTTCTTAGTAATTTTCATCTACAATATTGTTGGTTTTGTCTATCTATATATGTTTCCTATATTTATGATGTGATAAAAAATAATCATTTTTGTTTATTACATTATTCGGTTTGAATTTTTGTTTGCACCAATAAGCAGCGCAAGGAACAAGAATTTATTTGATTGACGCTAAAAACGTCTTGTTTGAAAATTTTGTAATTTCAATCTATTTCTTTTTTCCAGGTACTATTAGGACTGGCAATGCTCTCCACATGTGTGATGGCCTATCATCATCATGTCGATGTTGATTATCATGTAAGTTTTGTCGATTTTTTTAAACTTCCTTGCAATATTGGAATATTACTATAGCCTTTTTAACAATATTCTATTTTGGTAGCAATGATCATGATTAATACAGGTATCATCTTCCATAAATGAATCATCATAAAAATAAATTGATCAGTGAAGTGTGAACTCATGGCTGAATCCAATTGTTTCGTTTAATTTTGTTTTTTTTAATTTTTGTTCAATTTAATTCAATTTTGGTTTTACCTGTTTCGTGGACGCGAGCCACCAGTGAATTTCATAATATCCTCATGAATATTGGAGAAGAATATTGTACTGTTTAGAACACGTTTTACCTACTATTCAAAATCTCAATTTATTTTATTGAACGTGATTTTCTAATCATAGACATCAATGTCAAAATATCGCTTCATCAATGCAAATGTCAATTTGAAAAAATTACAAATATTTAGACTAAGATTAAATACTGGAAAGGACTCTCTAGTCTAAATTACGGTTCATAAAATATAATTTTATTTCAATTTTAGATTTTCATTTTCTGCGAATATTCTATAGTTTGGAATCTATCGATACACTGAGTCTCAGTGGTCAAAGTCGAAACTCCTTCCAGTTTCGTGTCACTGGCGGCTCGTGCCCACGAAACAGGTGAAACAGGTGCTTGTATCTTTTACTTTACAGCACTTTACCTGTTTCGTTGGCACGAGCCGCCAGTGTTCCTGTAAAATATATTTTCTGTGAACAGTGTTAAATATTTTCTCCGTTGTCTAGTATGTGAGATCAAGTTTGTCAAACACAAATGAGATCTCTGTGAAGATCATGTGATTCATTTTCGTGATTTTCTATTATTCCAGGCGCAACCCAAGTGTAAGTTCGTATACTCCAAACAGAAAACATCGATCCTTTCAAGTAACAATATTCAAACAAATGCATACAACTATATTTTGAGTGTAATATGTTCTTTTGGATACTTTTATCTATTTTTTTGTGATATTCTGATTTCTTAATTAACATTCGAAATTCTAAATTATTATAGTTTTCAATTTTGGAGTGTGAAAATTTGTGAATTGTGATAATTCTTTAGAAATCTTTTGAACATAACCTCTACTATTTTGAATATTTTGATCAAAATTTGGGAAAAGACAATTTGGACTTCAATGTCTGTGTTTCAAGCCCTTTATTGTGACAAATGAATAAATTAATATTTTTTCAATATTATGTAAATTTTTGTTACAAGGCACATCCCAAGTATAAGTTCAAGTACGCCGTACACGACCCGCACACCGGCGACGTGAAATCGCAGTGGGAGCACCGTGATGGCGACAAAGTGCACGGCGGCTACACCGTCAAAGAGCCCGACGGCTCGCTTCGTCACGTCGAGTACACCGCCGACAAACATAACGGCTTCAACGCCATCGTCAAAAAGGGACACGGCCATCATCCGCACAAGTACGGACATGGACATCACTAGGACGGTGACAGAGTGGGTCAACGCCGGCGACAGAGTGGGTCAAGCAATAGGAAAGTTTAGAACAGCAATAGAGTTTTAATCAATAGGACAGTTTAGAACAACGACAGGGTGAGTCAACCAATTGGACAGTTTAGATCAGCGACAGAGTGGGTCAACCAACAGTACAGTTTAGAATGACAGAGTTGTACATGTTGCAAAAAGTTACCAATAGGAAAATTTATGACAGCAACAAAGTTATGAACAACCCTAAAGGATAGTTTAGGCACGCAACAATGTTGTACCCACCACAAAAAGTTACCATTAAACGAATTAAACTTGCATTGTTAGAAAGTTTTTACCAACTCCAAAGAGTTACTATTATGTCAACAGTTTTTTATATGAACCAATTTTTGTAAATAAAGATTGAATTTTGTAGCTAGTGCTTCAATACAACCTTGAATACCTTGTTTAATGTCATATCTCCAGGCATTAGTTTGTTCAGTTTTCAAATGTTCCTGAACTGACCATGAATCACCTTGGTATATACACCTTCTTAAAACTGAGGAGTATTATAACAATAATTATAAGATTCCGATAAGATTTATTGCACTTTTAACATGATAGGAAGTACTGGCGGCTCGTGCCTACATAACAGGTGAAGTGCCCGTATCTTCTACTGAACAGCACTTCACCTGTTTCGTGGGCACGAGCCGCCAGTGATAGGAAGGAGGAAAGCTGTAATATGTTGAAATAAAAATAATAATTTATTAATCCATCAGTTCAGATGTAGTTCCAGATTTGGGTGGCTAGCTGGTCAAAACATCGAATACTCAAATTTTTTTATTATCAATAATTGGGTGAGCCCGTTCCAATACTAATTAGTCAACACAGTATAATGGCCATTGGAAAAAATAGTTCTCACAAGAATCACGATTAGTTGATGATTTTTCACTTTTCAAAACCAATCTAATCAATACAGTTACAGTAGGCTACTTCAAATGTGATCAATTTTCGATTTTGTGTTGTGAAAAATTCAAGTAAATCTTTTCTTTAACGTTTCTACTGAATTTTTGTAGTTTCATAATCAATTTTCCGGCATCAATACGGTATTAGATCATAAATAGTTTGAGTTCTATGCCACTGTGTTCATTGTATGAAATGAGAAAAGAGAAAACTAATGAGAATAAGATAAGAATGCATGAAAGTATTTGAATCTTATCTCCTTATTTCATACAGCTTAGTTAATTCTTGTGCTGGCCTTAGTCACACGATAAAAGCAACACTGGATTTAAATTCTCTAAATAAATAAATCTTTCAAGTACTAACATGATAGAATTGTACTAACTTGAATTAATAAGTTAACTACTCATATATTAGCGTGAGATAGTGGATAGTGAGTCAGGGTAGAGTTATATGGATGATACACAATCCACCATTTTCTCGCTAGCAGCCATTTTTCCAAGGCAAAACTCACGGAACACTGTCAACCAATCAGAAAAGAGCGGGAGGAGTGTGGAGGCGTGTCCAAAGTCAAATTTTAAACATCACCTGACAACTCCTGCCATCTTACTGGTTGGATTTGAGAACTTTCCGAGCCGATGTCATCGGCCAATCAGAGAGTAGGCGGAGCTTGGTGGTTGGAGGGGTGTGCAATGGAAGTCCAAGCAAGTCACCCTATTGCTCCTGCCATCTGCTGGCCGAATTCGAAATCATTTCAAATGTTCTTTGTTGAAAGAGATTGGTAGGGCAGTGAGAATGGTTGCAATCTTGAACTTTCTTTGATTTTTTTGGTTGAAACAAGTTTATTATTTTCAGTGAAATTGAAGATTCACGATTTACCAACAACCTATATTTTCTGGGTAGAATTTTCAATTTCCTTTCCTATGTGCTTTTTTCATTCTCAAACAAGGATTGACCGAAAAATTCTTTGTTACCAATAATTACAAATGACCAGAGAAAGAAGTTTTATTATTATAACAATATTAAAATGTGAACATGTGAGTATTGTACCTGGTACTTATTTCTAACCTTAGTCTTAGTTCTCAGGGTAGAAATAGAAAAGTCAAAACAAGATGGACTCTGACTGTGTGAATAAGAAGAAAATGTTATTCAAACAAGAAGAAGATTATGACTGTGTAAAGAGGAAGAAGAAGATGAGAAGAAGAAGAAGAAGAAGAATTAGCTGAGAAGACAATCAGTTGCAATGTTAAGTATAATAGTGTGTCTTAAAATTAGGACTTAGTTTGCGCGACTAAAATTATAGTAAGGATTGTAAGACAGAGATTATCATTTGTGAATAAAATTTATGTTATCATATAATCTTCAACAGTGATTTGAATGGGCACTGTCTAAATTTTTTCCCACAACCTGAGACACACACAATGAACCTCCTTGCAAAAGTGTTTATATTTGTAAAATATTCTCTCACAGGCTTTCAACTCATTTTTTATTATCATGTCCAACCGAATTGGCAGCAATATTGTTCTGAAATTATGTGCGAGTCGCTTGCATTATGTCATACAAGTGGACTGTGACGTCACTCACAGAAGGTTGAAATTTAATTTTCAAATCACGAATAGTTTGGAAGAGATGCCGCCGATATATTAATATTATTTTGTTTTGTGAACTATAGAAAATTATTGTTGATAGCACAATATTTGAATCTATTTCTTGTCCACCATAAAGTTTATTCTTTGTTGTTTATTCATTCAGCTAAATTTATCCTCAACCTAATAATTTAGATCAATTCAAGTAACAACTCGGGAAGCGGTTTGTCCCAGTGGTAGAGAGCGTCTAATCGGTGAGATTAGATAAGCGACGTGCCTCTACCACCACTGTAGTAACGGTGACCGGTTCCTCTGAATTCAATTCATGAGCCTCAAAAATCGCTTCCCGGTGGTTCGGAACCCACCTAAAGCAGTAGGTCCATTTATCTCTCATCATCATCCTTCCCATTACCCACGCACAGGCCAAAGAATCCATGTGGGCATCACCCTCAAAAAAAAAAACAATATAATTTGGAGCCAACTGTTATGATAAGTTATAATTATGTAAAACTTCATTTATGATGCGAAATACCTTGTTTGATAAGTTGTACTTTGTTCAACAAGTTATTGGAGAAATATGTATACTTTAGTTGTTGAAGCTGAGTCAGTATATTACATATCAAGTTTTTACTCCGGCTTGACAGCTTCTGGAATAAATATCAAATTAATCAATATTCATGCTTGTAAGTGAACATACCATATTTATTTAGGATTCAATACCATAAGATTTTTCTCTGTTTCACAACGTTAATAAATATTTAATCCTCTCAAACTCAACTTCTCAAACTGTGAAGGCTTCAAACGAATGTCAAGTCTAATTTTCCAATACATTTGAATGGTGAATGGGAAAGGCTAATGGAATTCCCAGGTAACACTTGAATTTCCATTGCTATGGAATTAGCTGGGGTTATAGCATTCCAGAAAACAATTTTTCCTAAACTTGAAGGAGTTTTCTCAACTGTAAGTATTTTTGAAGAGTCTACTCGTATTTCGAGGCATATCAGATAGCTGAAGAAGCTCAGATGGAAAGATGGTTATGATGGATCTTATAGGAGTCAGTAACCTCAAAATACTTCATTGAACATTTTGATGTTTGAGAAGTTAGGCTATTTACTATACACTATCATATCCATAATAAATTTACTATCATAGTTTGCAGTATTTATGAATGGATGTCTAGTATTTTGATATTGGTTATAATCGAATCGCATCAAACGTACCCCGATTTTTAACATCTCAATAACCCGAGTCTGACGGCCAGTAGAATTCTGTAGGATTTAGCAGCTGTAGAATGATGTCATCCAAACCCAATGCAACATGAACTTATTATTTTCAGGGTTTATGAGTGAGGTATTTCGGAAAAGTTCACAATTCTATAGTTCTTTATTTTGTTTACACAGTTATTGAAATTTGGTGGAGTTTTTATTATATTCTATGCAGCCAAAAACACTAAAGAGAACACCAGTAGCACCAATTCACGATCGGGAATAATATTGAATCTGTTGAGAAAATTCATTGACATCATCAAGATTGCAGTTGAAAATTTGTGCAATTGGTCGTTCCAGCTCTATTGTAATCTATTATTCATGAATTTATAAAGTGAATACAACTTACAACCCATTTTTATGACAACAGGAAAGTAGGAAAAAACAGGAAAACTTTGGGGAAAAAGAATTCAAATTAGACTAAAACAGAAACTTGTTGACTGACCGGAACTCACGTCATCAAAAACTTTGATAAAAAATTACGATTCTTTAATTACAGTTTGGACGAGTGAGAAAGAAGGTAGATGGCGATCCAATTGATAGGAAAAGAGAAGGAAAAACAGAGAAAGATCGTACTAGTAGTTACTGACCTAGAGGAACAGTCAGATTTTCTAGTTGACCTTGAGAACTGGAACCGTTTTGTTGCTCTCTTCTCTCGTTCTCTCTTTTTCTGTTCTGAAATCAGGTGATAAGTCTGTCTCTCTCTAGAATAACCTGCTACACAACATGCAGGATCTAGATTTACGCATTGGATCGAGCATAGCCTCAAGTTGGTCCTAAATTCTAAGTATGAAGTTTATAGTGTTTTGATTCCACAAATTTAGAATATACAGTACACTAATTTTTAAAAGGTCTTCATTTTTTGTTCTTGTGAGTTCTATTGATTTTATCAGATATTGTAGTAAATATATCTCGTGCAAGCTAAGAAGAGACTCTGTTATAAAACATGTAAATATTGTAATTGGGTGTCTTCTTAGATTGTACAAACTGCAAAAAGATTCAAATTTTTGCTCTTTCAAGTTGATTCTATTGGATTTCATTGTAGATGTATCTTGTGCAAGCTAAGAAGAGACTCAGTTATAAAACACGTCAATTGTGACAGCGTGTCTTCTGAGATTGTACGAACTACCTAAGTTGAGATTGATAATTTCAAAGGCATTGCTCAAATTTACTTTGATAAACGTTCTCTCGATGTGTAAAGAATTGTGTTCATTGTTTGATCTTCTCTTTTTAGAAGATACAAAAGTTCATCAAATTTGATACGATAAATAAGACTGAATTCAATTGTTGCATCTATAGATACAATTATTCTTAATTCAATTCATACATTGTATTGATATTTAAATCATCTTAGCGAGAGGAGTTGAATCCATTTCACACACCGATGTAAAACATAATTTTCAATGTTAAACTTATAAACAACAGCTAAAAATCATATCTACACACAAGATCACGATGAAACGTTTAACTTGATCCTCCAATATTCGTTTTAATAGCTTCGAAACAATAATTACCATATTTAATAATAGGGGAACGCTCGGGTACCATTCTTTCCTTGAGCGGCAAAATATAATTTTGGCAGTTGGAAATCCTGATTTGGGTAAGGAAAGAGGAAGTTAGCTGTTTATAGCATGGCAATATATCTATGTATATGGTGTAAATTATTGGCTGAATATAGTGTAGGAATATACCTATGTACATGTTATAAATTGGCTGAATATAGTGTAGAAGTATACCTATGTACATGTTATAAATAGGTATAATCACCAGCATATCTATCCCGTTGGCCTAAAAAACTGTGAAAAAAGCGGCCGTTCTTGAAAAATGTATGTCGCTTACTTCAGAAAAAACTCAACCGTTGCTATTCAATCGGAACTAGTACCACTTTAAACAAGCAAAGCGATCTTTTACCACTGGCGGCTCGTACCCACGAAACAGGTGAAGTGCCCGTATCTTTTACTGTACAGCACTTCACCTGTCTCGTGGGCACGAGCCGCCAGTGTGACTTTTACCAGTTCCACACATCACATTTGTGGCCTCACAAGCTGAAGCATGTTCTAAACAGCAAAAAACGTTTGAAAACCGATGCATTTCAATTGGATGATCATGTCAACATGTTGTGAAATAGACAATGGAAAGTAATCATATTTAATTTTTGATCTGATGCCCACATGGGCTTCTAGGCTTGTGCGTGGGTGATGAGAGGGATGATGAAGAGAGATGAATACTATTTGGGCGGTCGGGACCGACGGGACCGATCGTCTCCTCAGAAAGACGTGATTAATTCTACTGTAGCCTTAAAGTTATACGTTCGAGAATAGATTTCTATAGTTTGATCAACCTGCTATAATTATACATCTTGAGCCAGTTTTGATGGAGGTTTAGGAGTCTTGTGGAGAAAAATCAACTCTCAATTGAAGAACAAAATGATCCTTTTATTGGCAAGGAATTGTTTTTATCACAACTAACTTAGCTTTAAAGTATATTCAAAGAGTACTTGACTTCATCCTCCATGAAGAGACAATATGGCAGTGAATAAAATAGACTAAATTCACTCCACAATTGTGTAGTTTCCACTAAATACAATTAAAAATTTCGTGGAAAACTTAAATGAGGTAGTTCATTGTCAGCCCAAATATTGTTATTTTAAGCTGGGTGTTTACTGCTAATTATTGCACTTGGGCTTCTTCCATGATTTATCCATAAAGGTGCATAATATGATGCTCCGGTGGGTTAGCCAGTCAAAAGGGTTTTTTTTAACTTATTTTAATGATTATCTACGACCGTTCAGCTCATTGCTTTGGTTGTATCATAATTATTCATATTATTTGAAGGAAAATTATTCAGTCAAAATTGGTGTAGAAGAAGTTTTGGGCTAACGCCTGTTTTTTCTCTCCTTTCACTGTATTAATTTGATCAAATAAATAAATAAAATTGAATTGTTGGAGACACAGATATGAAGCAAGACACAAAGAATGAAGCAGTCTTTGAATAATACTTTTGTTCTCATCCCCACCTCGAACTGCTGTAGTTTAGAGAACCAATAATAAAAATATTGTTACATAACTCGACCACTATCCTGGTGTCCCAGCACTATTTTCAATACCTGATAAGCCTACCAACCTTAGCCTCTTGTTCTGAGGTCAGCCACAATTCGCTCCGTCAAGTTGTTACACCTGATATTTTCATATTAGGTACTAGACATACAGCTTTATTTTTTCCTCCTGAAAATCTTGATTTGGGCAGTTCGTCCAAACGCAATTAAAGATGATAACATGTTATGCATTAACATCAAATCAAGCTCAGTGAAGTACTGGAATATGATTGGCTACTTCCCTTTTGAATAAATTCTATCCTATGATTTCCAATCATCATACATTAAAGTCTTTCAATCATCTCTCTGAGAGAAAAAACAGTAGTCCAATTTTCTTGTACATAAAAACTAGCCTAAATAGTTTGAAACTATGTCAATGCACTTTGGACAACTTTTATTGGTGTAGTGACCTAAATTTTGTCTAATTGTTAGTAGCCTAGCTAAATTTTACAAAAAAGTAGTTCTTGTTTTCGAGACTCGAGTAACCAAGGTCTATCTTATGTCTGGGTGGTCGAAGTGTTGTTTTAGCCAAAGTCTTTCACTATTTTTGTGCAGCACACTCTTTATAATATACATCTTCCATTTTGTAAGTTACGTAGTTCATTCAAACTTTTTCAGTGATCGACTCTTCTATTCTTCAAAAGCGAAGGAACATTTAGTCCTATAGCTTAAGGCAAAACGCACTGGCGGCTCGTGTCCACTAAACAGGTGAAGTGCTGTACAGTAAAAGATACGGGCACTTCACCAGTTTCGTGGGCACGAGCCGCCAGTCAGTGCCAAACCGTTAGGCGGTTTCGTCTGTCTCTTGAACGTAATGTGACCTACTAACAGCTAATATGAAGTATCTATTGTTTTTTTCTATTTCGAAAACATCATCCAGGCATAGCTGAATAACGACTTAATTGACAACATCAGCTGTTGGAGCAGACGAAACCGCCTAACTTTTTGGCGTCAGCTTTAATCACGTGAGAAATCATTTCAATGAGAGACAAGAAACGGTAAAGAAAATTGAATGCTAGAAGGAAACAAGCGAGGAAGTATCACTTTTAAAACCACAGAGCTCTTCGAAGAAGCAATAATAATCATAACAACACACTCATATAAGTTTCTTTCTACTCTGTTATCGTTTGCGGTTTCTTCACCTAGTAATTTCGTAGATAATTTCCATCCAGGTTTTATTGTTTAATTGGGAGATTAGTGAATTACTGTAATAAAAGAGGTTTACTTTGCTTTTTAAATTGGCTGAGGATTTAATTTTCGTCATTGAATTTGCTATTTGTGACATAATCGTATTTTTCTTATTTTAGGAGTCTATCAAACGCTTTGTTACGGAATTTTCATCATAGTTATGAATATATTATATAGTCTACATTATTCTCGTTTCTATAGATCGAATTTACAGATAGTTATCATACCCGAAAATTGTAATCAATATATTTTCATCCCTCATCTTATTAAAAATCTTCCAGATTTTGTATCTTGATGCTAACTCCAGAGAGAATAGAAATATTATCTAAAATTCTAATTCAATTCTCTCCTGTCATATTCCCTCTTGGGCTCTCAAGTGGAGATTTCTGGAAAAACAAACATGTTAATCCATTTATCCATATTTATTTATTGATTGATTTATCATTGTATGGCTAACGTCAAAAGGCGGTTTCGTCTGGTCTTTTTGCGCTCCAACAGCTTACGATGTCAATTAAAATATTGTTATTTAGCTATTCCTATAAGCTATTCCTGATGTTTGTGGAATCAAAAGAGACAATAGATGCTTTTCATCAGCTGTTAGTAGGTTACAATATATACGTATAGCTGACGCCAAAACAGTACACGGTTCCGTCTGTTTCTTATACGAACTGTAACCTGATAACAGCTGATTTAATGCATCTATTGTTTCATTTGATTTGAAAAATATCATCCAGGCGTAGCTAAATGACAACTTCAGCCGTTGAAGCGCACAAGGAGCAGACAAAACAGTCTAGCTTTCCGGCGACAACTATATTCATCAATGTATTTATTATCAATTAAGTATTAATTAGTATTTTTCTTACATGTTAACTAATAATTGATTGATTCATCATTGTACTTAATAAATCAATGATAAATTTTGAAATGATTATACTGTGTTTTGATATTAATTCTGAAGAAAACAATCGTCAAACAAGTAGAGAAGAGACTGGTCTATTTCATGTGAAGTGTCACTTCAGTCAACTATTTAGCACTCGTTCAAGGGCGACTTTTTATCACGACAAGTCTTGTATGTCCAGTTAATCCGACAACATCCGCAAATTGAACTGAACTGGAATTCCACCACCGCTCTATTGAATCAGGCATTCACAGGAAACCAACTGGAAAATTTACTAAAGTTTTCATCAAATTTTCAAGTTTTTTTTCTGATCTTCCACATTTTTATACAGATAATAGCATAATTTGGTTTCTTCGCTCCAATGAATCTGCTGCCCAGATTGTTCAATACAATATTGCAGACAGGATTGACATATTTCACATTTCGGGGAATCGGTTCCGTCGTGCGAATGTAGAGAGGCCCTACTGGATGGAAGGGAATATTTAGAGGGTTGTACTACCTTGAAATAGTAATTCAGTCTGTAGTAGAGTCTTGAAGAATATATATTATTCTAGTCTAGTTGGTATTACTTTTGATTCATTTTATTTTTGTAACTTATCTAGTTCAATATTTAATAGGCCTACTGAATAATCACATTACTTAATTGTCATTCCTATTATTATATATTTTTATCCATCCTATTGTATTATAGTTATAGTCATTATCATACATAATTCAAAATTAAAATTTTCTTGTATTTCTTATAAGTCTATTTGTATCATGATTTTTCTTTGTATTTTTAATACTTATTGCTTTAATGGAGGCAAAATGGATCTTTGATCTGTTGTTTAGGCCAGAATAAAGATAATTGTGTCGTGATTCTTCCCAAGAATAATGTTAATCCTGCTTCTGAACTTATAACCATGATCAAAATTCTACCTCTACCACTAGCGGCTTGTGGCCACGAAACAGGTGAAGTGCCCGTATCTTTTACTGTACAGAACTTCACCTGTTTCGTGGGCACGAGCCGGCAGTGTGACCTCTACCGCTACAGCATGGACCTATCCTCCATGGCCCGGCAAGGCGAGCTCTATCCTCATGAACAAACAGTATTACTAAAGGCTACCTATCTGGAATATAATCGATATAGACGTGTGCCAATTTCTCTATATATATACTCATACCTTTGAATATATCTTGCGTATAAATAACTTATGTATATTCAAGATGTGTATACTGTAAGATACATTATGTATGTAATTAGGTAATGGAATGTCCTCGATTTTAAAATCGATTAATGCACCTGCACTTGACATTTTATTTATAAACAAGAAATTATTGGTTACAGGATTTTTGAAGGCTACTGCCGAAATGTGCATAGCCATGTCATGCACTGATTTGATCAAATTAATGAATAATATTAGGATACACATACTTAAGTTCAATAACTAGTGAAGTTGTAACACATACAAAACTTGTGAATTAGTGAAGTTGTCAGGTAATTTCACTGAATATGTGAAGGTATGTTTCCACAGTTTAATCTCATTTCAAGACTATTTACAACTAGCCGGCAGGCTCGCTTCGCTCGCCTTCTCCGCCTAGCCGGGGGCTCCGCTCTCTGGACCCCCGACAGTATCAGCGGTGTCAGTGAGTGAAACAGGCTCGCTTCGCTCGCCTGCATGACCTCTGTCACTGTAAGCTGAGACAAACAGGCTCGCTTCGCTCGCCTGCAAATTCCGTTAAGAAGAGATTCAAAACTTATTGAACACAGCATTTCTTGACCTAATCTAGACCTGTTCACCAAATTTCGACATTTTCTACAAATTTACTCTCGAAAAATCAAAGAAAAACTCTAAAAATTCCGAAAAATAGTAAAACGCTGATATTGAGCGTAACCTTGGGAACTATATCGGACATAGTTTGAAACTTGATTCAATAGCTTCCAAATTAGTTCATCTATAATCTCGCTGAACCATTGAATTTACATTAAGGATTGGTCATATCAAGGCGGAAGATATGCAACACACAATACATCTACAATTAAAAAAAACTGATAACTGGCGTAATCTTAAACGTAATTCAAAAATATTTTAACACAACAGTTCTAGACCTTATCTGAACCTGCCTACCAAATATCAACATTTTCTACCGATTGGTTCTCGAAAATATTGAGAAAACGCCGAAAAACTATAGAAAAACTTAAATATTTGACGTATCCTTGAAAAGTTCCTAAAATCCGTTCTTAGCGCGCGTCTAAACGTCCAACTGAACATGCCTGCCAAAGTTGAACCCATTCGGCTCAGTGGATTTTTAGTTCTGGTGATGAATCAGTCAGTCAGTCAGTCAGTGCCATTTCGCTTTTATAGATATAGATATGATACACATGTTTCAAATAGAACAATCGTATTCAAAGCTTTATCTTACGCCAAAAAGTTTGCGGTTTCATCTGTCTCTTGTACCTTATACTTGATGTAACTTGCGATATCTTCTATCAATTATACGTGATAACACCAAGGCTAAATCTGCATACACCAAGGCCTGATGTAAAGCACCTATTGTCTCTTTTGATTCCAAAAACAAAATCTAGGCATAGCTGAATGACACCTCCATATTGACACATCAGCGGTTGGAGCAGACGAAAACACCTATTTTTCTGACGTCAGCTATACTTAGGCTGTTTAATTGGTACAGTATTACACATACTGAAGTTTAATAATAAATTAATATCAACACAGTGCGACTAGTACACAAACACTAGTAGGCTGGTTTTTTTTTTATGAAGTTGTGTTTATGCGAATCAATTTTCTTTCAAGAAAATCCATAGGATATCTCAGATATCCATGGGTTGTTTAATTCATGATATTTAAGATATTTACAAGAATATTCATGTTTCATAATATGGAATAATCGAATTTTAAAGGTTTTGTGTCATTCAGAAACTGAAAACTCTTTCTACTCTATTGACAAAAAAACACGATTCAAAGATATGTGATTTGAAGATAACTCCAAATATATTACCTTTGGCAAAACACCAATGGACAATCCAACCAACCAATAACGAATTCCAAGTCTTGTTCAATCTTTAATCTCGTATTCGATAGAATAAGATGCAAACTTCAAACTATCTTGGAGAAAAATTTAGGTATTTCGACTATAGACAAAAGAAGCATGATTTAGAAGAGTGATGTAAAAGACATTGATGTTGTCAATTTTACAATTTCAATTATGCAAAGACTCCACAACATCGACAACGACTTAGCAGACTTTTTAATAAAATAAAATTTCAAATATATTGTACTGGCAAAACGCCAAACCAATCAAAACCAAACTCTTTGTTAGGAATGACATATTATTCAAACCCAAATCTCTTCCTTGAACTTGCAAATCTGAAACTTGAACACTGTCTTGTCTGCTGAAATAATCCACACGGAAAATTTAGTCGACCTGAAAGAATAATTTGAGACAAGTTGAAATGAACTTGTGTCGTTGTTTTAACACATTTGAACTTGAAAAGTTCTACTTTTAATTTTATTCAGCACGTCATAGGACAGGTCGGGAAACTGGTCCGATCGCAAAAAAATGTAACCAGTTCTCTAACTTCATCATCTGCCGGTTGCTGTGGCTCGTGGAAGCTGAGAAGAACCGCTGTTACAATACGCATTGCATTGCATTGGCGTGTCTTCTCGGATTACGCCAATTGTAAAATGGTAATCTACGAGCTTGTTTGGTTTCGAGGAGATTTTGTCCGACTTCTTTTGACTGGTTTATCACGTATTTTATTCTCTCTTCCTTGTCTTCTCAATCATTTTTTCTTCACTAATTTTTCACACAAATTCTTGATTTCTCTTCTTTCAATTTCTTAGTAAAAAAATTGATAACTCCTTCTTAGATTAGGCTACTTCTCCTCTCTTCTTCTCCGGGCAGCAATTGTTCTTAATATTAAAATAGATCGTATCTAAGATTCATGAAGAATATTTTATAAACTGAATTAGTTAAACAATTTAAAAACTCCACGAGTTGGATAGCTAAAAGAAAGTAAACTCGAACTCAATATTTGAAATCACTTCGTTTCATGAAATGGCATTCGATTGCCTTTCCAGTATCAGCCAATAGGAAACTGTTAAAAATGGGCGTGCTACTCCTACTTGCACGCTATTGGTCTAGATCTTTCCGACTCAACAAGTCTTCCAGCTGACGTACAAAATGGTTTCTGCCAATAGGAAACTGTTAGAAATGGGCGTGCTACTCCTACTCGCACGCTATTGGTCTAGAGCTTTTTGACGTAACAAGTCTCTCAGCCGACGGAGAAAATGGATTCCAATGATAAAATGGAGTTGTTGGTTTGAATTCTATTCCGTGTTTGATTAACATGATTTTCTATAACTACTATAGGAAGGGAAAGATTTACTCCTATCTTTTGTCAAACAGAGTATGATTTTTTAAAGTTAAAAGTTTTTTATTACAAACTGGAAGTTTTCTCAGAGGTAAGATATTAAGTCCGATCTTTAATAGAACATAGTAGGCTATAGATTTGGTTCAGACTGCAGGATAGCAGGTTAATTACCTCTAAAACAATCAAAAATCACAAAACTCATTAAAAATTACTAAAATCAGCAAGAACTACTACAAAACTTCCGAAAATTACTTCCTGATCTGGAGTATAATGACCCAAAGAAAGTCTCTGAGTAGTTGTGAAATTGATATTGTGGTAGTTATCCATAATAAATGAAAAGACAAGATGTTGTCAAACCACTGATTTATTAGAAAAACGAGATACCGGTTTCAGTTGTTACATCATTATCAATCTCTGGTAAACTGGAGTTCAACTGGAGTGGTAACTGGAGTTCACCAGAGATTGATAATGGTGTAACAACCGAAACAGGTATCTCGTTTTTCTAATAAATCAGTGGTTTGACAACATCTTGTCTTTTCATTTACCTAAAGAAAGCCTCGAGTACTACAACAAGAATACAATTATTTAAAAAAGTTACTCAACTTCCTTCAGGCTAGACAACATATCCATTTAAGAACTAAACAAAAAAAAATTATAAAAAATGAAATAATTTTTCTCTAGGTTAAATTAATAATTATTATCTTCTTGAATAGCTGACACCAAAATGCTAGGTGGCTTCGTCTGTCTCTTGCATGTGATGTAAACTAATAACAGCTAATGCAAAGTATCTATTATCTCTTTTAAATTAAAAAATATTATTCAGGCATCGCTTAAATGAGAACTCTAGTTGTCAACATGAGATGTTGGTGGGCAGGGAGCAGACGAAACCGCCTAGCTTTTGGCATCAGCTATATTGATCGATGAGTGAGTTAATTAAATATAATATGAAAATGAAATCATTCGAATAGCCCTTTTGAATAATAGAACTACAAGCAATCCCACCGATTTTGAGAGAATTTCATGATATGGTAGTTTAGTATTGAGGATGAGCAGGATAGAAACATTTGAATTTGTCAAATGAGCAAGAGAGATCCAATCCAGTTTGGATTTTACATACAAAGAATCTTCCTACAAGTGCTTTGAAAAGTTCCTTATCCAAAAACACATTGAAAATCGAAACGGTTGTCATTTTTAATGGGTTTACGTGTTGAATGGCTGGAATAAGAAGATTTCAAAAGATCTATTATGCCATTAGTAGCCCAAATTTCGAAGTGAACATGGAAAGATTAAAAGCTATTTCATGGAGTTCAAATTATTTGAAGCAATGTTAGGCTGGAGAGGAACAAAATCTCTCGTGAGTTGGACATTTTCAACTCTAAAACAAAACACAGGTTGAAATTTTCTTTTCTACTTACAGATAAATATTTTTTTCTAAAGTGTTTGGAATAATTATTGATGAAAGTGGAATAGACACACTCAATCATCTTCTCATCACATCTCACATCTCAAATTCATTCATTCTCAAATTCAACATCAACAATTGAATTAGAACCCTCATATTACTCCCTACTAATTTCAAACTGTGCTCTAATTTATCATGTAGTTCCACAACATCAACCCAGATTCTACAAAGTTAAAATTTTCAACTCTATTCAAAGCAATTTAATCGAGTTTTCAAGTTTACAATTCTCTTCTCATACAAAACAACCTTTCAACAAACACGTTTATTAAGAAAACAAGTAGCTAAGTTTTCCAACCAACAAAACGACAAGTGATACAGGTTACCTCTCCGTGACGTCACTAACATTACAGGGGTTGACCTTGATGGAGCCTCCTACCCCCAGCTTTTTCCATTTGGTTCAGTTGAACTCCGCCAGAGCTCGCTCCGAAGGCAAGTTGCAAGTTTCCAAGTGCAACAGTTGCTGCAGAAGAGTTTTGCGAAGAGATTCGGCTCTGTCAGTGCGGTGTGTGCGCTTCTTAAGTGTGGTTGGAGGCCCGAAATTTGAATAAGTTCAGCCTCAACAAATTTGGATAAATCGTGTGGTTGCTCCTTCTCTCTCCCTTTCTCTCGTCTGGTACGGACCTCGCCGTCTCACTCCGACACATAGCCAAGATGTCGTCGGGAAAACTACTGACGCCGGTGAGTTCTCTTTTTTACAAAAAAGGAATTTGTTTTTTATTTGGATGAGCTTTTATTTTCAAAATCAGGATTAAGCAGTTTACAGTTTTACAATAATTACCGTTTCAGGGTTGATCTTCTTCGAAGTTTATTAAGTTTATTGATTTATTGATTAACAATGGAGACAACGGGTTTTCCCAAATATGTCTTCTACTTGGTTTAGTTTACTTGCCTATGGTAAGTTCATGGGAACTTGGTTCTATTTAGATCTAGTTTTTTGGACTTCCCTTATCTTCAAATACATACTAGCCTACTTGGTAAGTTTATGGGAACTTGGTTCTATTTAGATCTAGACTTCCCCTATCTTCAAATACATATTGGCAAAAACACATCAGTTTTTCTCTAGATTGGCTTCTATTTTCAGGAAGAAGATTTTTATTTCCAATCTTATGGGTACCGTGATCTTTTCTAGTTCCAGAGTTATGAATTTATATGAACTTATAGTTTTATTTTAATCTAGTTTTTTAGATTTCTATTGTGGTTTTTTATTACTCTTCCTAGCTTCTATGTGGGTAGGCTCATTTATTGAAGGTTCGTGGGTGGATTCAGTTTTCTTTATTACATTTATTACATGATATATGGACTAGTGAAGTTTGTAGCTACTCTCTCCTTCTTATATTATTTTTGTCTATTCGCATCCGTCTATATTGTTTTTTTTTTTAATTCAAGCCCACAAGGAAGTGAAATGATGTTTACATCTTCGTTGTTATTTCTCTTATCTATTGTTCATTTCTTCTCTTCCGATTTCAATTCTTCTCTTTTATTTCTTCCGATTTCTAAAGTTTTCAACCTAATTTTATGATATTTGATGGTAGGACACTCCAGCGTTGTTTGTTTTTTTCTAAAAACTCCAGTTATGAGTCAAGCCGAGTCGAATGTCTTGAGTACAATTTGTTTATAATTTTTTATTCGATAAATATATCAACATAGGCCTACATAGGAAGTATGCAAATCCTATAAATGAGTCTGTTTTCTAATTTCAATTTTCTGAGATTCAGAGAATCAATTAAATTCCTCTTCCAATTAAACCCTCTTCTAGGAAAGTGCAATATTATTTAAAAGATATAATTTTTATCCATGGTGTGTTAATCATGTACAAGAGACAGACGAAGCCGCCCAGCTTTTTGACATCAGCTGTGAATAATTATTCAATTTTATCTTATATAAATCCAATTTACCTTTTCTCTTGGGTTACTAGGTACACATATATACAAGTCTCCAATGAAATGTTATCAGTGTTGATAAGGTAACTTGGAAAAATAAATCAGAGGCCCACTAATCACTGGCGGCTTGTTCTCACGGAACAGGTGAAGTGCTGTGCAGCAAAAGATACGAGCACTTCACCTGTTTGGTAGCCACGAGCTGCCAGTGGCCCCACTTTTGGAGACTCCTTTTCCTCAAACTCCGGCTTGAGACGAGTAGGACCGGAACCAGCAGCTATGCATACATTCATCCATTTTCATGCTTTCCGGAATTGATTTTACTAGTGTATTGTAAACATCTCTCACAATCATTGAAAGTTCTAGAAGGTTCCAAGAGCAATTATGACACTTCAACTTCATTTTTGAAGAAATCAAGAATCCTTCACACCACTCTTTTGAAGCATCAATTTTCCTTGTGTATTTACTCAGTTCATTATTTCAAACATCAGCTGTTGAAGCGCAAAAGAAGCAGACGAAACCGCCTATCTTTTTGGAGTCAGCTATACATGAATTCGAATTATGATTAGACGCCATAGAGGCACTGGCGGCTCGTGCCCACGAAACAGGTGAAGTGCTGTACAGTAAAAGATACGGGCACTTCACCTATTTCGCGGGTACGAGCCGACAGTGCGTAGATGTAGCCGGTTTCGACTGCTCCTTTTGCGCTACAACAACTGATGTTGTTACTAATGATAGTTGTCTTTAAACCAGATGATGTTTTTGGAATCAAAATAGACAATAGATGCTTCACATCAGCTGTTAGTAGGTTACATCACGTACAAGAGACAGACGAAACGTTTTGGCGTCAACTATAACTTGATTGATTATTTAGCTAATGATGCGTAATCTTCGCCAAATAGAATGGAAGGATTCAGTACTCTCAGATAGAGCATCACTACGTTATTTACATGATAGTTCTTGTCTCGAGTGAGGATAATTTCAAGAGTTTGTTGAAGAATGATCAATATTAGTCAATTAACATAATTGTTCATTATGGTTGAAGCATGGTAAATAGCCCAATGAAGTCTATTGGACTCTACAATATGGTTTATAATTATTTATTGACCAAAAAGCTGTTTCTAAATTTTGGATAATTGTGGGATGGGAAGACTCCACATAAGTATCCAATACGTGTATCCTGATGTTAACTTACCTTGAACTTATTACAGTAGCTCAAGTGGTTTACAATTTATAGCATAATTGTTTAAGGTTTGCTTTCATTTTTGTCATCAAAAATTCCACCTTTAGATAAGCACTAGGTATCAATTAGAGAAGGAATACAGAAGGAATATGATTATTACACTTCCTCATACAAATTTATAGGAAGGAATAGGCTGTATGAAACATTTTGGAATGTTTTGTCCACAACATTACTGGAATACACCTGACAACATTATATGGATAATTTATTCAAAATCATGGAATACTAATGAGTGTCTGATAAGCATTCAATTAAGATGTTTCAATCTTCCTATCATTTTCATCTTCCAATATCATGTTCCGGAAATCGTTTATTGAACACAAACTGTTTTGCTCCCAACATTTTTTTCCGTTGTATTTTCATGATTATACAAAACCTACTGTGA
Source organism: Sogatella furcifera (assembly GCA_017141385.1). NCBI lineage: Eukaryota > Metazoa > Arthropoda > Insecta > Hemiptera > Delphacidae > Sogatella > Sogatella furcifera. Next base: position 27,720,514 of record CM029556.1, read on the forward strand.
CGATCATTGTACTATTGTAGTATAACTATACGAATAAGTCCTTGTAGCTAATAATAAATTACAACACTATAATCGAGCGTAAATAATCAACGAATTAAATTTACAAGTTACAAGTCTTCAGTTTATAAGCCTACTAGTTTGAAAACAGCCAACTAATCTAGTATGTTAATGCATTCATGTTTTAGTACGAGTAGTTATATATATAGCATTCATTTAGTAGTTATATACCTGTATATTGTGTAAGTTCCTAGGTATTATCAAAGACTAACCATTGATATAGTATTATTTTACAATAATAATTTGCAAGAGGAGTTGAAAATACGGAACTACTAGGTTTTTCATTATTGGGGAATGATTCATTTTATCCAGTCTATGTTTAAGCTTGCAATAATCATGATGAAATGATCAATTCGATAATAATATTGATAAAGTAAATAAGTAATCATGAGGAAATCAAATCATTAATCAATCTAACACGAATAATGATGGGATTGGATAAATTTATTTTTAGTATTACAAGGTTATTGCACTGTTATATAGTTGTTCTTTCATAGATTCTTATCTTCATAACTCAGGTTGTATTTTATATTTCAGCAAACTTAGACAATGTCCTTGAACTAGGACATCCTAAACCTAGGAGGTATTTAGGAGGTCCTGCTTAAACATAAAATCCATTAATTTTGGTTAAAAAACCACACATAGTGTGAAAAAATATCAACAAACATAGATATCCTATAGATAGCCTAAATCACTAATTCAAGTGATCCCAAGTTATTGTTCAATATCTCAAGTATAATACAATGGTTATGGTATAGATCCAGTGAATTTGCGTGATGAATGGATAAAATTTGAATACAATTGTGTATTTGAATTCATGGAAATCCCACAAGTACCAATAATTCTTGATCGAGGTATATTCTACTCAATTTCTATTGGTTAAAGTTTACAATCCAAATATCAGGCTTTAAAATCTCTCGACCAATCAAGTGCGAGTAAGAATGCCACTCTAGTACACGCCCCTTTTCAACAGCTTCCTATTGGCTTACTCTGAAACGTTATTCGGACGCCATTTAATTTAACAAAAAATTTCTGTTTCTTGATTCCCTCTTATCATCTGAACCTTCCTTCAACTTCATCTCTCATGCATTTCATTCGAGACCTAACAAGTAATTAATGAATCAATTAATCAATCAATCAATAATCTCAATGTATAGGATGCATCTTATCCTCACTTGAATTTCTACTTTCACTTTCCTTCGTTAATTTCCAGGAGGAATCAATACTTCATCCCAAATGTATCAGTGTTCTAATCAAAATACGAGATTTTACAATATCAAACTGGAATACCTAGCCGACATCAACTGTTTTTATCGTAATACCGGTGATATTCTGAAATAGAAATTGATAATTCAACAAATTTTGGATACCTCATGGTAAACATTCTGTTCTCATATTTGACTATTTACTCGTAGGCTAAACAATCATTATGAGGTGTAAATGTAAATGAAAATTCATAAATCAGCACGATATTTTTCCTTTTCTTACTTCGAATATTTGTACTCTAATAATAAATGAATGTACTTGTACGTCACTCTCAATATTTGGTTTATTTCAATAATAATTATTATCACATTCTGTGCAACGCTATGACACAGTATGTTATTTTAAGATGTAATAATGAAGAAAAACATTATAATTAGTTAGTATTGTGAGCTATTAGTTGACTATAATAGCTAATAGCTTACCTGGTTCTTTATCTTGATAAAAGAATCGCTCTTATGATAAGAGTTTAGATAGAAATATTGATAACTTCAACAATAGTTATTGAAATATTTCAAATAAATTTCGATCAATTGCCTCTTCCTTCCTATACTTCAACATTCTATTTGTATCTGAATAAATGTGAAATTATACAGTAGCTTCATCATCTTGACTGACTAAACAGTGACATACTGGCATTGAACAAGAAGCATGAATTATTGAGCCAGCATTTGTGCAGGCAATAGGCCTAAGTGGGTGCAAAAACGTGTCTTTCCCGCGAAATAAATTCGGTTTCCGCATTCAAATTGCGGAAATCCTGACTGCAAGACAAGTATCGTTGAGAGACAGAAACAATCTCGGTCAACCACCTTTTTATAAATTGAATTCTTAATTGCCTTGATCTCTTTATTAACTCGTTTCCTCTGAAACTGGATACCCTGATTCCCAGCTATTCTCTTGTTACAATATTATATGCGATTTGTTTTAATTTTCGTATTATTTTCTCATGTAGAGTATTGTATCCTAAACCATTGTTGGCCTAAATCCTGGGCAGTTTACTGAAACTTAGTTTCTCTTCGCTATCAAGGCTCTATAAATCGTTGTCAACAAAATAAAGAATGAATGTACTATTTTATAGACAAAATATGAATATGAATGGAATAGAATGTTTTCATATTCTATATTCATTTTGAAATGAATGTTTTATAGCCGAAATATAGACAATACATATACATAGTCTAAAAAATATTCCACACAATATTTTGGGCATAGAATAAACCCTCCAGTCAAGGGTTCCGTGGAATTTAACAATAGGAACATTAATGGAAATTTACAATAATAATAATTTAACATGATGGTATAAAGTTATAACAAAAACAAACCTTGTGAAGAATAATCAGAGAGATGGAGTGCTAAATAGTTGCAGATTGGACATACTGTATTCTTAATTCAATGGAACCCTGATAATATTGCAAACGTCAATCCACGTGAATATTGTAATCATTTTTATTAGTTATTCGATATTGGCCAGAAAGCTAGTTACAAGAAAGTCATTGTATTTGACCGTCGTAAGATTACATCATTTTATGAAGTTTTTTCCATTATTGATGATGACATTTTAGAGCGGTTCAAATTAAATGAGCTTTCGTGCAAAGAAGCAAATAATCATGGTTGTTTAAAAAAAATCCCTGCTTCCATTTTCTCGATGAATTCAATTAATTTATGTGCTGATATGTCAATGATAGGCCATTTGCTTACCCATGATTCATTCAAGACCATTGACAGCAGTCCATTAATTTTTCAAGTTTCGGTTTCTCCGGTTAATGCATTAGATTCAGATTTGATAGTTTTTGAATTAAATCATTTATTAATCTAACAATTTATATTGTAATCCTTGAGTTGGAAATGCCTTGACTTCATCTCCATAACCTTATATTCTGATATTCTCATGATATTCTCATGATATTCATGATATACATGATATTCTCTTTCCAGGAGTTAAACACTCTCTTCTTTTTACCATCACAGTGTGACACTTTACAATTACATACACATATCGTGTTTTTTTTTCACTTTTTGTTGTTCAACGCTTGATGAATTTATCTTGAATAAATCTTGATTGAATACCTTTGAATCTTAAATCAACTGGATCACATAACTGGTATAGTCTGTCCAAGCAAAGAAGACATTCTGGCAAGATGGGAAAATGACTCCAGCTTGGTCAATATTTGTTCGAAAATTATAAATGTGGTTTTAATAGAAGATCAAATTGTTTCCAAAAATATTGGAGATCATATTGATAATTTTTGATCCAATATTGACCGAGCTTGAGTCATTCTCCCATCTTGCCAGAGGCTCTTCTTTGCTTGAACAGACTATACTAACTGTAGGTGAATGAAGATTGAGATGATGGTTTTGCGATAATGTTTCTGATTGTTAGCTGATGAGAAAGATAACAGGAATAGAATCATTTCCTTGCAACAAACAATTTTTCATCATTCTTATTTAAATTGTCTTCCCTTTTCAGTGGAAATCACTGAGAGTTTTCCTCACTTCAAACTTTTCTCCAACGGAAGAGAACCTTTATCACTTAGATTGCTTTGAAACCAGTCACACAGCATGAACTTGAAGAACTGCCATAAAAAGTGGTTTAGAGGTTGCAGGTCTTTACCATGATACTCCTCCTCTTCTTCTTCTTCTTCTTCTTCTTCTTCTTCTCCTTCTTCTTCTTCTTCTTCTTCTTCTTCTTCTTCTTCTTCTTCTTCTTCTTCTTTTTCTTCTTCTTCTTCTTCTTCTTCTTCTTCTTCTTCTTCTTCTTCTTCTTCTTCTTCTTCTTCTTCTTCTCCTTCTTCTTCTTCTTCTTCTTCTTTTTCATCTTCTTTTTCTTCTTCTTCTTCTTCTTCTTCTTCTTCTTCTTCTTCTTTCTTCTTCTTCTTCTTCTTCTTCTTCTTCTTCTCCTTCCTTCTTCTCTTCTTCTTCTTCTTCTTCTTCTTCTTCTTTCTTCTTCTTCTTCTTCTTCTTCTTCTTCTTCTTCTTCTTCTTCTTCTTCTTCTTCTTCTTCTTCTTCTTCTTCTTCTTCTTCTTCTTCTTCTTCTTCTTCTTCTTCTTCTTCTTCTTCTTCTTCTTCTTCTTCTTCTTCTTCTTCTTCTTCTTCTTCTTCTTCTTCTTCTTCTTCTTCTTCTTCTTCTTCTTCTTCTTCTTCTTCTTCTTCTTCTTCTTCTTTCTTCTTCTTCTTCTTCTTCTTCTTCTTCTTCTTCTTCTTCTTCTTCTTCTTCTTCTTCTTCTTCTTCTTCTTCTTCTTCTTCTTTTTCTTCTTCTTCTTCTTCTTCTTCTTCTTCTTCTTCTTCTTCTTCTTCTTCTTCTTCTTCTTCTTCTTCTTCTTCTTCTTCTTCTTCTCCTCCTCCTTATCATTGTGCGTCACTCTTTGCGTTTTAAACCACGGTTGCTGCTGGCATTCAAAGCATATAAAACGTACTATAGTTACCTGTTTAGTATGTTTAGTATAATAAAGCGGCAACTCATCAGGTCTATCCGGTTTGTGGGGGCTTTTCGTATCTCAATATTGTTGAACTTGTGTGATGAGGTCGACAATATCAATCAAGATTAAACATTTTGCATGTATCATGTTTATTGCTTACATGAAAATCACTTCCATGAACTGTTTGTACATAAGCTGACAACAAGTGTGATTGGTCGAAAACGTGTATTTGACCTACAAAGTATTAAGGTGGGTCCATTATCATAAGTCGCGGGCACATGTCGTGCACCACAAGATACGATAGAAACACATTAGTATATTACATAATGAGTGTGGGAAAGGCGTTTTTACATACGAATAATCTATGTTTACAAACGAGCCGTTTAGGTGAGTTTGGAAAATAGTTATGAGTATGTAAACCTTCCCACACAAATTATGTACATTTTTTTGTCATACTAATCTGAGGAGCATTTATTAAAACCTCAAACAACTGAAAACATTAACTGAAGCCAACATAACCTCAACACAAGAGCTAGCACAAAAGCACACAGAAAACTGTCATGGCGGCTTGTTCAACTTATTAATTCATTCGTCGGAATTCGGAAAAAACAGCTGGACTAGATTTTTAATGCTGTAATTATCATCGTGATGATGATTAGTGCTGTAATAATCATCAGAATTATTATCCCGCATTCAGAACAGCTGATCTTTGATTCTCTGTAAACGGCAATTTCCCAAACGCAAATCTAGCTTGGAAAGTTGGGTATTACATAGGCCTACGGGTATGGCGGAAAATCAATTCCCAATCAAAACAAAAGGTTAGGTGTGGAATTATACAGAACAAAAATGATTGTTTGAAGAAACTCCTCTGCTAAATTGTCTGATGCAATTAGTTGGAAAATGTTCAAAATAGTCGACTTACCTGTTCAGTCGACCAAATGCGCTGCTAAGTCAACGGAAAATTTTGTTGACAGCTGATTTTTCCTATCTTGTACGGCCATAAGGCCCAAATATCAGCCGTTTATTCCGCACTAGTGCGGAAAATGAAGGCTTTCAAAGCCTGTCAAGTAGATCGAAACTGGCTACTTTCTATCAAGTGTACCAAAAAATATATTTTGTATAAAGCAACGCAAATCAAAAATCAGCTGACCAGTGTGTGTTACACTATAAAGCTCTGCACTTCTATTTCATCCCAGAAACATGACGTGCACGTGCGTCTTTTGTTGTAATTAAAACACACCTTATATTAATAAACTTGTAATCTCAATGAGGAAGGTTTGGATAAGTAATTTTCAAATCTTTGTTATTATTGCCGATGATGCCCACATAAGCATTTTAGCTTGCCTTTGGGTAACGAATAATGAGTGCGAAGATTATTGATGAGGTGAAAAACAGCCTTGCCTACTGGGTCTCGAACCCTGACCAGGCAGTGCTAGTGTAAATCTTTATCTATAAAAGCGAAATGGCACTGACTGACTGACTGATTCATTCATCACCAGAACTAAAAATCCACTAAACCGAATGCGTTCAAATTTGGCAGGCATGTTCAGTTGGACTTTTAGACGCGCGCTAAGAACGGATTTTAAAACCTTTTCAAGGATACGCCAAATATTTTAGTTTTTCTAGAGTTTTTCGGCCTTTTCCTCATTTTATCGAGAACCAATCGGTAGAAAATGTTGATATTTGGTGGGCAGGTACATATAAGGTCTAGAAATGTTGTGTTGAAATATTTTTGCAATCCGTTCAAGATTACGCCAGTAATCAGGTTTTCAAAATTGTAGATGTGTTGCGGGTTGCATATCTTCCGCCTTGATACGACCAATCCTTACTGTAAATTCAATGGTTCAGCGAGATTATAGATGAACTAATTTGGAAGATATTGAACCAAGTTTCAAACTATGTCCGATATACTTCCCAAGGTTACGCTTAATATTAGCGTTTTACTATTTTTTTGGAGTTTTTCTGAGATTTTTTTAGAACAAATTGGCATAAAATGTTTAAATTAGGTAAACAGGTCTATATCAGGTGTAGAAATGCTGTGCTCAATAAATTCCCTTCTGAACAGAGTTTGCAGGCGAGCGAAGCGAGCCTATTTGTCTCAGCTGACACTGACAGAGGTTTTGCAGGCGAGCGAAGCGAGCCTGTTTGACTCACACTGCCTATACTGTCGGGGGTCCAGGGCGCAGAGCCCCCTGGCTAGGCGGAGAAGGCGAGCGAAGCGAGCCTGCCGGCTAGTTTAATATAAGAAAGAGTTACGAATTGAAATTCACTTGAAAAATTTGAATAGCTACAAAAAAGTGAATTGATAAACAGTTTAACATTCAGTAATTCTATACTAGAACAGACCAGAAGCAGTGATAATTTGTTCCTGTTCCTTGGAGTCTGTTTTCAGTACACTTTATTAGAACTCGGTAACATAACATGCTATGTGTAAACGCACAAACTTGAACTTGCCTGAGTCTGCCGTGGTTACACTTATCAGTTCCTGACGGCCTTCACTGCTTCTAGCAAAGACAACATATATAAATAAACTCCACTGCAAAAGTAATGTATTTCAAGTAATATTAATAGATATACGCAGTCAAATTCATCTGCTTCTGGACTAATATATTATATAAGTATATACTTCGCCGCTAACTCATGTATTTTGAATGATATACACAGATATAATACACGGTTGGATTCTCGGCTCGACCAGCAGTCAGTCGTCTTGCTAATAAATTCAATTGATTTACTGAATGAACATTCTCTCAATGATGTATAGAATATTATCAATTATAAAAGTACGCTGGATTCCTTTCTGATTGATAGCCTTAGTATTTCATTCATCTTCTATCAAGAAGATCAAAATACAATAGGATTTGAACACAAACCAAGTCCAGAAGGTTTCTTCTTCCCTATATATATAGCGTACAACACTTCACCTTTTCCAACCGCCAGTGAAATCGGCTTAGTTCTGAAAGCAACATATGAAACCGACTCTTTTTCAATTCTTCACTATCTAATCAGAAACAAAGCATAAATAATATGAAACCGTTACCCGAATATATTTTCATTGTTTCTTGTCTTTTCGTGTTATATATTTTTCTGATTATTTCCCATTGTACTAATCATACTATTTTATTTATTTTCAGGAAGCGGCCGGCAGCACACTGCTGCCACCCTCCAAACTAGCGCCGACGAGCACCTTCAGCGCACTGCTGTCAACCGCAGTCGGCCTGCTGTTCGTCTCGCTGCTGCTCTACAAATGGCGACGAAGGCGGCTGGAGAAGTTGGCAGCCCTGATGCCGGGGCCGCCCGCGCTGCCGCTCATCGGTAACGGGCTCGAGTTTATTGGCAGTACTGAGGGTGAGTTTTTCAAACAATGCTATTTATTTCCATCGCGAGGTCGATTTTTATTTAGTATTTCGGAGCCCACTTATCGGTTCGTACATAGCAAGAAGGTTATTATAAAAAGGCTATTCCGATTTAAGGTTTTTAAAAGCGATTCACATAGATCTCTTAGGCTTGTGCGTGATTAATAAGAGGGATGATGACAAGAGATGACGAATAATATTTTGGTCTCCTCCAAAAGAAGTATCTATGTGATTGTGCTGTAGTCAAATAATTGTTACGGGTCAAGATTCATGCTCGGGTCCTTCTGGTTATCAAACCGACGCGTTATCACGTACTCCAACAAGTCACTCGACTAGAAACTGTAGGTAACTAGAAAAGTGGGAAAGTTTCCCACTAGGTAGTAGGTGGGAAACTAGGTAGTAGAAAGTTTCTTGGGAAAGCCAGAAAATTATGTACTAGTAGTTCAGATCAAAAACGTATGATATTCTTCACTGAAAACATTAACGAAGACTTTGTACATAATACTAGAAGTGCTAAAGTATATTCCAGTCATGAAATATAATAATTGATTTATAAGTATATTCTAGTCATAGTCAAGTTCGTGTTCTAGTTTCCCCACCCAATTTTCAAATCCTCCAATATCTGGCAGTTATGAGGCAACAACGTTGATGCAAAGTGCAAGTAATTTGGAGATTCCAAATTTGGAGTGGAATTAATTTGGAGTAATTTGGGATTAGAGGGATAGAAGAGTGATTGCGGTACCGGCATACCGCAGCTGAAACCGGATAGGAACCTATGGTTCGAATTTAGAATCGACTACAGAGTGCAATCAATTATTGTGAGTCAATTATGAATAACAAATCAAGCTCAGCCTCTTTATAATATTTTATCGATCACCAAACACTCTTAGAAGCAGCACTGGTTCGATTCCAGCCATTAAAGTTACAGCCAATCAGAGTAGAGCACAACCAGAACAACCCAGAACTCATCACACCTTCCGATTGGCTATTTCCTAAGCTCCCCCTCCAACTAGCCACGCCTCCAGCCAATCACAATCTACCAGTGCTGAACAAATGCCTCGAGTTGGTTTACAGGTTTGACGGTAGATGGCGCTGGATACCTTTCACTATCCCAAGATTTGAGAAAAGATTGGAGAAACTCTCTATTTTTCAGTGTCCAAGTAATAATAATTATTAAACAGAAATGACGTTGTTGTATGTTAGCTGGGTCATTGACTTCAGCAAACTGTATCATTGATTGAATAAATTCAAATTGAAATTCAGATGGTGTTCTAAACAAAGTTCTATTTCATGTTCAATGATCGATTTTCATGCTTTACTTTGTGTTAACAATGATAATTTATTGTATTATATTTATAGGCTTATGGCATATAAATTCAAATTCTAATCTCTTGCTGAAGTCAACAGGTCGCCTTTCTTTTAGACATATTTTGGATGAAATTAATACTTTCCGTAATCAATGAATAAGAACGCAATAATTAAAAACACATTCCAGGCTCCAGACCCATTATTACATTGTTGTGAGAAAGATTTCCATTCAAACTTTCAAGGTGAGAGTTTTTTATCGGGGTTTAGTCTATTAGATCTCCAATCAAGTTTTAATTTTCTGTTAAAAAATACTCACGTGAGTGATGTTCTAGGACAAATTGAATTCAGTCAGTTAAGTGCATAAGCGTGAATTGAGGCATGTTGATTAGCTTGATAGTATTCTAAGTAATTATCATAGTATGAACATTTTCATAAAATTGATAAGGAGCGGAACCTTTCAAAGCTTAAATTCACTTGAGAATTGGACGTCGAATAACATCTAATTGCAATTGTTGTGAGATTTTAATGCATTCATTCATTTCATCAGTTTATTTAGCGTATGCTTCCACTAGTGGGGAGACCCACTAATGAAATTAATTTCATCAATTAATTTGATATTTTAGCTGAACAAAGTTAATCTTTCGTTATTAATAATTAGCATATCAACCTATTTGAGCAGTAGACAACTTGGGTAGTATATATTATATAGACTGTAGTAGAAATATAGTAATATCCACAATCTGTATTACAACGTTGTAATAAGCTGTCAAAATCTGAATGATCATCAATGGATTTCCTATAGACTCAGTCAGCTCAGTGATGCTTCCTCTTCTAAAGGCCAATAATATCAATCCATCAAGTTATCTATCTGTCTTCTCCAGTGTGATAAGTTCAATGCCTCTTTTAATATTGAAGTTCATTACTCGTGAATAGGCCATAGAGTTGAACGCATGAAAATAGTCCAATGAGACTTGATGCAAAGTTGACAATTTAGCTGATTATAAATAAAAAATGATTTATATTTTCATAATACACCTGTCTGAATGGCAACGTCCGTGGGTGCGGGGGTACTCTGTTGTTCCAGTTTCCATTGGACTATTTCCATGCGTTCGACTCTAGTTGTCGGAAATATCAACTTATGCAAAAGAACTAATAATAACTGATCAGGAAAAATAAAAAGCGGCCAGTCCAGAAAGATCATCAATCATTCAAATTAATACCACACCTCATTTCCTCGTGTTTTTAGTTGAAGATATATATATATATATATATATATATATAGTAATAGATTTATGGCATAATATGACAGTGCTAGATAACGATCCATACAACCTGTTGATTCCAGATTGAGCTAATTACATGTTGTAATCGATCTAAACATTTCAATCATAGCTTACTGAGCAAGGTGAACTTATTTGAACTGGAATGAATCGTTTCAACATATCAATCCTAGCAAACTAAGCAAGGTAAACTTATGATTGGATTGGAATGAATTTCATTTAAGGATTGAGGAAGAACTGAAATATATTCTAAACTTTATTCAAGTTGAATACATTCTTCGGGTATGAGAAAAGCTGAAATAAAATAAAATAGAATGACTGTTTTTTTTCCGGCAGTGTGAAGTTAGGGCGCTATGAGTTTTCTCTTACACTTAACCCTCAAAATCTGAGAGAAGTTGAGAACTCAGTCCTGTTACTGAACTGTATTGAGTAAGTTATAGCCTGTAGCCCTAAGCTATATATAGTGAACATTCACTACAGTAAGTTACTTAATAATTCGTAGTAGTACTGTAAAGTAGAATAGATTTGAAACTGACTGACCAGTCAGTAACTGACTAATTGAGTTAAGTCAGTTCTTCAACTTCTCATTATATAGGTAACACAGTAGATCAATATAGATAATATAGCCTATATAGTAGATAATATTAGATAGATGATAGTAGATAATATAGCCTTTACTGAAGGATAATGAGAATATTACGTTATTTATTGAGCTATTGAAAGAAAAAATATTATCTTGAAAAATGCTATAAACATGCTCTTGGTGATTGAGTAGAGTTAAAGTTACGACAAATACGCTTCTAAAAATACGAATGAGTTATTGACATCCAGTTTTATTGGAAGTATGTAATTGCTTGATTATTAGGAGCCTGTATTGAAATTATATGTTCATGATTTATGATCACTTACAATTTCATCTTCCGTTTCTTTTTCAAATGATCAGAAATATGAAGAAATATATTCTCTCAGTGAACATGAAGAGATTTCTTTATTCAGCACTGACTGTAAGTATACTGTATAGGATTTTAAGGTTTCAAGGATTTATTTAGAATTTAAGGACATTTTCAGGAATCAATATTTTTCAGAGATTTTCAAGATTCAAGGAGGTCATTGAGGAGATTTTATATATTCATGGACTGTATAGGCTACTGGTACTGTAGGCGGTTTTAAGATTATCACCAGCTTGAGAAAATATGAAGGCTATTGTTGCAAAACTAATATTCATCTAAAATGAGGAAATAGTTTTAATCATGGCTTGAACCCTTGAAATCTCATACACTCATACTTTTCGATTCAGAGACACAATATCACTTAACCTCCCACTTCTTGACAGGATTCTTCCAATTGTCACTATATTATTCTTCCAATTGTCTATAAACTATACTATGGAAATGGGAATGTATTGAGTAATTCAAGAAGTTTTTCCAACTATGTAAGGCCGGCATTACACGATAATAGTTCTATGATCATATGAAAGAGATGAAAATACGAAATCCTATTTTCATCTCTTTCCATATGATCAACTATGATCATAGAAATATTATCGTGTAATACCGGCCTTAGGCGGGTATTACACGATAATAGTTCTATGACATATTTCTATTATCAAACATCTGTGATGATGAAATATTACCGTGTAATGAACCAAATATTATAAACGATCATATTCTATGTCATATGTTCTCCTATAGAGAACATATTATAATATCTTATAATATAATATAATATATGTATGACATAGAATTATTATCGTGTAATACCCGCCTTAGTCATCTGATTAGTCTTCAAGTAAAGACTAGCGTACCGGTACCTGCATCACAAAGTTGTCATAGTATATACCCTAATTTCGAAGATGGAAGAATGGAGGTTCGAATTGATTATTATTATTATTATTCTAATTCCCTTGAATTCTTGAATTCAACTATCCTGTGGATTGGAGTTCATACAAGAATTGAAAAATCATTAGACATGATAAATACAAGACTGTTAAAAAATACAAAAGTAGGCCACATCATTATTATCAGATTACATCGAAACATGAAATTTAATAATAAACAGTCAAAAAATTCAAAACTATATAATTATCATCAGATAAAATTACCAAGCAAAGTTTTAAATACTTAACAAGAAATGTAATCGTTCAAGCTCTTTAATTATCCAATTGTTTTGCTCTGGGCGGAGACATGAGCGGATATAATGTAGGCCTAGGGAAAATATTAAAAGGAAGAATGAAAAACATGGATTTAAAAGGAAGAAGAAAGACTACAGTGATATAGTCTTACCGAGCAAAGAAGACATTCTAGGAAAATGGGAAAATGGGAAAATGACTCCAGCTCGATCAATATTGGTTCAACAATTATAAAATTGGTCTCAAATTGTATATGAGAATGTCCTACAATTTGCAAACAAATTAATAATTGTTGAACCGATATTCACCGAGCTTGAGTCATTTTTCTATCTTGCCAGAATGTCTTCTTTGCTTGGACTGGGAACGATCACTCAACGATGTGATGAACATTAACTTATGCAATAAAAAAGGCATTCATCAACATGAAATCCATTTTAAGGCAGCTTCTATTGTCTTGTTGTCACATCACATTATTATAGCAATGGGAAAATCCGGGTTTTCTCTTCCAAGTAAGTTACTGGATAACACTCCATGTTTACTGCTTTGCTTTGGAAGATAATGATGACCTTCAGGTTCTAAAGCATTGCGTTGAGAGATAAAAACTATTTCTAGTTGATGGTTTAAACTGATATCAGACATTTCAAATTACAAACAGTGCAGTAAATTTTTCAATAAATTTAAACTGGTTGTGCTTGTACCAGTCATACATCTAATGAAACCTGGTAAAATATAATCTAAGTACTGATTTTTGTGATAAAATAAAGGTTGTAAATCAAAGAATTTACATGGAAAATCACTTGAGAAACGAACTTCTTGCTTGTTTACAGTTTACTGATAACTTTTTGAAGTGATGGCTTGAAAAACTTCTTATTTAGCATTGGTTAAAAAAAACATTCCGTTAATGGAAAAACTCTTCTATTGTGTGAATGCTGTGTTCATAATTTGGACAATTTGAAAAAATCATAATAATTCACATATTTTGAGTAATAATTATCTTATTATTATTTTCTACCTGATGTTAATATTATTATTATTATAATAATAATATCTACGAATATTATTATTATTATACCTGATGTTGGTCTTTATCAGACCTGATGGTGTGTATTGGGAATATTGTTGAAGCATGTTATGCTTCGATAAAACTAATTTGAGAAGCATACCCTACTGTGATTATTATTCCAAACAGAAAACATGAAAATATCGTGTATGAGAATTAATGACTCACCTATAAAATTCGTATTGAATACAATATAGTGTGTATTGAAATTTTTAATAGATGTAAATTGTCTCGGAATTATAGCTGTTTTGAGTTTTCCATCTTTATTTTTGTCGCAAAAGGAAGAAAATTTAATAAACCAGACAAACAGGCTCTCAAGACGAGCTGTGGAGGAGTATTAAAGTTCAGTCTTTTATCTGAAAAAAAAACTTGTAAAACAATAAAAACATGAGAATGTTTTTGAAAAATGTCTGTAATCGACCTTGATATTTCTCCTATTTTTTGCTCTGTTTTTCCTCAAAACTTGGAGGGATTTCGACTCATCTTACTGGAATATGTGATGAAATAATATTATGAGATGTAAGAATAATCAGATATAGTTCGTAAATCTGTAAAAAACAGAATGTCCACAATCTCATTTTCTTTCAAGATGGAATAACCAAATAATAATATATGTTCACACAAGACCTTTCAATCGATTATTATTTGATTCATGTATCACCTGAGTATCCTGTTGAGAGAGATTTCAATTGAAAATAAAACTTCAAACTTAGGGCTATTTGAATTGATAAATAGAATGAAAAATCAAATACCCTTTTTTAAAAAAACTTCAGAAGTATTTTTACAGACATGTTTCGGGTCTAAGCCCATTCTCAATTTACTTAAAATAATACTCCAAAATTTAAATAATATTTCTAACGTTTTTTTAAAAAAGGGTATTTGAGATTTCAATTATATGCTGGCTCACAGCTTTGGACACCAGTCAATAAATTCAAATTGATTTTTTAGCAATATATTTTATAGGCTACGCTTCAACTCTAGTGAAGTTAATTTATTATTGACTAGCCGCTATTATTTTTGAAGTTTTATCATCATTTGGTGACTTTTTTAAAGTTTTTGTAACTTATATAAAATATTCTCTCAAATAATTTTTTAAGATCAATTGGATGAATAAGCTATCATAATCATTTCATTAGAATAATACAATAAAAGGAATGAAAAAACAAGCGTAAGCCCAAAACTTATAATATGAAATGAAAATATCCTTTATTAGGCGGAGTTAGGACTAGGAAGTCCTTTCTACCACTTAACCTTAAATAAGTTGACCTATAATATATGTTGATTGATGTGTCAATTTCTCTTCATCACGTAGTAGGCCTCGCCTAATGGGTCAATGACCTTAATATTTCAGTTTCTTTATTTTTCTATGTATTTATTTCGAGTAGATAAAGTATTCTGTATTATTGATAAATTGAGTAATAACTGTTATTTTTGGTTCCAGATGTGATGGGAAAAATAATCTCGATTTCATCGTCATACGAGTCACCTTTCCGAGTGTGGATAGGTCCACTGCTTATAGTGGTTCTCAAAAATCCCGAAGATATACAGGTGGGTCATCAGTTCCAGTTTATATTTTTGATATCAAAAATGAATTTCATACAAACATCATTTGTCTTGCTTCTAAGTTGGTTGACTAGAATTATCAACTGAAAATCAATGGTTTGTCTATTGAGACAAGTTATTTTAATAACATTTATAAAAAAATACAAACATTTGGGAATGATCCATTGTTCCACAATACACAATACAATAATTATTACGAAGAAAAGATTACAAACTCAAATTATTGAAGTTTCACAATAAACATCAGTCCAGATATACCATACATTGCTTGATTCTCCAAATGAATAATTATATAGCATTCAGATTCTGAAAACTATTTCCAGTTTTTTTGTCCTCAAACTCATTCGCAATAATGAAACAAACATGCAGTCTCTAAAACGCCAGAATACATTGCAAAACTCTTCAAATCAATTATCATAAGCATTCACATTTTGAAAACTGTTTCCAGTTTTTTTGTCCTCGAATTCTTTGTTTCCCACTGAAACAAACGTTTTTAAATTTCAGAATAAATTGCGAAACTCCCCCTTGTAGGAGGTACACTATGACGTCCATTTCGTAATATTCAATCGGTAACGGTCAAGCGGTCTCTTTAAACCGTTACAATTGACGGCTGATTTGCTTAACGCCGATTAAATTTGACCGTGACACTTGCGGTGCAGTGTGTATTTGTTATGCTTCAATAATGCGCTGGATAGAAAATCGGGGATTAGGGGGAACACTTACATGAGTTAACGGACCTCGATGACCATCAATTTTGTGACTGTCAATGTCATATTACATTTTATTTCTATGTGATTTTAGGATATAGAACTGTGAAAAATCCATGAAATTGCTGTATTTTTACATTTATAAATTTCCTACCATCATATCCCATCGTTCTGCAAAATCCGCTTCTATTTTATAGATCATTTTCTTGTGAAACCTCCAACAATCTAATCAATTGTGAAATAAAAATCATATTATTCAGTCATTTCCCATAAATATATCTACTTATTCCTATAAATCTTATACTCACATTAATCCATCAGATACGTTTCCATTCTAAACATGTGAGCCAATAATTAAGTTTACATTGTGATAAATATCAGATGATCAGATTCATATGATTGTGTTTGTTATTTTGTAACTAGGAACATTCATAATAATCCTATCACTTGTAATGATATGTTCCATGATCTGTACCTTATAATTTTGTTTAATAAAGCTTCGATGCAAGCTATTTCATACATTATACTCATCCTACGAATCCCTTATTGTACCTTTTACTGAGAAATGCGATTCCAAATAGAGTCATCAATAAAAATTTAAAATAGTATTCTCTTCTATGGATCTTCACAACATCACATGAAAATCTACAAATAGAAATGGATCTATAGTTCCAGGCTGATCATTATTACAGAAAAGTATTGAAACATTATAAACCTAATCATTATATTATATTCACTTGTTGAGTAGTGATTGTGAAGGTTATATTGTGGTAGGTAATTATTTATGTTAAGTGAGAACACAAGATAATTATTGTCTTATAATATATTTTTATTTATAAACGATTGTTCAAATCAAATCAAACCAAGTTTATTTCATTCATCTGATAAAAATACACGTAACATAGATTGTAATAACTTATTATAAATACATTCCATCATAATCAATATTATTATTACTATACGGATTTTTCACATAACATTTACTCATTTCTACATCATTGAATTACTCTAATTATAATACAGTACTACAATATTCATTAAAATTATTACACATGTGCAGATGGGTGTAAGAGCTTACAAAGCCACATAGGCCTGTGCGTAAGCTCGGGTAATTATTTAGAAAAAATTATAATAGGATGCTCAGTCATTACTTTTTTGTGTTAAATATTATACAAAAAGCATGCAAGAAGAGGGGGATTCATTTACAACCGAGAAATGGTAAGGAAAAACTCAGTCTTGGAATGCAAAATACAGTAGTTGAGTACAAAAGGGATTAGAATTTGCTAGGTACCCAATCAATATAGATAGAATAACTTGTCAACCCTATACAGAGATTATTGTCCATCTTGTCTATAAATTATATCAATTTAGATTAATATCTTATTTTCCCATTCAATAGTAGTCCACGTTAACTGTCAGGATAAACTCAGCAGCCGCATGTTTTTTTCCTGTGCTATACCTATTATACTATTAAAATGAAGGATGATTATTATCTGTTCAATACCAATAATACTTGATAACACCTTGATAAATAAAGGAGATAATAAGATAACGTGGTACAGTTAGATGTTACCTTACCTAACCTAACCTAACCTAACCTAACCTAACCTTAATAACGCAATGATTGGCGACTATAATTTGGGATAAATGATCATCATCAAATGAAAAACAAAATATAATTATTATGGAGAGAATAATGCATGTTAGTTTGTTGTAGATAGTGCTGAACAGCTCCAAGACTCTGGGTAAAGATCCGCTCTACAGGTTCTTCAGAAATACTGTTGGAACCGGACTATTCTCTGCACCAGGTAATTTATAAATTTGAAAAAATTTCATAGCCTTTATAATTTAATGAATAAGTGATTGAGTTGACAGAACTTGATGGAGCTGTGAATAACGTACCTAAATTCCAACAAAATGTCAAACTCATTTTTATGAATAAATTAGCAATAAAATCCTTGGCCTCGAGTCCTAGATTGAAAAGTGATACAGAATGACAGGCTTTATAATAATAATCATGATACGAATTGCAGCTGAAAACTAACTTGTTGGTTCAACTTAAATTTACAATATTCAATTTCCAGAATGTTAATATTAGGCTATCTCAACTCTCTTAACAACCCAATCAATCAATTGCTCAATGTAATTGTGAATTGAAACAAGTTATAGAGTAGCATTGAAAACTGTTTTTTTTTTAAATAATTATTATCGAAGTACCCGTTTTGAATTATTTTTTCAATGCAAAGTAGTCCTGATATCAAGGAAACGCTAACATTAAACATTATGAATAATAAATTAATATCAATTTTTATGAAGCATCCACCAAATTAGGTCTACATTTTTCTTTATAATAGCAGAACTCGGAAATTGTATGACTCCTCTCCTGGATCATAATTATATACGAGTAAGACCATTTTATCTTTTGACATGATAGAGTGAGACCATTTTATCTAGAGACATGATAGTCTTTTCTGCTATTAAGGATACAAATATATTTTGAAATAATTATGGCTAATACCGTAACCAGTTATGATATCCTCATAAGCCAAGTAATGTATTACCATGCCGATACAAGTAACAATCATCATCTATTGATAGGTTATTCAATCAATATTAATTGTCACTCATATTTAATAATATTCTATTTAAATCCATACAGCAATAACCAAAATCCAAATGAATTATTAATTTCAATCATTATTGATTATGAATAAATTGGAAAAATATTTATTGATTGATTTTTGTATGTTTTCTTACAGTTGACTTCAGTTCATCTCATTCAATCTCTCTCACACAAAAAAAAATCACATCAATACCTCACTGACACTCAAACACAACTATAACTCAAACTCAAACAACATCAATTACACTACAACTCAAACTCAAACTCATCCTCATCTCTTTGTATCAGAAACTCCATATCACTCCCTACTATCGATTGTCATCTATGATTTATAATAAGTCCTGTTTCAAACATGACGATTTCCAGACGTCCTTTTAAATTTTACTATAAATTGAATATGATATTATCGTGAATTCACACATCATGAATTTGTTTGCCAAGCTTCGTCATACAATCGCTACTAGAATTTATAAGGAGGACAAAATACAGGTTGTTCGAGAATTATATATATTGCGATGTGTGTGATGGGCCTAAATCGCAAGTACCGGTGGGCTACATAATATGTTATTATATTAATGAAGAATTTGAAACAAATTTGTTTGTTTTTCCTGTTACAAATTTGATTATTTGATGATTTGTTTCTCTTTCTCAGTTGACAAATGGAAGAAGAATCGAAGAGCCATAACACCGGCTTTCAACAACAAACTGCTGGAGCAATTTGTGCCAGTTTTCAACGAACAAAACAAACTGCTCGTGGAGAAACTTGCGCCACATCTCAACAAATCAGAACAATTCGATCTCTTCGACCTGATCAGTCCTGCTACACTTGATATCATCTGCCGTGAGTAACATTTAGAATGCGTAACGAGTAACATTTACTGTAGGCCTACGATCATTCATACGGTATTCATATTCATAGAAATCATATTCATATTCATAGAAATCATACTCATATTCATAGATAGAAATCAAAATCACCGTACACTTTTTAGTGTTCTAGGTACGGTACATTTTTATAGTCGGCGCAATCTAAGTTGACGAAAACCCCCTCCACCCAAGAAATAGCTACGTTATCATTTTGCGTGAAATTGAAACTTCTCCTAACGCAAACACATTCAACTGAATGTTAAAAGTGACAGTGTAGCTTCGGAAAAATCACGCGGTCTTGTAAAACTCAATATTTTTATGATAAACCAGCTGTTTGCAGCTCAAATATCCAAGTCGATTAGCTTCAATATTTCCAATCTTCAACATACAATGATTCATGCATAAACCGCTTTCCTTACTTTGAAACTCTTGAGAGGCCAAATTACGATTTTCCGACTATTTTCAACATTTGAAAAAATAATTTCAATTGTTTTTGAACAACTTTCTCGCTTTCACCACCCACTTATCTTCTCAAACAAAAAAGTTTCTAGATCATCGAAAATTTCATGTTTTCTGATGGAGTTGACTCGACATTGACAAACATATTCATTAATTGAAACATAATTATTGGTCGGATATAGAAAATTCAGAAACCATTAGAAACCTCGAATTCTCCTTGTCATTTTGATATAAAAAACTTTATTTTTACTACAACTCATGATTGTGAGAGAAGTGGTATACAAAAAAAGTAATATTTTCGCGATTTTTAAATTTTTTCAAAAAAATCAAATTTTCTTTGAATCCTTCTACCCAGGAACTTTTTTAATACTACTGGCATATCAAGGATGAAATTCTGCGTCTAGATATGGGGTTCAATCGCGAATTTGAAGATGTTCCAATTTTACACAATCTGGCAACGTAGCTATTTCTCGGGTGGAGGGGGTTTTCGTCAACTTATGTGTTTTTTTTATAGATTGCGCCGACTATACATTATTTTTCATGTTCATATTATTTATTTTAATTATACCGTCCCATTCCGTATTTTCCACTATAAAAAAAACATATTTCGCTCTTCTATAGCGGAGTTGCATTCTCAAGTGTAAACCTCGACTTCACTCTTGAGAATGCTTTTTAAAAAAGGAGCGAAGCATGATATTATTGTGTTTTCATTCTAATAAAGAAATTTTTTCATTATTGGTTTGAAAAATGAGAGGAAGTCTATTCCATTTCCTATTATCATGCTTCTAAAATTTCACTGCCATATGGATTAATAGGTGTCAATTATTATTATCTTGATTTTTGTCATATTTTTCATTGCAGAAACTGCCCTAGGAATTGATGTTAAGGCTCAAGATAATCCCGAGTGTGAATTTGCTCAAGCTCTCTACAGGTAAGAAATTAAAAGGTATCTTACAAGATACGGTACATCTTACATATACGGTACATCTTACGGTATATCTTACAAGATACGGTACACGATCAACTTGAGTTAGTAGGCTACCGTGATATAAATTGATGAATCAACTTCAATGATTATTGAATTTTATCCTATCATTTTGAAATATTTTCTTCTTGTTGGATATATTCAAACATATTTTGAATACCTGTGTAGATTACCGGTATCACAATGTTAATCATGCAACAATTTACTCAGAATATAGGCTACCTAGAAGAATTTGGATTCATGCATTGTCAACAAATTACTCTTCGTATGCATAATTTGGTTCTATCCTATTTCTCATCTAAACTATATTCACAATAAAATAAACTATAGAAAAATGTGCGCCCAGACTTGGACATAGGATATTATCACTCTATCACCATTTGTAATTGTATCTTTTCCCGTAAATCATTCAGAATTGTGATTTTTATAATTATTTCAGAGCTTCAGAGCTGGACTACATGAGAATCTACAAACCATGGCTGCACACTGACTTCGTGTTCTATAACATCAGTTATGGAAAGGAGCTGACTAAGATCTACAAGCAGCTCCATGAGATGCCAAACATGGTAAATTATATAAGCATTCATTCAAAAAATAAAACTAATCAGTCTCATCAGATATCTGAGAACTTTTTTCATGTGGAATCCATTCTTATGTTTCAAATAACAAATATTTATTTCAAAAGTTTTATCGATGATAGCATATTAATGCTGATAAGGTGATGGAAAAATATTGTAGGCTGGATGAAGTCACTTATTCTACAATATATACTTTCAAGTGCTGAATGGAAGAGGCTAGTTTCAGTGAGAAAATATATATATAGCCTATATACTACTATTCATCCTCCTATAGTTCAAACACAACTTGAGACGCATCCAAGCCACAAAAATTATTTAGGCATTGGTTTTTTATTACAATTTATTGTATTCAGTACCGTATTGACTTTTCATTTTGATTTTGATAGATTCAATAATTAATTACCGTGATGAAAATCTGATAAATAGCTTCACGGTGCTTCGGAATAATACTCCTTAAGCTGTAGGTCCCCTTATCACCCCACATCCATCATATTGGGGAGTGAAAAATTGTGATTTTGATGTAGGCAGTGAACTTGAACATATAACTAAATAATTTTACTTTTTTCAATATTCTCATCAAAATTTGGGAAGAAGACGATTCGGACTGTGTTTTCACCTACATATCTATACATACATATATAACATATGTATATAATATATGTATATCTATACATATCTATAACATATGGTATCTACAACCTATAGGTATCTATAACATCTTACATACTATCTTTTAGTTAGCTATCTATTAGATACTTACATCTATAAGATAAAACAATTCACAAGATGATTTGAAATCATATAGAAATGAACAGAACATAAATTAATTATTGTCATTACCTCATTACCTATAAGTTATATTGTAAAATCTCCAATAAATGGAAAAATAAATTACCCTCGCACATTAATTTGAGCATCACCATGGAAAAAACTAAAAAACAATTTTGAATGAACTTTTCTTACAGGTAATCAAGAAGAAACGCGAAGAATATGAGAAGAAGAAAGAGCAGGAGAGATTGATTGCCGAAGGAAAGATCCCGGAACCAGTGGAAGAAGAACAAGGTGAATTAAAAATATTACATTGTATAATTATAGCCTACTAATTGTATTTGAATCATATCAAGGAAATTTAAATTCAGAATATAACGTTTTTCTCAGTGATTCGATATGATTCTTTTGAAAATCATGATTATATGGATATTTATTTAAAATTTTCGAATGTTCCACGTACCGTATTGAGCACATAGAGAGAGACTGATTAGACAATCTCTATAATCGAGCATATTTTGACTATAACTTACACACTGCATTCTGAGCTTATACTACAACAGTGGTTTGGAAATATTCATCTATTCAATCATTCTTATTGGATAGAGTTGTATTGATACAGTTGGCTGAAGTCAGTGCCAAAAATAATAAATTATCTGTATTATATTTATGTTTATACTATATTATAATTTTCTATTTATATTTATATTTATATTTATATCTATATTATATTTATGTTTAGTGGAGTGTGGAGAACTTGCAGATTAATTGTCATGGAAAATAAAATTATATCGGGTTTCAAGCAATTAATACATTTCATAGCCGTCGTTTGTTTATGATGAACAGGATAGATGTGAATAGATTTTTGGACAAATTAATATTGAACACATAATTAATAATATGTATTTGTCAAACTCTACAGACAATAATCTTAAAAAATTTGAGACTCGGTCATTTCAATTTTATGAATATATACGAGGATGAATGAAATGTATGTTATTGAATATTTATCAGAAATATAGAAGCAATAGATAAGAAATATGAATAATAAAATTAATTTTATTGAATTCCAGAACCAGCAAGATTGAAAGTTTTCTTGGATATCTTGTTCGAGCTGATCGATTCTGGAACCAATTTCACGAATGACGATTTAAGAGACGAAGTAGTTACTATGATGGTCGGGGTAAGTTTGAACAAAAACTTATAATAATTTATAGGTTTTTTAAATTTGATTCAATCATTTTTAATTGTGAATAACATTAGAAACATCATTCTCAAGATGTGTATCCAGTTATATAGTATTCACTCCAAAAGATATAATAGGATACTTCCTCAGTCATATTCTACAAACGAAATGTTATCAGAAAAGAATACGGTATCCCACTTTTTTCCAACAAGTTTTAATACCTATATAATAAAATATTGGAAAAATATCAATATAATGCATTACAATACACAACATTGTGACCACGGTTTTTATAGTCTACAGTACAAATTTGAGACATGATATGGAAAAATTATGATTGAAAAATAAATGAAAATCAAACACCCTTTTAAAAAACTTTAAAATTATTAAAACACAGTCATGTTTCGGCACATTAGGCCATTATCAATGTCGATAAAATAATATTTATTTAATTATTTAATAATTTTAAAGTTTTATAAAAGGGTGTTTGATTTTCATTTATTTTTCAATTATTTTAAATAGCCCTAAGTTTTAAAGTTCAGTTTGGAAAAATTATGATATCATTACCTACTATTAGAATTTTATTGTTTATCCACAATAACATATAACATATATAACACAAAATAGTCATTGTTAGTATAGCTATACTCATGAAATAAATTGAATTGCTTGATTGCAAAACTTCATGTTTCTTCACATATATTGATTGTAATACCCTAGCCTACAATATTAAATATAATATTTTGATTTTTTCTCATTTTACAGGGAAGTGAAACCAGTGCTCTTACGAATTGTTTCTGTCTACTTATGCTTGCCATGCATCCAGAAATCCAGGTATGTGATAATTTAATCACTTTTATAAAATTCTTGCACTTATTGCTTCCACCCAACTGAAATCCAATCCAATTTTAATATTATAATCTAGGCTACAACTTAACTATGAAAATCGAGATACCGTTTTCGTTTGTTACGCCATCATCAGATGATTAACTGGTGAACTCGAGTTTGAAATTGTGATTAGATAAAACACACTAGCCTCGATTCCATAGTTTATTGTGGTACTGTACCATTTCTGTACCACATTTTCAAGATATGATTCTCAAGCAAGTTTCATTATATTATATTCATCATATTCATTAAATTCATAAATTCACAAAATCAAAATACATAAATCAAAAATACATATATGTATTGTAATATGTTTCTGGACTTCATGGGCTGTGTCCCGAAACATGTATGTGGAATAATAATTTTGAAGTTTTTTAAAAATGGTACCGTATTTGATTTTTAATTTAATTTATCAATTATTTTGAATAGCCCTGAGTTTAAAGTTCAATTTTCATTATATTCATCAAATTCATTATATATTCATTTATATTCATTATCAGCCGGCTTCCAAATTGGTATTGTATGTAGCATATAACGTACCGAGCCGCATGTTTTGAAATTTGTCTTTATAATACACGTTTATAATGATCTTGGATACCTTATACACATTTTATTATAGAGATAAATTTCAAAACATGAGGTTCAATATTACTATACAGGATTACGCGCTATCTTTAATTAGTTTCAGAAATTATTTATCTCTTATGTATATTTTTCATGTATTCAAAACATATAAAATGAGAACAGCAAATAAATACTTAATATCTATAAAATTCATGTTTCATATTTATTTAAGACAATAATTTTATACATATTTTATATATTCTTGATGAATATTCTTAATAAGTATATTGAATTTGCATGATACCTATTTTATAGAAAAATTATAAAATATTTTATACCTATTCAATGTAATCGTTATATGTATTTTGAATATATTAATTTGCTGCATTTGTGGTTTGAAAATATTATATTTTATGTATATTGAACTCATATAAAATAAATATCAAATATATATTTTCTCACATGAGTTATGGAATATATATTGATATGAGTTTTATAGGTATAAAATAGATATGTGTGCTACTAGGGTATAGTCAGTCCAAGCAAAGAAGACCCTCTGGCAAGATGGGAAAATGACTCGAGCTTGGTCAATATTTGTATAAATGTGGTCTTGATAGTAGATCAAATTGTTTCCTACAATTTGAGATTAAATTGATAATATTTGAACCAATATTGACCGAGCTTGAGTCATTGTCTCATCCTGCCAGAATGTCTTCTTTGCTTGGATGAGTTTGTGAGTGCATATAAAATCGGGTCGTGTGTTATTTTCAAGAGGGTCTTCCTTGCTTAATTTGACAGACTACACTCAATATGAAAGTAGGCTTATATGGAACGATTACTATAATATCGACAACGAATTTTGAATAGGTATGAAGCCTATATTTTTTTTTTTTTCGTAACAGGACCGAGTTTACAACGAGATCTACTCAATTTTCGGAGACTCGGATAGAGGCGTGACCATGGATGACCTGAACAACCTAGTCTACCTGGAGCAAGTTATCAAGGAGTCACTCAGGAGGTTCCCCGTCGGACCAATCTTCCTAAGAGAGGTCAAGGAGGACATTGATCTGAGTGAGTGATTTCACTATCAAATTTACATTCGTACTCATCATCCATTCCAGCACCGTTGATACAATGAAGATCTTATGGGTGAATAGATTCAAGTAAGATGTTTACTCGATTTATACGAGATTGAAACCAATTACAATATTATTTTTGAAGCCTGTGCAGCCTTATACTAGCCTACTTATTTTAACTTATATGGGGCTATCACTTTTGAATTCCTGTAATCAGGTATTTGAAAATATTCATCCCTTCACTAAACAATAAGAAACTGTGTATGGATACCTTTCTAAAACTGAAATACCTGTTGATATAATTATATTACCTATACAGTATATGCCTGCTTCGTGAGAATAGGAAAATCTGGGCTATCGTAATACGGGATTTAGGATAAAGAATTCAATTATTATAATGAAGCAAAAGATATTCGAGCCAGTTTCATGTGAATTTGAAGCCCTCGAATTTACAATTCCAAGAAGAATATGAATGAATCATGATTAATTTGATCAGATAATTTTTTCATTCATAATAATAATAGTTGGCCTCCACATCACCCCTTATTACAGCCAACCCAATACCATTGACTATGGATATAAGTATATCCATGGTCAATATCCATCGTTAATGTTATATCCATAGTTATCCATACTTATATCCATAGTCAATGCCAATATACATACACCACATGGTGCCAAGTAAAGTCACTATTATAGTGATCAAGTACTTACCGTAAGCGTTAATGTAAGACATTTTTGCGTGCAATAGAGCGGCTCTTGCCCACTGTATATATTGCAACGGTCAATTGTAAAATGTAATAATTATTATGATTCTAAAAACTTCCCAATGAATAGGAAAGCAAACCTCCATATTGCATCGTAATTGTTTGCTATTCCAAGTTATTACATATTATTTTTCAAAAATCAATATCAGCAATATCATGCAGTCACTATATAGCCTACATATTTATCTTAGTTTTTCTAATAGATAGTATTCATCAATTCCTATCCATTTCTTATAATGTTTTCTTAAGTGTTTTATTGTGGCTCAAAATTTTCAAGTTTAATCAATATTTTATAAGAAATGTTGTGAAAAATTAAGAATAACCTTATTGCTCTAAATTCAAAATTTTCATAATTTTGTATTTCTCCTGGACTATAGATTTATTCTTAATTGAAGTGCTACGAAAAAATAACCTAGTTTCGAACGTTATTATTCGTAAAAATTTGGAATGAAGACGTTTTGGAACCACGTCTGTGTTTTTAACCAATAAGTTATTATTGTCTGTAAAATTGATAAATAAATAATTCATCTTGATTATCCATCATTAATTTTAACAAAAATCCTCTCATTCCTAATAATTAATCACAATCTCCTAAATAATTATATTGCTATGAAAATGTGCAATCAAGTCACAAAAAACATTCTGCTCTATAAAATTTGGTAGATTGATTTTTTTTACAGTAGGTCAACAAATTATCTTTATTTTTCCAGTAACTTGTTAACACATTTTAAATTTATTTCGAATTATCATTTTTTCATTATCTGTATTCAAGTGATCATGTGATACTGTATTCAAGTGATACTGTATTCAAGTGATACTGCAGTATTAAGTGGAAGTGATATATTTTGTGATCTGTAAAATGAATTTCATTTCGGTTTTCTTTCTGTTGCAGCCTCCTACACATTGCCAGCCGGGTGTACAGTGGCGCTGTGTCCCGTAGCAATGCACATGCGCGAAGACATCTATGAAAATCCGGAGAAGTACGACCCGGAACGCTTCACTGCCGACAACATCGCCAAACGACACAAGTACAGCTTCATACCGTTCAGCGGCGGCCCTAGGGGATGTATAGGTGTGTAACAAATTCTAATTCAATTCAAATTCATTTCAACAGCAAAATGTAGAAAATTCCATGACAATTTAATGCATATAATACAGAGTGGTCATAAATTATTGAGCGCATTTCATAGGTGAATAGAAAAATAACCATCCAATATACTTGTCTAATATAACTTTTATCTAATATAACTTGTATGATGATTTATTGAAAAGGCAATTTCAAATAGTTTTATTAACTATAAATGTAATATATTTCCTCTCTTGTGGACTATTTTAGTCCATGTGTGAGGAGAGAATTCTCATCCAATTTAAACTTTAAAAATATCTATATACAACACCCTACCTACTTATTTAATATCAGGCCCCATTCTCATACATATACAAGTATAAGTTATCACACATAAAACAATAATACAATTATAACAGTGGAAATGAAGGTGAAAATATTATAAATTATAAATTGCATGATGTAATAGATTTTCCTATGATTTTCTGACAAGTATTATGTTGAATTAACTGAAAAGACAAGATGTTGTCAAACCACTGATTTATTAAAAAAATCGAGATACCGGTTTCGGTTTTTACACAATTATCAATCTCTGGTAAACTCAATTATTGTATTTTCATTTCCACAATATCACCTTCACAACTACTCAAAAATACTATGTTGAAGGCTGCCCTATATATAATTTCAAAAATGATTATTGTCCAGTGGCTGCATCATAGTAGGCCAAGGTACTCTCACAACAAAATGCAAACCCCCATAGTTTAATAAGAAATTTGCATAGTTTTATTATGTGCATATTCATAGGCTACTTGAAAATTAATCTTCAAACTTAGGGCAATTTGAATTAATTAATAAATAAAAAGAAAAATCAAATACCCTTTTTTTAAAAAAACTTTAGGCTACTATAATAATGGAGCAATCACACTCAAACTTGAGAATCTTATTGATTAAAATTTAAAATCATGAATCTTTCAATAGGTAGCGAAAAAATTTATTAAAAACTTCCATGTCTGCCATGATATGAGGAAGTGGTTTTAATCACAGGCTGATCATTGTGGCTGAATATAAGACTGATTGTAAAGATATCATCTCTCCTCACCTTCATCTTACTTCTTAGAACCACTCACACAAGACTAGAACTCATGTAGCATCACCCTCAGCCAAAGAATGAATCTCTATTTACTTGGCTCTTGTGGTTCTCAGCGAATTGAGCAGCTTATAAAAAGAGGCTGTCATATTCTTTTCAGAATGTGAATAACGAATATAGCCTAGAGCTGACGCAAAGATGTTAAGGCTGTTTCGTCTGTCTCTTCAACAGCTGATGTAAAACATTTATTGCCTGATTTCTAAAACATCATCTAGGCATAGCTAAATTACAACTCTACTTGACATCAGCTGTCGAGGAGTAGCCCAGCTGTAGTCTGTCCAAGCAAAGAAGTTCCTCTGGCAAGATGGGAGAATAATGACTCAAGCTCTGTCAATCTTGGTTCTAAATTTGATGTAAGTTGTAGAAAACAATTTGATCTACTATTAAGACCACATTTATAATTTTTGAACATATATTGACCAAGCTGGAGTAATTTTCCCATCTTGCCAGAGGGTCTTCTTTGCTTGGACAGACTATACTAGACGAAACCGTCTAAAATTTTGGTGTGTCAGCTATTTAGCTGAGGCTGCACTGCCGGTGGGTAGAGCCTGGAGGGTAGTTGGTAAATCTATAGAACATACACACCATCCACAGTAATACATCGTATGTGTTCAGCCGCCATCTTGAAATTCTTAAATATGGACAACATAACCTCAAAAAACAGAATGACGTCATACCATTCATACAATGTATTACTGTGGATGGTGTGTATGTTCTATAGATTTACCAACTACCCTCCACCCTCCAGGCTCTACCCACCGGCAGTGCGGCCTCAGCCTTAGTCCATTGAGAGATGCCTCACTCCATTCATTTACCTCAATTTTAATGGATGATTCATTGGAAGCTTCAGTTGAATGAATTATTTATCTAGATTATTCATTCCAATAAATGACTTATTCAGCTACATTTTGATTGATCAATCAATTATTAACGTTATTCATTCAACCTTCAACTTTAACACTGATTTTCCCTTACATTCATTCATCAATTAGCCACTTCTCTTCAATATTTCAACTTTTTTTCCAATTTCCAGGAGCCAAATACGCCATGCTATCAATGAAAACAACCGTGTCGACTGTGCTGCGCAACTACAGTGTCCACACCACAATCAAAATGGAAGACATCAAGCTGAAAGTGGATTTGCTGATGAGAAGTGCCATCGGATATCCGGTCACACTCCAGCCCAGGGTTCGTAAACCCATACCCACCACTCAGGCTGTCAACTAGGGAATTATTTTGAAAAAATATAAAAACTCGAAAAAAATTAGTATTAAGACAAGAAATTCAAAAGGAAAAATTCAATCCAGGGTTCGTGAATCCATGCGTCACTACTGAGGCTATGTATGAGTTTGTCAACTGGGGAGTTTCTTTAAAAAATAAGTAAAAAATCTAAAAAAAATATGAGAGATTGGATTTAAAAATGATGTTTAGTAAATCACGGTTATCAAAAATATGAACAATGTCCCGTACGGTATAACTTATCGAACTATAATAATAATGTTAAGGTTCTAGGTGGGCCTATATCAAGGTAAATAGAATATTTAAATATTCTCTATTTTAATTACCTTGATTCAGCTTGAATGGATTGAGACAGTTTTTTTTGTAAAAGTGTATTTAAATATCTATAGGCTAAGGTAGTATCTGGTTGACTTATTAAGCGATTGTTTAGTTCGAACTAAATATTTCGGGCGGATTGAACTGAAAATTGTAGAAAGTTTGAAATAAAATAACTGTTACTTCTGAAGCCTATTTCTGGTTCTAAAAGTATCAATATTAGGTGAGTATGATCTTTTATAATTAGATAAATAATCCCTTAAACAGAGTAATTATTATTGATGTGAAAACCATGAATCCAATTCAACAACATATTAGACTAATAAAAGACAGTGTCTTGTTTTTTTTCAACTGATTGAATTATATTTATTAATAAATAAATGGTTTCAAGAGAAAGCTTTTCGGAAACAGTTCCAACTAGATAAATTTTCAGTTTAAAATGGAATAGGCTAAGTTTGAAAAATTCCTACTTAAATTCGAAATTACATTGGAAAATCTACTCAAAATCATTTTAAAAACATAGCTACCAGTACGGTATGATAAAATCCTACTACAGTAGGTACGTAATATTAATTTCATTAATCCTATTGATAATAGTGCCTTTCTTCTTATCTGGTAGTACTACTCCCAAAATCTATGTTCGCATGTAAATTGTTCACTATCGTGTTATTTTTATTATTTAATATTATTGTTGTATATAATATTTGTATTCTTTATCGACATGTAATCGCTATTTAAGAATTTGATCAAATTATTAAATAGAATTGGAAATAGTTGTATTTGGCTTGTGATCAATTATATTACCTACATCCCAATAAAGTCTACAATCTTCTATTGTATATTCACTCAATTATTTTCGAACAATTATCATTTCAATCTTTTGCAATGCTTTACAAAATTTCATCTGTCTACACATTTTTCTTTACAGATAATTACTTGACCTTGAGATACCTGTCTTACAAAATAATAGAATTATCGTGTTCTCTATAACATTATATCTTGGATGAGGTTTTGTGACACTTGGAAACAGATTGAGCCTCACATCACTCCTGTATGAATTGCCCAATCTATTCCAGTGTTTCACAAAACGTTAACTCCATTAATGTATCTCGCTAAGCTTATTACACCTAGAAACTGAATCACGAAGCTTCACTTCAACCAAGAAGACAATTTATTGTTAGGGGTTGATGATAGCAGGGAATGATTGAAGTATTTACGTAGATGGTGATAAAAATAGAAAATAGAAAAAACTAAGCAATAATTGGATAGATCAGGAAAAATAAGACAAACTTAGTAATAAGTTCAAAGAATAATAATTACAGAAATCAGAAGACACATAAGGCGAAGTACGAGGTAATTGTTCATAAGTTTCAATCTCATTTTGAAAGTTTTCAGTTATAATTTCATGTGGAATAAAATAAATCTTGAAGAGTTAAGAGTGGTTTTAGTAGGTACTTAAATAATGCACACAATATTTTTCATAAAAACAGTCAACTTATAATAATAAATGATAAATTATATTTTACAACATATATACATTTTCAGTGGAATTCATATAATATAATTTGATTAGTTCACTTTATCAAAGCTAATGGATGTACTTGTTTCGATAAACAATAACATATAGATTCAATATCATATTATTACTGGAATAATCTATGTTACTGTTCATGATTTATTTATTCTTATTAGTTGCTTCTTTCTTTAGCTAATTTAATACTTTACTGTGATGGTTCGTTACAATTCATTATTTGAAATTAAAAAATGATAACATATTTCCTCCACTCAGGTTTAGGGTTATCTTTCAAATACAAAAATAATATAATTTTGGGTTAAATCTTCATCTGATGTAATGCTTATGCCTCAAATTGATATACTGTATAATGCACCTATTGAGCATTATAAATATAACAATTATGTATCAATGATAAGAAGTTATAATACACTATAGAGACTATATAATTTAAATCATAAGACTGCATAATCTCTATATCAGATACCATTATCAATAGTATACATATACGACAGTAATGTGAAAATGCTATAAATTTCAATAGCGAGTTTTAAAAACTAAAAAGATCAGAACCATCTAGCTCACCCAACTTTTCTCATAACATTTCAGATTACATATGAATCTATTTTTCTAATTCTTGCGCATTATTGAATTTATTTCATAAATCATCAACCATCCATTTTACGAATAAACCATTTTTCTATGAAAATTAGATGGAACAATGATTTTAAAGATAAAATATAGCTAAACAAATCTCCGTTATAGAAATGTTCGTCTTTACATTTTTACAATGGGCACTTCAATCTAAATTTTTACAATGACTAATAAACTCTCTTTAAAATTATATTCAACAATCTATAACAAAATCCACGGTCAATGTTTTCAGGAAGCGTAGAGCATAAAAATTTCACAATTTGAGAATGTTCAACGCAAGGCTATGTTTTTAGTATTACTGGAACAATCTTCAACTATATTTCTATTCTGTATAATAGAATGTTCATAGCTATTTTTGAAGTTTGATGATTCTCCGTCCATATTTTCACAATTACTAATATACGTCTCACCTATGTTTTCACAATGATCAGTAGAAAAGTTAGGAACATGGTGACCGAGGCCAGTACAATGATGCAGACCATTTTCCGATTTTTCCTATGATACTCGTCGGCTTTCCTCAGCTGTTGGTAGCCCTGATGCACCTGCGTTTGTGTTTGCTCAATGTTGTAGTCTATCCTGTCCAGAACTGTGCCCTGAGAACAGAGTTGATGAAAAAAATTACTGGAAATGTTTGAAAACTGAAGCAAAATATCAACCAAAAGTCAATTGATCATTGAGATTCATTTTCATTAAATATATGATTTGAAAAAATGTATATTGAAGCCCACATACCACAACACACATTGGATATCGGATACAGTAAATAATAATAATTATTATTATCGTATGGCTCATTTGTGGGGAGTTCCGAAGGTGTTCCACAGCCGACATAACCTCAATTTCCCACGTTGGGAAATTATTATGGTAGTTCTAGATATTAAACAACGTTATTGGAATTTTGATGAATTTCTTTAATAAAGTGAATAATGAACAATCATAATAAATCTCCAATGATAGCTATATAGATATAAGAAAGTAAATCTGCTAATGCAAATATAGATCAAAGTACAAAATTGCAGGCAAGATACGTTGAATGGAACTGTTAAAAAAGCTGAGCTCAAACCGGGATTCGAACCCTTTATAGTCTGTCCAAGAGAAGAAGACATTCTGGCAAGATGAGAAGATTACTCCACCTCGGTCAATATTGGTTCAGAAGCTAAAAATTTTGTCTCAAATTGTGGGAAACATTCTGATCTAAATTTGAGTTTACAATTTGTGAATTTTGACCGAGCTGGAGTCGTTTTCCCATCTTGCCAGAATGTCTTCTTTGCTTAGACAGACTATACCCTTCGGTTGCCGGCCGAGCGGCTTCATTCCTTTGTCCTTCCTTCTATTTCTATAGCTGCAAAAATTTCTGTTCTATAGAACTTCATTAGCTTTATTCTATGTGATGCAATGTCTAATACAAGTTATTCTTCCAACTTTGATATCTGGCCGGATGGGCTATCATCATTGAGTGGCTGATGAACCTTTGCTTAAAATACTTGGAAATCAAGTCGCAATTGTAAAGAAAGAATAAAGAATAAATCTTCATTTCCATGGAATTCATTGAGTATCGAAAAATGATCTATATTGGAGTCCGAATACACATATTCCAGTAGTTAATTTATTTCATACAACATATTTGAGTGCAACAGGCATAGCATAAACAGCACTCATGACAAATTGAAAATGAATATACCAAAATTTTAAAATTAAAAATACAGTAAAACAGATGCAAACACAAAAAGTTACAAAAATGTCACTTAGAATGAATCAATAACAGCACCGGAAAAGAAAAGTATTACATCAAGTATTCCAAGTATAAAGTATAACAATTATTTTATCTTGAAACATATTGAAACTTGAAAATTTATACAGAAAAATATACAGTACTATAAAATTTATTATTTGTATGTATCCAGCAGTTTACTTTTAACAATACGCTTTAATATATTGAACTATATATAACACATTCAATAGACTGAAGTACTCTGGAGTCAAAAATCTAGTTGAAATTGACAGGAATCCAGTTCAAAATAGCATTTATAGTTTGAGTAAGGAGTAGAAAAGCATAGAATGTTCACCTGTTCAACAACCATATGCGCCAAGTCTTTGAAAATGTCGTTTAAATCTAGAATCGACTTGACAATGCCCTGCACCTCGGACTCATGGTGGGCCGCCAGTCTTGTGTTCTCCTCCTCTAACATTAACAGCTGTGCTTGAGCCTACAAATCAGAAGAAAACCTCATTGATTTACTTATTCTAGCAATTACAGAGGATTCTCCAGAATGAAAAAACTACTGAATGATTAGCGTATCAAAAAAGATTTGAATGAATGAATTTCATTACAAATGAAACAATCAAAAAATTTTAATAAAATAAGTTGTAGATAAGAATGTACACACAGTTGAAAAAAGCATAAAATAAAATAGAAGTAATAAGTGATGTAACATTATTACTGGTACTTTATTTGGCACTGCCAACCTAAGGTAGCCTTGTATGTTGGCAGTGAGTTGTAGCTCATATTGAAAATTTTCGAGCGCAGAAAAATAATATTATTGAATGCTCGAGATGCATATTAATATGAAAAACTATTCACAAATACTATCATACTGAATGTTCTATTTAATGATCTATGATCTATGAAAAACCATTCACAAATACTATTATACTGAATGCTCTTTATAATAAGATGATTATACTATTTTTTCCAACTAATAGATCCAATCATTTATTTAAACCACAGAGCTAATAGAGTGACGGAAAATAAAACTCTATCAATTCATTCATTGGATCATAATACATATGAAATTGAAATATTATCAATGACATTCATTTACCTAATTCAATTTTCAGAGCTTGACTCTGTTTCAAAATGATTCTCTTGGTCAATTAAGAGCTTTTTTCTGAACATCATAACACTGGTGATTACGTGTACAACACTTCAAGCGAGGAATAACTACTGATAAACGAAGATGAACCTCGTTAGTTAATCATGGATTACCTGATCGACACCTCAAGCAAGCTTAATTTATACTGAAAACCCTGGTTAGTTGATCGAAGATTATCTGATCGGCTCCTCGAATACAGACAATACAGATTACGAAAACCATTATTTTGATAAATCAGTGGATTGACAACGTTTTGTCTTTTCATTTAATATGGATAACTACCACAATATCACCTTCACAACTACTCAAAAATTGATTACAAGTGAAGTTTGATAACCCTAATTAATGAATCAAGGGTTATCTGATCGACAACTCAAGCCAGAATACTTTACACTGAAAACTGATAAAAATAATCGAAGATTACCTGATCGGCTCCTCCAGCCAGCATAGACTTGTAGCTGAACTGGCGATCAAGGTTCTCAGCCTCACTAGTCAAATCGAATCCACCGCTGCCCCAATTATTCAAATCAATAACTGTACTATCGCTGTTCAAGTCGATATCCAGTGTAGTATCGAAGAACTGCTTCGAACGTTCTTCTCTCATATTCAGTCCTTGGAACAAAAACAAATCGATAATAAATTCAAATTCAAAATCACGTTTATTCAACATAATAAAGTACAAGTGATGAATAGAAAATTTACAAGAATCATATTTCATTATTACAGAAAATATTATATCTAAATATTGAAACAACTTATTGGAACAAAAGCATGTAGTTGTAAAATTTGGATATGTTCCAGTACAGAATTTGTGATATATAAAAAGGATTAGTGGTTGAAAAGGCAAAGTTTAATTGAAGAGTTGTGACACCAATGTTAGACGCATATCTAGTGTTATGAGTGTGAGTAATTTCCTGAAAAATAGTACTGAAATTTTTGTAAATATGAATATAATAATAAGTCGATATCCAGCGTGGTATTGAAAACCCGTTTCGAACGTTCTACTCTCATGTTCAGTCCTAGAAAAAAATCGATGATAATAGTGTATAGCAAGGATAATAAAGCACAGCAAGGATAGAACTGCAAATGGGAAGAATGCTCTGTGTTTTCTCATTTAATTGGGTATGAATATAGTTCAAAATGCCAAATCTATAATCAATTCATTGCTATAGAGGAAGCTATGCTCATATTTAGATGAGGTGATATGACTATAAGTTGACATGATATGCATGTCAAGGATAATACAGCACAGTATGGATTGAATTGGAAATAGGAAGAATGCTATGTGTTTTCTCATTCAATTGGGTAGAAATATAGTTGAAAATGACAAATCCATGTCTGATTCATTCTCACAGAGGTTACTGTGTTCATAGTTGAATGAGATGGCTATAAATTCACTATTAGTTGATGTCTCTTTTCAAATTCATTTTCTCATAGATAGATGGACAATTGCCAAATGCTTACTTTTTAAATAAGAATTCTGCAACCGCCGGAAAGTAAGTGACAATTCCTGCAGAGAAGCAACCAATGAGGTGGTGACATTTTTCCAGAGTTGTCTCTCGATTTCTGTCGTTGCATCGCCATCTTCAATGCTGCTTTGCTGTCTGATCTGTTGAACTAGTTTGTGTGTGGTGCCAAACATCTGAAAACACAAATAAAATCGAGATTAAAATGATAATATTCATAGTTTTTAATCAATTTCTCCAACTTGTCAAGTATTTGTAGAGGTGATACTGTGATAGTTAAATCCATACTACACTAAGTTAGTAGATAGACTTCAGTTTGGATAAGGTGATACCAATCCACAACCGACCCAACACAATATTTAACATAAATAAGTTACGGTTTGCATTGTAAATGTTGAACTATGTCGTATTATATTGGGTCAAGTGTGAATACACTTTAAGTAGGTATTTATCTTCAGTTTTGGTGAAAATAAATCTACAGTCTGGTCAAGCATAGAAGACGTTTCTTTGAAATTGCCAATTTAAGCGAGAGTGCAACTAACTTACGGATGCGCAGATCTTAAAATTTTAGTGTAAAATCACTTCTGCCAACATAGCGCTGGTGAGCTGTGATGAGATACATATGTAAGAATGAAACTATTTTATTAGGACTGCTGGCAACATTGAACAGCTGCCATTTCGAAGGAATGTCTTCTTTGCTCGATCAGACTATGTGTTAGTTTGGTTTGAGAATGAATGGATACCTTTAGAAACTCACCCTTGTAATTTCATGCGTGAGCACTTCTATTTGATGCTCCTCCATGCTGGAATCATCCATTGTGGGCCTAAGTAGGTTTTTGTCGTACAGCCGCCCCAAATCCTGAATTTTGCCTCCAAGTCTTGACAGCGCGTAGTGAGTTTCCTCGAGAGAATCGGCCCATATGGGAGGCCTATCCGAGCGACGCAATTCATACCCGGAGTCTGGATCCGAAACCAGGGCGGTACGATCCGAGAGATGCTGAAAATTATATTACAACAATATTAAAATCATTCTCTGTAGAGGTGGTTTTAGAAAGGTTTCAGAGAGTATAACACTAATCAAAAGTTACTGTAACAATCTCAACTTGATAAACACATCACACAAATTTTTTATCTTGAGAATAACGCAAAATGAGGATTATTGTGACAATAACCGAAAAAGCAAGTAAGAACCTAACCTCAAAGTTCTTTTTTAATACCGCTTACAGATTGTCAAATTCAATACTAATCAAAGAAAATGTGTATTATAGGACCTTTAATCAATAAAATTGAGTTAATATTCATGTGGAAACTTGGAGAGATTGGATAGATAATATTTAGGAGAGATAAATATTGAAGTTTAAAGAAAACAAACATACGGTACCGTTATCAAGTCACTATGGAGAGAATATTGGATGGAGGAATATTGGAATATTGGAATCGCTAGTCCAGATAGTATTGATTGTCTTATAATATATTTCTGATGTATTCAAATTATTTTAGATGTTAATGTTATATAATTATAGGGATTAGAATACCTGTTCATTGTAGATGTGTCTATTTTGGAGAGCATTATTTCGCATCAACACAAACACATCCGTGAGAGTTCTAGATGCCATTTTTGTAGATTATTATTCAATTTGAAACTATCTATCAATTAAAGTCAAAAACATAATAAATAAGTAATTGATGTGATTGTAAACATTGCACCTAAAATTTTGATAAGTTCGTCTGCTACTACGACAGGTGATTAGTATGAAGATCAACCACTAGATGGTACTTATGCCCCGTGATTTTAGTTTAGATATGTGAGTAACTGGTATTTTGTAACGGCTACATGTTGCTGTAACTGGTAAGTTACAGGATATCGCTGAAAATCGCAGCCGAAAATCGAACAGACTATCGATGTATCGCTCTTTCATTTGAAGTATCGATTATCGATACATCTGAATGTGAATATTATTTTAGGTTATGACATCATTGATTCATTGCTCTGCTTATCTACGAATGTTTATGTTGTAAATTTGTCTATTTTATGGATATTCCTTGGCTATTTCAAGTATTATTCACAACTTCCAATTTGAAATAAATGATTAGTTAAAGATTAAAAGTTTACAATGTCTAAATTCGTGTCTTCAGTGGGAAAGTCGCTACAAAATGTTTTCAAAAACAGGTCATTCATCAGCTCCCGGTGTTTCTCATCGGTAGAGGTATGTTTTTATCAATAAGACTCATATTCTATTAAATTTTGTTCTATATTCAGATGTTACTCTAATAATGAAACTTTGGATCCATTTTAAAATGTTTTCTTTGTAAACCAGTTCACAAATATCATCGTAAACAGTAGAACTGTCCACATAAAATCCCCACCTTGAAGGTAGGATAATCTCACTTACTTATAATCTTACACTGTCCTTTGATTTTTTCAGAAGGAGCAGAAGGAGGAAAAATGGGAAACGAGAATATTTTCCGGAGTACAACCAACGGGTGCCATCCATATAGGAAATTATTTCGGTGCTATTGAGAAGTGGGTTGCATTACAAGATGAAGGCAACCGTACAATTTACAGTATTGTCGATCTCCATTCAATCACTCTACCGCAGGTAACTCTTTCAATTATTTGACCTGAATTTATTAGTTTCTATCAAAATTACTTTTAATCAATTCCTTTCACATGGTAAGTTACTCACATCTATCACACAAATCCTTGTTTCATACCTTTCTGGTAGGACTCAGGTTGTCTTCTTTGGTGGCGCAGACTCCCAGACTTTTCCAGTGACCTTGAGAGTTCCTCAGGGCTCGGTGCTGGGACCAACACTGTTTCTAATCATGATAAACAACCTTGAAAATTACGGTTCCACTCTGATGTTTGCGAATGTTGTTTCTCTTCTCTCATTGGGTGCTGAACTCGAGCGGTTATCTGCGGAGCATCTTCGGTCTCCCACAACATGGTTCCTGGCTGATCGATTCCAGATGAATGAGGAAGAGACCTAAAGGATCATCTAAACCTACAGCAACTGAAAACTCGTGACCCTCAGGATCCTGTGAAACTGCTGGGTTTTGTCTTCAACTGCAAA
Source organism: Sogatella furcifera (assembly GCA_017141385.1). Taxonomy (NCBI): domain Eukaryota; kingdom Metazoa; phylum Arthropoda; class Insecta; order Hemiptera; family Delphacidae; genus Sogatella; species Sogatella furcifera. The sequence goes on from CM029556.1 coordinate 27,760,762, forward strand.
CTCTGTTGGAGCAGTCACATACAGCGGGTAACCTGTAGACTCTCCCGTATTTGCTTCCTGCTGCTTAAGATGAGGGGCTTGGTGTCTGAGAGGTATCTTCCTTCCATTGCTACATCACCTATAAATTGCTCCTGTGGGATCATTCAGTGAGGGCTGCTGATGTCCTGAGGTTTCAAAAGAGGGCTGTGCGGATTATATCAGGCAGCGACAATCTTGCCCACTAGAATTGACAGAATAATACTAAATATTGTAAGCTCATCTTTGCCCGCCTTGGTATGCTGACGGTAATTTGCCACATCATTCTTATGTGCTTGGTGCATGTGAAGAGGAACCAGCGCACTCTGACTGCGCTTGGTGACATTCATAACTATAACACCATTGTGAGCTGTTTGACGTCCCCAGGAAACGTCTCAAGCTGTTCGATTGCAGGCTTACAAGATTCCACCCCTGAAATTCTCTAATAAGCTGCATTGAAACAGCTATAGAATGAGGCTGCTCTCAAGAAAACCGTGAGGGAACTACTTTGTGGCAAAGCGTGGGCTACCACAGTGCTCAAGAAATCATGGGATATGATTTAAATATGAATTGAAAATTGTTATTGCCTGGATCACTGTCATCTTCATTATCACGTATTTTTTCTTCATTTCATTGATATGACGCCATAGATCTCATAAAAGTGGGTAATTGATGAAGAAGAAGGTATCAAAAGGCAACTGAAAATGTATTTCAAGATCAGCAATAAGCTGATTATTTGCATTTATGTTTTGTATAATTTTGAAATTGTTTTAACGAAGCAATAAACAGGTAAACTTTCCTTTGTATTTCCAATTGGATAAACATTTATTTCTCAATAATCATGTTATTGAAAGTTTTTTTTTTCATAATTCTTATTCCTATATCAATTAAATATTATCTGGTTAATTTTTTATTTATTATGCAGGATCCACTGGAACTCAGAGCTAATATACTTCTGATGACCGCTACATTGATCGCCTGTGGTATTGATCCTAAGAAAAGTATTATCTTTCAACAATCAAAAGTAAGTTTTTAATAATGAATTGAATAAATTTAATACTAACCACAGTATAATGGATGATGCATGGTTATCATAAAAGATTCATCAGGTTTCTAGAGGCTGTATTTAAAAATGCACTTACTGTAATGAATTATAGGCTACATGGATATAATCAGAATTATAAAATTTGTTACTGTATGTATAGAATCTCAAATACAGCCTTCAAAATCCTTTTAATCATTCATAATAACTTAGTATAATGATATCAAATCTCAATCGATTAAATATAACATTGATGGAATTCAATTAATCCAACAAAAGGTTCGGGAAAAGGCCTTGAATCATTCAATTAGAAACTGGAGTATCAATGAATAATTTCAAAATTTTAAAGTTTATTAAATGATATCAATGAATTATTCGCTATTTCCAGCCGATATGGTAATGTGTGAAACAGATTAAAGTAATGTGCTCAATACATTAATAGGCCTAGTCTACTATTAAAAAATCCATTAAGTTACATAAAATCACTAATAGTGATAACGATATGATGTAACCATAAAAACTGATAACAGTTATAGAAATGAGTCTGCATTATCTCATATTCCAATGGATATTTCATTTAGTTCCTCCCACATAAGTTGAATCATTTATACCATGTTTAATCTCTTAAATTATATCATTTGAAGTATTTAAGAATTATGCAAGCTATTACTATAGATCACTTGGAATATACAACTCAAAATGTCCTAATTGAAAAGAGAGACTAGAAGTGTTCAGAACTATACCTGGCGCCAAAAAGCTAGGCGGTTCCCGAGCGGTTGTAACCTACTAACAGCTGATGTAGAGCATCTATTGTCTCTTTTTATTTCAAAAACATCATCTAGGCATAAGTTATCTAAATTACAACTCTTATCGACAACATCAGCTGTTGGAGCGAACAAGGAGCAGACGAAACCGCCTAACTTCTTGGCGTCTGCTTCAGTTTCAAAGCTTGACAAAAAGTCGAAAAGTAATAATTCTCTATCGAAATTTTGTCTCAGCAATAAAACAATCTAAGGTAATTGAAATATTTCTCATATCATTGTAAGTTACGTTACCAATTTCCCGAACTTCAAGATTTAGTAGTATTCTTTGTAAACATCCCGAGTTTTGTTAAATTTCCATAACTTAAATATTCAATCACAGGAAATAGTGGCATGTATCCTCTATATGTGGTTCAATTTTTAGCCCAAGGTTTCCTTGAAAACTAATGCTAATCATTGGAATTATAATTCATTTTATCAGAATTTCAAGAAGAGCTTTCAAACAATTGGCCGGTTTTCAGAATCGTTATTACAAAATAGAGCATTATTAAATGAATAAATATAAGCATATCACATGGACATTGGGCACCTTATATGTACAAACCAATCATTGAGCATCATAGATATATGTTATCATAAATTTCTATGAAATCTTTTGAGTTTTCTATGTAACAGGTCACTGATTTTATAAGTTGGAAAATTAGATGTTGGAATGCTCATACATCTTGATTTAATATTAAAAATGGTAAACAAGTTGATGCAAATTCTGTACTGTACTTTGAAACTCAAATTATTTAGATTTTGAAATAGTCACAAAAGAAAAATATAAAAATAGGATATTCAAAAGTCATAAAAAATATAAAATTAAGAATGTTAATACAAGAATAAGTAGAGAAAATTCACTTGAATAATTGGTTATGTGTATTTGTTTTTCCCTCCATTCTACCACCAGGTGCACCAACACACCGAACTGTTCTGGGTGTTGAGCAGTTTGAGCACAATGGCGCGCCTCTCTCACCTGCCTCAGTTCAAGGAGAAGTCGACCAACCTGAAGGACGTACCCTTGGGACTCTTCATCTACCCCGTGCTACAGGCGGCCGATATACTACTCTACAGGTATCAATAATAAATGAATGTAGGCCTATTTTTTTGTCATAGACCATCATGGGTAATTGGTGTACTGAAATTCATAGAAGTCACCGTGTGACTGTGAGTATTGAACTGTTCAACAACATTCCCGTTATAGTCTGTCCAAGCAAAGAAGACATTCTGGCAAGATGGGAAAATGACTCCAGCTCGGTCAATATTCATTCAAAAATTATAAATTTGGTCTCAAATTGTAGAGCAGAATGATTTCTTCAATTTGAGACCAAATTTATAATTTTTTCAACTAATATTGACCGAGCTGGAGTCATTTTATTATCTTGCCAGAATATCTTGTTTGCTTGGACAGACTATATAACCCATAGAAAAGTTTAAATCAGTTCTGAGAAGATAGATAAAGGACGAGGCATTTTATCCATTAACTGAGTACAAAGAATAAGGCTGCAATTTGCATACATCTCATTAGCTTGGTGTCTTTTTGTATTATACTTTTCAACATAGTCTTTATATTCCCATTATCTCTACTGTATTCCACTATTTTAAAAATTTCAAGCATTTTTTGTTGTCAAAAAATTCACGCTGCATCTACAGAATTATCTTTATCATCATCATCATCCAGCGCATACTAGGCTTCAAATTTCAAATACTCATATCAAATAAGTTGTATAGAATTATAAATAAATTGACAAAGGCACAGTGTAATACAAGAACACAAAGTCAGGTGATAAGTGGTTGGTAGCTGCTTGTGATGTTGAGACACAGACACAGCGGTTTGCTTTCGGATGGGTGACCAAAATGTGACCAAAGCGAGTGAAACCTACCCACCTGGGATGTCCCCACCAAGAGCGCCATAATATGCATATACTCTATAGCCTATAGTATTTTTTGTTCATATAAGCTGCTAAGTAATGGGACCTCTTTTAAGTTGTACACCATGTAGCTAGCTATAAGACATAACATTTAATAGAACATTTAAAATACTTGAATTCATAGACTAGAAAGATAGAAATATTTGAAAATATACATAGATATATTCAATAGAACCGTATTCCAAATACGTAAATAATGAATATCTACTACAATATTCTTATTTCATTGTCAATTATTGGTCGAAATTGAAAAGGGATATAAAATGAATTTGTTTAGTCTGTCCAAGCAAAGAAGACCCTCTGGCAAGATGAGAAAATGACTCCAACTCGGTCAATATTGGTTCGAAAATTATTGATTTGGTCTCAATCGTAGGAAACATTCTGATCTACAATTTGAGACCAAATCAATATTTTTTGAACCAATATTGACCAAGCTGGAAACATTTTTTCATCTTGTCAGAGGGTCTTCTTTGCTTGGACAGACTATATATTTTAATCTAAAGAAGTATACAAGACGCTGTGAGGCAGAAAGGGTATCGGGAAAGAAGAAGAAGAAGAAGAAGAAGAAGTTTAAAAGAATACAAGTTTCTTGTAAATAATTTTAAATAAGTTTCAAAGAATACAAGAAGTTTTAGGCGAACGCCTTTTTTCATTACTTTTTTGTTTTGTTTTAATCAGATTAATGAATAAAACTATTCAATTTTGCAGGGCTACACATGTGCCAGTGGGTGAGGACCAGGAGCAGCATATGCAGATCGCTCAGACACTGGCCAGACAATTCAACAATCGATTTGGAGTCACATTTCCATCACCTCAAACTATCATGGCTGGTAGGAATGCAAAATTGAAATGATATAATCATAGCTTTCTTCAATAGAAGCCATGGCCTAAAAACTGGCAACTATGTAGAGTAGGGAATCGGGTCTATTTGAAAGAATTGAAATGACTTTTCAATCAGCTGTTCCAACGAATGGGTTTTTGTGTGCGTTCTCACATTTGACTCGCTACAAATCATAAACTGTTTCAATAAATAATTGTCTATTCTTAAATCTTTCTTGCTAATCTCTATCGCAACCCAGTACAAAAAAACACAAAAGGAATTCTATACGAAGAGTTTCATGAACCTATTTCATAGAAATTGTGCTCAAAAAAGAGAAAAACCAAGTCAACATGTGATTTGTATCTGTACTTGATGCTTTAATATGAAAAGACTGTAGACACATTAAAGCATATGAAAGCATTAAGTACCGGTACAGATACAAATCATGCATATTGACTTGGTTTTTTCTCTCTTTGAGCATAATTTCCATGAAAAACGTTAAATAAAACTCTTTATATAGTACTCTTCTTTTGTGTTTTTTTTTGTAATAGGTTGTGATAAAGATTAGCAAGAAAGATTAAGAATAGACAGTTATTCATTGAAATAGCTTATGATTTGTAGCAAGTCAAAAGTTTCATATGAAAAGACTGTTCCTACAGTGCGACGTTGCCATATTATTAGGACAGGGCCTTCTATTAAAGGAATCTTTGATATAATCCAAATCTTCAGTGGAACGCTTGAGAAGAGTCCAATAGAAACTGGAACTCCTCACATAAACGTCTATTTTCAATCTTTTCTGCTAATTTGTATCTCAAACCAGCACAAAAAGAATTATATACAAAAAGTTTCATGATCTTATCTCATATAAATTATGCTTAAAAGAGAGAAAAACTAAGTCAATATGCATGATTTATAAGTGTTCTCAATCCTTTCCTGAATGTAGACTGTTATGAATAGTCGGTCCAAGCAAAGAAGACCCTCTGGTAAGATGGGAAAATGATTCAAGCTCGGTCAATATTGGTTCAAAAATTATCAATATGACCTCAAATTGTAGGAATTTCATGACTTCATCACCTTCATGACTCATGTGCTCTGAGCGTGAGAGACAATACATATAAAAAATGTTTCGAATTTAATATAATATATTATACAACTGCTGAAATTAATTTGATTACTCATAAATACTCCCCACTTATAAACCAATTTCAAACAAATTTTTCCATTAAATCTCTTTTTCCTACAGGTGACGAACGCAACCGTATCCGCAGCCTGCGCGAGCCCACCAAAAAGATGTCTAAATCGCATCCGGACGCCAAGAGTCGCATCCAGCTGACCGACATGCCCGAACTGATTGTCGAGAAGATCAAGAAGGCAGTGACCGATCACACGTCAGCTGTCACCTACGAGCCGGAAACCAGGGCGGGAGTTTCAAATTTGGTGATGTTGCACTCGCTGGCCACGGGCAAAACTTGTGAAGAAATTTGTGGAGAGGCTAAGGGCATGGATACCGGACGGTGAGTGGATTGGTGACCAGTTTCAAATGATGATTCCATGTTGCACTCCAAGATTATGTAAACCGTAGTGATATCGTGCTGATGTGATTGTAGAATGAACGCTTATCAAGTTGTGATTTTTATGGTGCAATGGATAAAACAGAACTATCAGTAACAAAAATTAAGAAAATAGATTGATTTTAAAAACAAAATTTATCATCCTTGCTATTGTTTGATTTATTAAATGTAATTTAATATCTTGAATATATCCCTCAAATAGCTTTCAGCTAGAGGGATACTATTAATAGCACTTTTGTAATCAAATAAATAAATTGTTATTCCTAGTTCGCATAGACATATTCCCAGTTTCAAAAATTGAAAAATTATCATTCACCCATTGAAAGCACAGTGTCAGGCGTGATGATATTTATACATTATACATAATGAAAAAAACATTTGTCAATATTTTTTTGTTTGTCAATGACTCAACAGCTTTATGAAGGGCCTAGGCTTATAAATTGTCAATATTATCACTATTTATCTTAAAAAACCATTTTTCGACATTGTCAAATCAGTGATAATCGACAATTCTGTGTTTTTTTATCCATTTTATTCACTTGAAATCTATCTGTTTCAGCTACAAACTGGAAGTAGCCGACGCACTGATTGCCCATCTGAAACCGATTCGCGAGGAAATCGAACGTTTGCAGAATTCGGCAGATTTCCTGCAGGACACCCTGGAGCGAGGGGCCGAGCGGGCCGCCTTCTATGCCGAGCTTACCTGGCGTGACGTCATAGATAGAGTGGGACTCGATATTAAGCACTTGCCGCAGCAAGCCAAGGAAATGTTAAAGAATAGTAATACGGTGCCTAGTTAGTGAGTGCAATAGATTAATTAGTTATATAAAGTGACAGTTGATAATAAAGTGTATGTTATTATAGTACTGTATCAAAATTCACGTTTAGGGCTACTTAAAATTAATAAATAATAAAAATCAAGTACCCTTTTAAAAACTTTAAAAATATGATTACCTCACAAAACACATTAGTAATTCAATCACATTGAAAATGAGCTTCTGTCTCGAAAAATGCCTGTGATGTAATAATATTTTTCCAAGTTTTCAAAAGGTTAATTGATATTTTTTATGTATGTATGATGGTTTTGAGTCTAGTTGATCAAGTAGATGATAGAAAGTATGGCTTAGTAAAGAAGACATTCTGGCAAGATGAGAATATGACTCCAGCTCAGTCAATATTGGTTCAAAATTATGAATTAGGTCTCAAATTGTAGGGAACATTCTGCTCTACAATTTGAGACTAAATTTAAAACTTTTGAAACAATATTGACCGAGCTGAAGTCATGTTCCCATCTTGCCAGAAGGTCTGCTTAGCTTGGACAGACTATAGAGTTGTAATGCCTCATTCACATTTCGAATAAAGTCGACTTGAACCGATTGAAAAGATGCTAAAGAGGAATAAAATGAAATAGAAATGAAATAAATGAAATGAAATAAAGAAAGAAATGAAATAAAATGAGGCTGAAAGAAATAGAAAGAGGCTGATAGAATCAGCAAAATAACAATAAATCGAAGATATAAAATAAGATACAAATTACCTGTATAATATGGAATGGTCGTACTAAAAATCAATGTATTCTTAAAATTGATAATTAGGATATCTACAGTAGAACTCCAATAATTTGTACCTCTATTATTCGTACAAGTAAATTATTCTTAGTCCCTTGAAATAATCTTCCTTAATTCATTTCTTCGATAATTTTCAATCTTCCCTAATTTGTAGTAAAGCTTTGATCCAGGAATTACAAATTATCGAAGTTCTACTGTAATATTATTCAGTATCATTATAATACTGCCTGGTATAGGTATGATTTGTGGTTTTCATTTGGACTGAATAATGTCGCAGTGTAAATTAACTGCAGTCTCACTATTTATCTGCTCGACCTATTCTTGATCAAATCAACTTGACTGAAAAGACCTATAGTCGGCGCAATCTAATTTGACGAAAACCCCTCCACCCGAGAAATAGCTACGTTGTCATTTTGCGTGAAATTGAAACTTCTCCTAACGCAAACACATTCAACTGAATGTTAAAAGTGACAGCGTAGCTTTGGAAAAATCACGCGGTGTTGTAAAACTCACTATTTTCATGATAAACCAGCTGTTCGCAGCTCAAATATCCAAGTCGATTAGCTTCAATAACTCCAATCTTCAACATACAATGATTCATGCATATACCGCTCTCCTTACTTTGAAACTCTTGAGAGGCCAAATTACGATTTTCCGACTATTTTCGACATTTGAAAAAATAATTTCAATTGTTTTTGAACAACTTTCTCGCTTTCACCACCCACTTATCTTCTCAAACAAAAAAGTTTCTAGATCATCGAAAATTTCATGTTTTCTGATGGAGTTGACTCGACATTGACAAACATATTCATTAATTGAAACATAATTATTGGTCGGATATAGAAAATTCAGAAACCATTAGAAAGCTCGAATTCTCCTTGTCATTTTGATATAAAAAACTTTATTTTTACTACAACCCATGATTGTGAGAGAAGTGATATACAAAAAAAGTAATATTTTCGCGATTTTTCAATTTTTTCAAAAAAATCAAATTTCCTTTGAATCCTTCTACCCAGGAACTTTTTAATACTACTGGCATATCAAGGATAAAATTCTGCGTCTAGATATGGGGTTCAATCGCGAATTTGAAGATGTTCCAATTTTACACAATCTGGCAACGTAGCCATTTCTCGGGTGGAGGGGTTTTCGTCAACTTAGATTGCGCCGACTATAGTGTGTTTGAGCCGTAATTTTTTAAAATCTGTTTCACACCAAGCTGCTTTATTATATGCTGCCAAGATGGTTGCAACTACATGGACTGTGTTATCTGATTATATAGTTTCTGTAACTGCAACCGAATAGGAAGTGTGAGATAGACATTGTTCCAAGAGTTAAATAAATTAAATTAAATAGTGAGAGTGGTACAAGCAGTACTTACTAGTTACTACTTAGTATATCACATTATTCCTACTTTGAACCATAGTCTGTGAACTATAGTCTGTCCAAGCAAAGAAGACATTCTGGCAAGATGGAAAAATGACTCCAGCTCGGTCAATATGGGTTCAAAAATTATAAATTTGGTCTCAAATTCTAGGAAACATTCTGCTCTATAATTTGAGACCAGATCATAATTTTTGAACCAATATAGACCGAGCTGGAGTCACTTTTCCCATCTTGCAAGAATGTCTTCTTTGCTCAGACTACAAAAGCGTAGCTGGATGTAGCTGCTTACAAACTGCTGTATTGTATTACGTTTCGAGCCTCATGTTTTGAATTTTGTCCCTACAATAACATATTATGTTGATTATGTTCTTGGATATTGAACATATGTTATTATAAAGATGAATTTCAAAACATGAGCCTCAATACATGTTATAATACACCAGTGTGTAAGCAGCCTGAGGCTTATTAGAGAAGTTCTTAAATTGACAGTTAATTGTAGATTTCATAATGAAGTGTATGTTATAATGCTATGAAGATTTTTTAATAAATGTTAACTGAAACTCATGTGTTCTTGTGTTCTGACTTCACTGTGATTCACCCATTTTCTGATTTATTTAAATACTTATAATTCATAAAATTATTAATTAATTGACAATTTCAGCAAATCGTCATCTTCAATCTTGTACACATATCATCAGCCCATCTTTTACCACAGTATAGCTGACGCCAAAACGTTAGGCGGTTTCGTCTGTTCCTTTTGCGCTCCAACAGCTGATGTTATCAATTACAGATGTCATTCAGCAATGCCTGGATGATATTTTTGAATTCACGAGGCAATAAATACTTTAAATCAGCTGTTTGTAGGTTACATCACGTACAAGGGACAGACGAAATCACCCTACTTTTTGACGTCAGCTATACATATACAGTAGAATATTTTATATTATCCAAAAGAATGAAAACGAAAAAGGTGATTTTTTTTCATAAAAATGTATTTATTCATAAAGCTTATCTATACAATAATAAATTTTCAACTAATTTTATAATATGTCAAAAATATTTATAATCTTGGATCATTGATAAAATATTATACAAGACTGAAGTCAAATATATCTAAATACTTTTGAAGTACCGTAATGGAGAAAAATTGTCAAAATTAAAGTTTGAGCAATAATTTATAAAAATCCATTGAAGATTTGAGAAATATGTAATTCAATTTGAAAATGTGATTACTGAAGATTGAAAAATTATTTGTCGAATTCCACTTCCCTACTTATGAATAAAAATAAATCATCAGGCATTAGCTTTGATTCGATGTGGAACCACACGTGTAGACGTTTCTTCCAACAAAACTAATTTCTAAATAAGAATTTGGCTGTCCACTTTCCATTACAAAATGAAATTTCATCACGAAAATAAAATACATTCAATATTTTACATCAAAAAGTAACCTTAGATAGATAGGTATAATTTTTTTCATCAAACTCAAAGAATAGAAAATTTGATGAAAACTCAACATTTTCATTCAAGCATTCAAGAAGACATTATTAGTTATTCAATTAGATCACAGACTAACCTATAATTATTATAGCATAATATTATGTAAAGATTTGTTAATCTCTAAATTTTTTTGAAACAGGCCTCTGGTCTGATGACTTGAGATAAAGGAATTTTCAATGCTCATAGATCGCCACCTGAGTGAAAGCTCTTTCAAAACTGCTAATTTTAAATTAGTGTTTTTGGGTGCATAAATAGTGAGTTGAAAGATAAAGATGACGTTTAAATCATACTCTCATTTTGATTTTTTTTTTCATTATGTTCGAGTGCTACTTGTGATTGATGATTGAATGAATGATGATTGATGAATATCAACACTTTCTTCATTCTTTCAACACGCTATGGATGCAGTCTTGAAGAGTGAACGCACATCGGTGCGACCAAAACCAATATAAGATACAATAGAAACACGAACATAGTTTTTGATCAACTTATATTCGAAAATTTGATTGAAATGTCTTTAGTTGAATAGTCCAAATGTGAAAAATGGGACTGCAAGGAGCAAGCAAATCAAAAACCAGTTGACAAGTGTGTGTTGCTTTTTACTCCTGGTTTCTATAACATATCAAGCACACAGCAACAGCTTATTAAATCTTGCAACGCACAGATTCGGTCCATATGTGTGTTGCAATATTAAATAATCTGGGGAGGGATTTTTCACCCTTGACTTAGGGTCCACATACACTCCACAGATCGAACTTCAGATTTGAAGCTAAAGTCTGTTCAAGCAAAGAAGACCCCTTGGCAAGATAAAAAAATGAGTCCAGCTCGGTCAATATTGGTTCAAAAATGATTGCTTTGGTCTCAATCGTAGCAAACATTCTGATCTACAATTTGAGACTAAATCAATATTTTTAAAACCAATATTGACCGAACTGGAGTCATTTTCTCATCTTGCCAAAGGGTCTTCTCTGCTTGGACAGACTATATTTTGGAATGCCAGTTTCTCCATCCAATTACAGTTTTCACAATCTGAACTGACAGTGGATGTCAACTTATATAGTCTGTCCAAACAAGGAAGACCCTCTGGCAAGATGAGAAAATGACTCCAGCACGGTCAATATTGGTTCAAAAAATATTGATTTGGTCTCAAATTGTTGATCAGAATGTTTCCTACAATTTGAGATCAAATTGATAATTTTTGAATCAATCAATATTGACCGAGCTTGAGTCATCCTCCCATCTTGGGTCTTCTTTGCTTGTACAGACTATACTTTTCTATGTATTATTTTCATCTATTTTATGTATATACTGGTGTTGGTCGTGCCAAAGCACGTTCACCCCCACCTCCTCAACTAAGTTACGGGAAAATAAAACAAATAACGTAGAATAATTTCACTTTTTCCTCTTGAGCTCCTCGAATCGGCGCGCAATGTCGTCAAAGTCGATTTCGTTGTCATCGGGTGGCGGCTGGTTCAAATTGTTGTTGACCACTATTTCGTCGCTGGGTACAGCGGGCAGCTCGGGCAGAATGGTGTCGGCCGGGTTCAGCTTGGCGCGGGGAAGCGGTTTTGGTTTCACGTTGCTCTGCGAATAATACAAAAAAGAAACATAAGTTTTATTTATAATTTCGTAGGTAAAACAAAATCGTATCAAATATGTATGCAAATTTTAGTGTAACAAATAGTTTTGATTAGCAAAATATATTGAAAATGAATAAACACATAAGTTATATTTCCATTATCTTAGGGCTACTTTATCACTGTTTTCTATTTTAAATGAAAAATTAAGTACAATTGCATCTAAGCCTACGCAAAAAGTTCGTTTTTTCGTCTCAAGCGATCTTGAATAGGGTGTAATTTTTTTGAAATCAGAAGAGACAATGATGCTTTAGATCAGCTGTTAAAAGGCTTCATCACGTACAAGAGACAGACGAAACCGCCTAACCTATTGGCGTCAACTAAACTGTCTAAGAACTACGCTATCCCTCCTCACACACAGACTTGTTCTAAGTGAGGAGTACTATTCTTTTTTAAATGTTCCTTTTATTTCAAGTTGTAATGTTTATTTATTTTGGAATAAAACAATTCAATTCAATTCAATTATAGACTGTCAAAGCAAAGAAGACATTCTGGCAAGATGGGAAAAAGACTCCAGCTCAGTCAAGATTAATTAAGAATTTTTAAATTTAGTCTCAAATTGTAGATCAGACTGATTTCTACGATTTGAGAACAAATGTATAATTTTAGAACAAATTTTGACCAAGCTGGAGTCATTTTCCCATCTGCCCAGAGTGTCTTCTTAGCTTCAAAAGCTTCTTTGCTTGGACAGACTATAGGAAGAGCCTCGGGCAAGATGAGAAAATGACTCAAGCTCAGTCAATATTGATTCAAAACTGATAAATTTAATCTCAAATCGTAGGAAACATTCCGCTTGACAATTTGAGACCAAATTGATATTTTTCGAACGAATATTGACCGAGCTCGAGCCATTCTCTCATTTTGCCAGAGGGTCTTCTTTGCTTGGACATACTATACTAGTAGCTTTTTTCTCTTACAATAATGATTGTCAACAATGGTTGAAATAACTGAAAAAATTAATGAAACATATCATCATCTCACCTGTTTATTATTATCGGCAAAATTGTTAGCACCACTACCCCCCTCCCCACCCTTGGATGACGGATAGGGGTAGGGCGGCGGTATGTTGCTCGGCTTGGCCGTATTATCATCGATGGAGGGAAACGAATTCAGTGGCGGAATGTTGTAGGAGAACTCCCTTGGCGGGATGAGGGCCTCGGGCGGCAAATTTGGATGGGCTCCCGCTTTTCCTCCAACTTGGTTGTAGTTGGGTTGAGATCCTCCTCCGCCTCCTCCAACGTTAAATGGGTAGTTGGGTTGACTTCCACTTCCTCCTCCTCCTCCTCCTCCTAGGTTGAAGGGGTAGCTAGGTTGACCCCCACCACCTCCTCCTCCTCCTAGATTGGAGGGAGCCGAAGGTGGTTTCGAGGTGGCACCACCAGGTGGCGACTGTAAGAGAAAATGGACATTTTCAATTATTTTGAAATTTTTTTCAAGTATAAGTTTTTAAGTGGAATAGTGGAAGGTAGAAGAAAAATTATTTTTGAAGGCCTATAATATATCCATATATGATTTCTATTTTTATACTTGACAGCTTCGTGATACGCAGTAAAGTGGTACGAGAGTCCAAAATTGATACATAATCGTACAGGAAGGAACCTTTTTGACACAAAATATCTGCAACGTGGGGTTGTAAAGCGAGCTTAGCTCATTAGGAAGATGTCGAAAATCGGGGGGAAATAACTATCGGCCCTCTGAAGCTTAGAACTTTCTACTATTTTCTATTATTCCAACTTTGAAAATACCTCAACCACAGAGTAAGTATATCAATCTATTGATTTACTGTTATTGATCTATTTATAAATCGGTTGATTTACTTACTCTGTGCGTAAACTAGATTCAAATTCTCCCAAAATTTTAAAATCATCAAGGAATAGAATCTGCTTATTCCCAATATGACGGCGAATAAAACGCTTATAATAAGAAAGCTTTGGATACTGGAGTCCACTGTATATCTAAAGTCTTCAAGTCAGTTTCAGTTTTCTTACCGGATAGTTGAAGGGCTGAAAATCTGAAGGAGGCAGTGGTGGATGCTGTGGATAGCCGACAAATCCAGGAGGCTGTGGCATCATTTTCTCACTCAGATCGTTGGGTACACCGTCAAATAGCAGAGCGTCCAATCCATTGATCTGTTCGTCTTCTCTCATTATCTGTGAACAGACAACAACAAAAAAATGTGAAAATTGCAATTTCAGTAACCTTTTTCGATAATTGTTTCCACCAAAACATGTTCCGTGCTCTTTAGAGCCATTTTCAAGTGAGTCTCAAATATTTTTCTTTAAGCTCTAAAGTGCACGTAAAATGAGATGAAATAAAAATTATCCATTGGGGTAAAGTCAGTCCAAGCAAAGAAAACATTCGAACAAGACGAGAAATTGCTCAATATAGTTTCAAAAGTTATGAATTTGATCTCAAACTGTAGGAAACAATCTGTTCTACAATTTTAGAGTGAATTTATAAGTTTTGAACCAATATTGACCGAGGTGGAGTCATTTTCCCATTGCCAGAATGTTTTCTTTGCTTGGACAGACTATAGATACCAATTCTGCCGATTAGTAGATAGACCGATCCATTATTCCTCATTAATCATTATCCATTGATGACCCGTGATCGAGTATCACAGAACAAGATGGCAGGTTGGGTTACCTATACGTTATAGGTTATACGTTGAATTACCTGAGGATCTGGCTCATACTGCAGATTGTAGATTTTGGCAATTTCGACCAAGTATTTTTCCACTAGTAACTTAGGAGGCGCATGAATGCTCAACTTATTCTTCAGTTTTTCTGAAACTGTATCAACGGCTGACAATCGGCAAGCCTGAAAGAGAGTTGAACAAAAATTAAAGTTTTTAATCACATAGGTTAGTAAATAGGTTAGTTAATTTATTTTCCCAATCAACAACATAGTCACTTCAACTTCAGGATGTGTGGGTTCCAATAAAAGAGTATCAAGTTGATCACAAACCATAAGTTGGGCCTAGATGAAGAATCTCTCAAACATCTATTTCACAGCCAAGTAGGGAATAATACTTTTTCTTGAATTGGTTTCATACCGGTAGCTAGTTATAATTTTTTCACTTACCTCAGCATATTTCTTGCCATATTTCACAGTCAACTGATCTGAAATCACCTTCATTTCACTCACATCAGCAAACAAATGAGGAGCTACCCACAAAAGGCTCGACACTGCTTCGGCAATACTTGGATCTAAGGTTCTGTAACAACGTAAATTATTGAGGTAAGGTATAAAGAATCAACAAACTAAAGAGATGATAGTTTACTTGACTTTAATCTCATTTAAGTCTGAAAGAGGAAAGATGGTAATTACGACAGATTCTTATAAAGATAAAACAGGCAAGTTATCTACGGTAGGCTACTTACTTGAGTTGTTGGATGAGTCCAAATCTTGATAATAGAATATCACAAAACATTTCAATTATTTCATAAGCTTCAACCATATAATCTTCCCTAATGATGTATTCTACTCGAATTTTGGCTCTTTCATATTTTCCTGCTGCAATACTATCAGCAATCTCCTTCCTGCTTTTTTGGGTTAGCTCAGCCTTTTTCTTTTGCAAAAGTTTTAAACGATTACAAGCTAATTTTAAATTTGTTTTGAGTTTAGATAAATTACTGTCAACTTGAAACATTTCAATTGTTTATTTCCTCAGTAGCCCTATTGTAAAATGAGATTATTGCACAATTAGTCACTTTTCTAAAAAGAAACACAAAGCATAACCTACAAAAATTCACAAATTCAATTTGATGGATATGATAGCTGTCAATAGTGGAGGGGGGTATATAAGTAGCTGTTTTTTTGTAACGGTTACATGCTGCAGTCAATTGTAGCTGGTACTACAGTGATTCTTCATCTAAATCAAAAGATTTTTTTAACGATTCTTCAAAAGTACAAAAGAGAGAATGAGGAATATATTATTTTCTGATCTGGTACAGAATTTGAAAAGCAACAGTCACATTGTAATGATAGTGCCGCTACTACCTTCCAAACTTACCGCAGTAAGTAGGTCTAAAATCGCTGCCGAATATTGCAGTCGAAAGTCGCAGCAGAATATCACCACCAGAAATCGAAGCCGAATTTTGCTGCCAAATAAATAATTAAAACCGATTTTTTGTATTAAATTTTAGGTAGTAAACTATTGTAGATTTTCATAATATTACAGTCCTAGGTCAATGATTTTTTTCGAGAAAAGAAACATATAATATTATTTGGGACTAATTTTTTCCTATAGACCATGAAGACTCTAGGCCTACCAGCTGGTTGCCAGCTTCATATTCACAGCACTACATTCCTGTTGCTTCATATTGCTTCATAGTCACCACGGCAAGAAGGGAAAACGACCCCAGCCCGGCCAATACTGGCCCAAAAGCCATAAATTCATAAACAGAACCCACAGCCCCCAAACAACACCGACCGAGCCAAAGCCACACCAACAACCCCCAATAATATAAGTTAACAACAGAACCACACCAACACCAATATTGATAGACCGAAGTGTAAGTTACATAGGCCTACCGGAACCTCTTGTGTCGCTACCGCTGTTGCATAATCCCCCCCCCTCCACAGCAACCCCTCAAAGGTTCTATTTGCAAGGGTTTCTTGTATTGTATGTATCTTATCAATCTGGATTTTCCATTCTCCTCCTACAAATTATCAAATTTGATACTAGGAAAAGAGGCAACAGAGGATTATCAAAATCACACGAGTGCTACCCTTTGCAAACGCTGAAGTATTATAATAGGCTGCCGCTTAATGAATGTGTTGAATTGAATATTGTGATTGCTTCTGTATAAAACTACCTATATGAACATTAATGATTCTGCATACATAGATACTTTATTTCAATTTAGGATTCAAGACAGTGAAAATTGAAAATAAGTTTCATGCTTTCAAGAGTTCAATATTTTATTCAAGAAAAATATGAAATAATGGAGAATAAATGAAGGAGCTCCTGAAAGGAATCCCAAAAACAGTAGGGTGATGAGAATAGGCTTTAGGGAAAAATTAATGTAATAAGAGTGAATTAAGTAGCCTACTATTGAATTTAATAATTAACTCAGAATAGAACTGTATTTCTAATAATTTCATTTATTTTACTATACTGTTTGATTAATTCGAATATATTGGTGGTGGGAAATTTAACTAATTTTCAATATAAAAAATTGCATCCAATTTTGTTGAGACAATTTTTTTGAATCACCTTTCAATCAAACCATCCAAGAAACTGTTAAATAAACTCCGAACCCTTGGTTTTGCAGCCGGAACGCATCGGAACGGTGTTCTGGTACCTCCCAGCAAGGCTATATATAATAATAATATGTAATATGTATATTACTACACATATTTTATTATACATTCATTGCAGATTCAAGAACCAGAACCCGTTCTGGCGTTCCAAATCCTTATTTTTTAGAAAAAAGTCCTGGATAATGTAAGAATCCAATGTAGAAAAAAAGAGAGAAATGGTAGAATGAGCCAGAATCTTTCAAAAATGTTTATCATAGGCTATTCATTAGTTTATATTATAGCATCACATAAGTTTGTAATATTTTACAATAAGCATTACAATTTCATCATAGAGATGTTATACATCAAATCTGTTTAGTTGAACAAGAGGAAGAAATTCCTGGACCTTCTGTAAAGGACACAGATATAGGTGTGCCCCAACTAAAGTAGGTACCGTAATAATAATTATTATTTCATGTATGCTATCATAGCTTCCTTTAATAGAAGGTCCTGCCCTAATAATATGGCAACGTCGCACTGTAGGAACAGTCTTTTCATATGAAAGCATCAAGTAAGTTATAGATACAAATCATGCATATTGACTTGGTTTTTCTCTCTTTGAGCATAATTTCCATGAAAAACTCTTCATGAAACTCTTCGTATAGAACTCCTTTTGTGTTTTTGTAATAGGTTGTGATAGAGATTAGCAATAAAGATTAAGAATAAACAGTTATTTATTGAAATAGCTTATGATTTGTAGCAAGTCAAATGTGAGAACGTACACAAGAAACTCATCCATTATTGGAACAGCTGATTGAAAAATTATTTCAATGCTTTTGAATGGACCCAATTTCCTACTCTACATAGTTGCCAATTTTTAGGCCATGGCCTTCTATTAAAGGAGGCTATGATGGATGCCGTGCATAAATTAACTTTTTATACACGTATTACTTATATTAATTAACGATATCAGGCATAATATCCTCTATAAATGAGATGAATATTTTCAACATCAATATATAAGGTACATAATAATTATAAAAAATAAAGCTTGACATTATTATGTGTGGTTATTTTGAGCAATCTGTTTTCCATTCTCCTCCTACAAATTATCAAAAACTAGACCTATAAATTTTCTGGTAGATCTTATACAATATACAATATTTTTTATAATATATAAGTAGAATCAGAAGTAACTTACACAGTACATGATAATTCAATCATTTATCAAGTTTTTCTATACTTGAATTACCGATTATTCATATTTATTTATTATAAAAATATGACGTAAGTTAATTAGGCTATGTAATATAATGTTGTTTGTATAAATGTCGTGGCCCACTCACCCCTATACCTCTTCAGCTTTTCCATACAATGATACAATTACTTTGTCTTTGTATACGCTACAACACTGAGGAATTGAAAAATTGAAATAAAATATTTGACAGACTATCATTTTTCACAACAGCGATCACAGCGGCAGCTTTTTAATCTGTTACTGTTCAACTATTTTTAATCTGGGTAGACGAATAATGGATTCATGCAGGCCATTATCAGAAAAGCATGGCATTTTAACCCTTCCCTGCATCTTTATTTTACAGGCTCTGATATTTATCGAAGATAATTAAAGTAAATTGGATCTCAGATGCGGTATAAATGAGCTTAATACCAGAGCATGTAATCGGGTAGATGCCGGGCGTGTAAGACTGTCCAAAACTCAAAATATGTAACTTATTTGTATACAGGGATAAAATTATTTAAATAGATTGCCTCTGAGAGTATCTGTGGAAAGGATCACCAACCGTTCAAGCATGCAGTTATCAAATTATTCAATTATTATATTGTCTATTACAATGAATTATACTTATACTATACATTTTCTTCTCTTATTTTACGATTATTGTCATCAAATAATTATTTCAATTCAAACGACTTGAATCAACCGCCTCCCTCAGAAACTGCCTGCATGGTGCTGCACTCTAGCGGCTCTCAGTTACACTTTGTTCCGCTAGATAGCGTTGCAGTTCCAATTCTCAATCTCGAGCTTCACTTGGCTGGAATGTTCGTTTCAGCGATTTCTCAATACAATGGTCGGTCCGAAAAATTTGGTTGCATCGGTTTTTCATTTATAACGTTTAAACGCTGCGTCCTAGCAGAATTCTTATTCTTTACAAATTTGTATAAAACAAATTTTTATACTAGATGGACATTTGGAATAATCTATAATTAATTCAACGAATGAAATAGTTAGAGGAATCAAAATAAAACAAATTTAATTTTTTTTACATCAAGTTATGAGTTCACAATACTTCTGAATATAATATTCTAGCTGGGTTTTGGAAATTTTCATTTGCGTGAATCAAGTAAGTATAACAACCTTTTTAATCAGATGAATATTTTTTAAAGCTTTCTAGCATGCTATTCTGATTATCCAATGAAATTATTACGAATAAAAGGACATAAAAGATCTATATTGAAGGGAAGTGCGATACAGAGATTCGATAAGTGACGAATTCGGAATTCCTAAACCTCTCGTTGAATGGGTGACCGCTTCTTTAACAGCACCACTCTCACGGTCTGGAGCCTGTTTTTTAGAAGTGTAGAAGACCTGTATTACAGGAGAACGGCTGACTCTTGAGAATACTCATCTAATACTATATAGCTACCATATGTCCAGTTTTTGTCCACTTCTCCCTATATATTTAAGGACTTAGGACTTCTGAAAGAATCAGGCTTCCGCTGACTCAGAGAACAACTTTCTGATGATTTGGATTAAAATTTTGTAGTTGCATTAATAATCTCCCATTACCCACACACAATTAAGTATTGATAACATAATCTATCAAGTATAGGCTTATCAGCCTATATGCCAAGCTTTTTTATAATTATATTACATTATTGTCAAAAATTTTTATCTTATTGGTCGAAAAATATTAATTTATAAATAATGCCTTGCTGAATGCTTTCTGGCTGAAGAAATCCCTGCTGTTACAGTCTGCCCAAGCAAAGAAGACATTTTAACAAGATGAGAAACTGACTCCTGCTCGGACAATATCGGTTCAAAATCATAAATTTGGTCTCAAATTGTAGGAGACTACCTAATCTACAACTTAAGCTCAATTTTATCATTTTTGTCCAAATATTGTCCAAGCTGGAGTCATTTTCTCATCTTGCCAGAATTTCTTCTTTGCTTGGACAGACTAAGTTATAGCCTATCCAACCAAAGGTTTGGAGTTTGTACTCATTTCTTGGAAGGTGATAAAAAAAATTGTCTCAACAAAATTGGATGCAATGATTGTTTATATTGAAAATTAAATTACCAACACCAATACATCGGAATTAATAAAACAGAAATGGAAAATAGAGTCTAATTCATAATGATAAATGAAAATACAGTTTTATTCTTATA
Organism: Sogatella furcifera; assembly: GCA_017141385.1. Classification (NCBI taxonomy): domain Eukaryota; kingdom Metazoa; phylum Arthropoda; class Insecta; order Hemiptera; family Delphacidae; genus Sogatella; species Sogatella furcifera. The sequence continues at coordinate 27,781,688 of CM029556.1, forward strand.
TTATTAAGTTCAATACCGTATACTTTAATTCACTCAACTAGAGCTGAAGGAATACTGAAAGCAGTAGACTTATGGGGACAAATTAATTAATAGATTAAGTTGAGTTAATTTATATCGTGTGACCTTGATGCTGTCTCTGACACCAGATCTTAGCTAGCAATGTCACACAATACAGTATTAAATTAACTTGATTTAATTCATTGATTTGTCCCTATAAGCCTGCTGCTTTTAGCATTCCTTTATAGAAGTTTCTTCATTTATTCTTCACTATTTTATATCTTTCTTGAAAAAATGATTGAATTCTTGAAAGCATGTAACTTGTTTTCAATTTGTATTGTCTACAATCTTCAGGCCTTCCAATTGGTTTCCATCCGTGCTAGCAGTATACTTCCTGTGGAATAAATAGAACGGAGATATAGTCTGTCCAAGCAAAGAAGACCCTCTGGCAAGATGAGAAAATGACTCCAGCTTGGTCAATATTTGTTCAAGAATTATTATAAATATGGTCATATATATTAGTACCTAGATCACATTGTTCCCAACAATTTGAGATCAAACTAATAATTTTTAATTCAAGTTAAACAGAAAACAGAAACAGAAAATTTTATTTAGGACAGACTATAGTATACGGTGGCTACTAATATACAGATGGCTGTGATAATATTTATAGGCTCAGTTCGTGAATCATTGAAGTACCTAGACTCATTAAAATACAATAATAATTATACAATTATTGCTTTCGATTTCAAATCTCTGTAGTGAGTTATGATGTCACATTAGCTAATTTAAATTTTATCAAATTTAAATGAATCTTACACTATATACTCAGCATTATTGATGAGCCGCTCTGTATGGTCGGTTAGTAGATTCAATTTTCCAGCTGAAAAAATGAAATTTCAACAATCAATAAATATAGGTCCGGTACCGCGTAGGTTTACAAAAGTCAAAATTTGAATTATTAAAAGTTGAAAATGAAAAAATTACATGATTGAATAAATAAAATAAATAACAACGCATAAAAATTGAGGCTTTGGAACAGTGCTCCATCATAGCTACTCTCTTCAATACCATAACTTACCTATAATAATAATAATAATTAAGTATACTATAATTATAATAATTAAGTATACTTACTATAATAATAGTAATTATAAACTATAAAGTCTGCAGTAGCTATGGATGGATTAGACTGTCCAAGCAAAGAAGACCCTCTGGAAAGATGGGAAAATGACTCCAGCTCGGTCAATATTGGTTCAAAAATAATAAATTCAATCTCAAATTATTGAAAAAATTCTGATCTGCAATTAAATAAAAAATTTATAATTTTTGAACCAAAATATTGTCCGAGCTGGAGCCATTTCCCCATCTAACCAGAATTTCTTTTTTGCTTGAACAGACTATGATATACTAGGCATTAATATAATATTATTATCATTATTATCAACTGAATGCAGGAGTGGAAAATAAAACTGTTTTTTCTCTTCCAAATCACTTAGTCTAATGATTTGCTGTTCAATTAGTAAATTGAATTCTCTGTATTTTAGAATTTCAAATTTTCATAAGTATTTAATTATCCTACTGTAGAAGTTTTACTGTAAAGGAATCAGTTAATCTGTTAGACTGTGTAATGCAACAATAATTAATATTGCTGCAAAGACAGAAATTGTCTTCTTTACTATAACGACAAGCCAATTTTCCAAAGAGGGACATTCAAGATAGCCGGCCGGGTTGGCCGAGTGGTCTGGGGCGTTACAACCTTCAGTCCGCTAGCGCTACCCGGTCGTGGGTTCGAATCCCACCAGAGGCATGGTCGTTTATGCACCTCATAAATCACCCTCGCACACTCCATTACCCATGCACAAGTGAATTTAAATACTTACATGGGCATCATCCACAGCAAAAAAAAAAAAAAAAAAAAAGATACAAAATATTTAACCGACTTATACTGTTTAGGTATTTGAGATAATTGAGATACTTACTGTACTTGAGATATAATTTAGGATTATCTGTTTTGCTATAGTGTACGCTCTTTATCTTCGCACTATAGTCGTTTTTGTCATTCAATCTGAACTTCCACACGCTAATTCCGTCGTAATAGAAAAGGTCTTGCATATTTTCATGCTGTAGTCCACGTCCGATCAAATCTGTTTCAACTCTTGTAAAAGTTTCTTTGGTCTGTTGGGGAGAGAACAAAACATTCATAAGTATGAATACACGGTACTAGTACTAGGAATTTCATTTCCAAAAAGTTGGAGATAAAAACTAGCCCATCTACTACCAAGGCCTATAGAAGACCTTCTATAGACCTTGTCTACTACCTATTAAAGATTATTATTTTTTATAAGTGAGTGAAAACGAAAAGTTTTCTTACACGACAGCATTTATTTTCGGTAACCAATCATAGAAAATTCGCTCCGGCAGCTGGCGGTCGGAAAGAGTGCATTTCAAATGCAATTCTATGATGGCTCAAATCATATATAATGAGCACACATCACATCACATCATAATGAGCTCCTCAGGGTATGAATTCAAAGGTGCCGTTTCCGAAAAACACAATTTTCGGCATATTATTCGCCATTTTCTCCGCCATTTTTGGATTGGATTATTTTTGCTGATGGCTCAAATTTTAGGGCATAATAAAGGTATTATACACACCAATTTTCAAAACGATCAAGTTATTGGTCGATTTGTGATGATTTTTCAAAATTTTCATCCCCTAATTCCACCCCCTACCCTTGGACCAATTTGGCTGGTTAACGAACTCGACCGAGATATTAACACTTATGATTTTTGTGCAAAATTTGGTCGCTCTCCGAAATTAAAAATTAAAAAATAAAATGAGAATCAAATACCATTTTAAAAACTTTAAAATAATTTCACATACATGTTTCGGGACTAAGCCCATTATCAATGTGGATAAATAGTAATAACTGTGATAGTAAAATAATAAAATAGGCTATAGAAATATAAGTTATATAAGTTTATTACAACCTTGAAATCTTCAAAAGCGAAAGCTTAATTTGTCATAAAAATCGTAAGTTACACATAGTCTGGTCGAGTAAAGAAGACAAGTTGGAAAAATGGAGTAGGCTAATATTGGTTGAAAAATAAAAAAAATCGAACAGAATGTTTTTTAAAATTCGAGACCAAACTCATGAAATTTGAAATAATATTAACGGTGCTGCAGTAATAATTTATCAACATACTGCCAGAATGTATTATTTGCTCGACCAGAAAGTTCATTGCAGTCTTCAGATTTTCAGAAGCAATAATATCTCAATTTGTGAAAAAAATATGGAGGTGCTAGAGCAGTGGTCACCAATTAAGTTTCATGAAGGTCCGTTTCAAAGTCCTGGTGAGCTTTCGCGGTCCATTCAGGGGAACTACTGTTGGGGGGGGGGGTGTTACTCCCCGGAAATGTTTTTGAAAAATTAATAGTTAAACTACATTAATTTCAATGATTATTCAAATATTTGGGATGGTTATCACTCTGTATGTATTTCGATGTTAATGTTCTTCAAATATATACTATGCCATTGATCTATTAAAATTGAAATGAAGGCCTCTATTTCAATGGGATTTGGTAATAGAAATATTACTGTATTGTTTATTCTATTTATATGAAGAATGTTTACTTATTGTCAAACTATTCTCGAATTTAGTCCTTGACTATAACTCTTTAGCTATTGAAATACTGCTATATCAAGATGAATTAAACTAAACGTTTTACCAGTCATAGAATAATTGGATGAAATAATTAATAATGCAACAATATTTCAATAAATAGCCAACTTTTTATTGAGATTTGTATAATAAGAAGTGTTTATTAATTGTTGTAGTTTTTAAATCATTCAATTTCATTTAGACTTATTAGAGGGTTACTTATAGATTCTTTGTTTCAAGATTTATTCAAATTTTTTGTTGAGATCGGTATGACAACGCGGTCCGCACAAAACTAGCTGGCGGTTCGGATCCGGACCGCTGTCCACATTTGGTGACCACTGTGCTAGAGGTACTTTGCAGAAAGTTTATTAGGACTCTATAATAAGACCTCGAAAAACTGTTATACAAACCGTCAAAATAAATAAATAATGTTTGATTTGATTTTGATTTTGAGTTTTAAATACTCACCCGCGTAATCTCACAATTCCAAATTTCATGTTTGGCGACAACAAATAGATCGTCTAGAATAAGAGTAGGAGTTTCATGCCCGTTATTACCGTTAGAAGAGTAAATTGTAACGTCAGGTAGGAGTTTACTACTTTCATTTCCATCGACATCAATCCTGTTACATCTTAAAAAAAAGAAATATTTTATTGAATTGAATAGAAAGTAAGATTAAGATTAGAAATTGGAGTGAGGAAAGGTTCACGCAAAATGAGAAGACATGCTACTGCAATGTAAAGTGTATAGTGATGGCGTCTCTTCTCGGCTTGCACACGCTAAACTATAATAGTCCCTTATATGAAAAAAAAAACTGAAAGGAACGACTGATTGGACAGCTTTTATATGGATGGACCCTACGACCAAAACTTGATAAAAGTGAAAATAGAAAACGTCCTCAAAGGTTTTGTAGGAGCTACATTATAATAAGATAATTTACTAGATTTTGTGGATGCTAAAATGTGAAAACTCAATTTTCACATTTCAATGAATCCCAATCGGTAAACGAAAAAGTCTGAAATTTTTCAAGAAATGTATTATGTAAATGTGAATGTATAGAGAAAGTCTTCTTCGTTTTCAGATGTTTGCAATTAGAATTGCGAGACTCTTGACTTATTATTGTTATAGTATTTCAAATGAAAATCACTGTTTAATTTTATCATTGACAAAATAATAGGCTATAATTACTCAAATTATCAATAAAAATGGTGCTTTTGGTTTCCTTTGAATAAATGAAGTTGAGGTAATTTGTTTGAAAAATAATATAGTATTAGTCTTTTTCACTATAAACTTATTTTCTATTCAATTTAAAAAGAAATTGTTAGGCGCACTCTACTACCGGTAAGTTATAGGCTACTCTGTCCAAGCAAAGAAGACCCTCTGGCAAGATGGGAGAATGACTCAAGCTTGGTCAATTCTGATTCAAAAATTATCAATTCGATCTCAATAAATTGTAGTAAAAAATTCCATTTACTATAGACCATAGTAAACAAGGTTTAATAGTAAACTATTTGTTCAAGACCACATCTATAATTCTTGAACAAATATTGACCAAGCTGGAGTTATTTTCCCATCTTGCCAGAGGGTCTTCTTTGATTGTACAGACATTACTTGATGATAATAATTGGTAAAAAATTATAAAATTGAATATATTTTGTCGGTAACAAAGCGTTTTTGTGGTTTTGTCCCATGAACCTTTTTTATCCACTTGATGTAAAGTGCAATACTTCAGGCTGATTCCTTTTAGATTAAATTGAAAGGAATCAGCCTCAGAATTATTTCACTCTCTTCGTGAAAAATATTTTCTAGAATTAACTCACGTGGCTTGATCTGCACTGGATCCTATCTCTTCGCTCCAAGTCTTGCCTATTAACAATCTTTTACCCTCATTAATTGGTTTGCTATTAATAGTTGAAGTACGAGTTTCGCCTTTTTGCAGCCAAGTATGTATGTCCACTTGGCTTCTAAATTCATCAACGTAGAGTGCTTCGAACATGCTGGGTACAGAAGAATAATCAACAAGCTTAGTTCGGATCACATCTAAAATGTATCAGGTCTATTGTCTATCTGATAAGGTATCTGATTCCATTCTATAAATATTTTGAATGAAAATTTCAAATTTAAATTGAATATTCATGAATATTATTAGTTTTCAAATGTTTATTAGGCATATGAAATATTCACAGCAAAATATATGTCTCATGAAGCCACTCAAAAACAGAAAAAACTTATTTCAATAGAATAAAGAACTTTAAAACAGGGCTGTTTAAAATAATTGAAACATAAATAAAAATCAGACACCCTTTTTTTGAAAACTTTAAAAATTTACACACATTGTGTGTTTTATAATTTTTAAAGTTTTCAAAAAAAGGGTGTCTGATTTTTATTTATGTTTCAATCATTTCAATAGAATTAAAAAAAATAAAGAATACCAATAATCGATATCAATAGAACTATTTTAAATAAAAAATGTCTCATCAATTCAAAACAATGAACAAAGAAAAAAGGTAAAATACGAAATAATACTGTATTAATAATATAGGTAATAAGTTAATTAATTGTGATGGAAAAAATCACGCAACCACAATTATGACAAAACTTTGCTACATTACATGGAATTGAGTTGCTTTGACTTGAAATTGACTTCTATTCAATTCATTGTCATCGTTCGCTACTTTATCTATTATTTTTTTTCATCTCTTGTTAATCATCTTATATTATTTTATTCTAAGTTACGTTACTACCGGTAACTTACTAGAATAAAGTTAAAAGTAGCCTAAATATTATTATTTGATCTGTAAGAAAACATAATTGGACATGTCGTGTTGTATCCATATTATTACTTTGTCAAATGAACAAAATTGTCCAATATCACTTCGTGATAGAACTTTCAAACATTAACAAAAACACTTTTATATCACCTGAACTTTTCATCTGCGTGAGATAGTTCAATGGTTCCTTCTGGAAATCAATAGAAATTGATAAAATCATTATTATAAAATCAAAATTATCAATTACAAATAAAAATTTGCTAAGGGTGATGCAGGCTCTAACCTTATTGACGTAAATTGGAGATAATAATTTAATATATTCATAAGCTGAATGAATAGATATGAGTTCTCCAGGACTATTATCGGCCTATATAGTAAGATTTTTAGTTTTTCAAATAGGCTGCTATTTTGTCTCTCTCAGAAACTTAGAGAGAAAATTATGATTATTTAATCAACATTATGAGTATTGTGATCAACAATGAAGGAATTAATGATGTGAGTTATTATATTATCTAATGATAAATTTTTTAAAAAAATCCATCATATCCTATTCTAGCAAGGGAGACGCTCTCTAGCAAGATGAGAAAACGACTCCCGGTCAATCAATATTGGTTAAAAAATTATAAATTGTCTCAAACTGAAGATCAGAATTTTTCCTATAATTTGAGTTAAAATTTATAAATTTTGAACCAATATTGACCAAGCTGGAGTCATTTTCTCATCTTGCCAGAGGGTCTTCTTTGCTTGGACGGCTACTTCAAACACGCAGTAACTTTAAAGCACAATACAAGTTTAAAGCTGACGCCAAGAAGTTGGATGTTCTGTCAGGACAGTCGGCGAGCTGTCTTCGAAAGCACTTTGGAACGAGAGCGTCCCCAGTTATACTAAATTCGCTCTCAAAAACAGATTCAGGCTGTCCTTACAGAGCTGAAAATATATGATGAAAGTCATTCACCTATCACTTTAAATTGGGCCGTCAACTAATATAAGTTATAAGTTAGAATATATAAGTTATATATATATATATATATATAGAATATAAGTTATAGTCTGTTCAAGCAAAGAAGACCCTCTGGAAAGATGGGAGAAAATGACTTATCGCAGGCTCGGACAATATTGGTAGGCTACGAGAATTATCAATTTGATATTAAAATTGTAGGAAACAATTTGATCTACTATTAAGACCACATTTATAATTCTTGAACAAATATTGACCAAGCTGGAGTCATTTTCCCATCTTGCCAGAGGATCTTCCTTGCTTGAACAGTATATTGTATATTGAAATGGAGCATTGGTAAGGTGAAGCCCATTGCAAATTTTCTATAAAATGCGTTATTTCATTCCAAGGCTTGACAATTCATTATATAGCATTTTATTGCAATGTGACGTGAAAAATAATAACGATAGTTAATATTAATCACGTGATTAATAGTTTATTAAAATAGACTGTAGAACGGAATATGATGTCTCACCAAATTTCAAAGGTTTGTTTAAGTCTTTAATGTCCAAATATTTTATTTCTCTCACAACACTGGTTATTGCTGCTTTAGTAGACCTAAGACTCAGAAATTGTGATTGCTTTATAGCCGGTAGTTGAGACCTATACAACACTTGTACACCATCAACGTAATAGAGCTTGTATATTTCTGAAGTTCCTTGTATTACGTTGACAATCCTGTAGAATTTGAATTCTGATCCCTATCAAGAAGTGGAAAATTGTTTAAAAAATCAATTTCAAAAGACATGAGAAAACATTTGATATGGCAATTATAAATTATGTCATTTAATTTGTCGCATTGTGGGATCTTTTAAATGACGTCATTTTACACTGTTCAGGATTTCCTGCTTCCAATCAAATGACCCATCAATATAAGTGAATAGGTTACCTAGATAAATGAGTCTAATGATTGAATTTGAAATACCAGTAGTAAACCATATATGGTAACATTATAATGCGTTCCTAATAAATGCATGAGTTATGAGAATTAACAATAGGCTATACGTACCTGGACTTTTAGTAATATATTATAGTCTGTCCAAGCAAAGAAGACCCTCTGACAAGATGAGAAAATGACTCCAGCTCGGTCAATATTGGTTCAAGAATTATCAATTTGATATACTATTAAGACCACATTTATAATTTTTGAGCCAATGTAGATCGAGCTGGAGTCATTTTTCCATCTTGCTAGAGGCTCTTCATCTTTGCTTGCACAGATTATATCAAGTTGCCATTGTACAGTCTGTCCAAACAAAGAAGACATTCTGGCACGATGAGAAAATGACTCCAGCTCGATCAATATTGGTCAGAGTGTCTTCTTCGCTTGGGCAGACTATACAATATAAATTATCATCTTCACAACAAAGTATATACCGTAATCGAATCACTATAGTATATTATATTAGTATATAGTATATATTATAATATCAGTTCGTAATCGAATCACTAAAATCAATAATTATCAGTTATATTGACAAAATCGATAAAATATAGGTTTGAAGCAAAAACGTGAATGCAGAAGAAAAAACCTTGGAAAATCTAATAAATTCTAGGTTTAGAGTGAATCAAATAAAAGCAAAACATAATAACATACATAGATCCTACCATTAAAGAGATTAAAAAAAAACATTATTAAGTCGTTGTCAGTGTTGAATCGTTTAATAATGGAATAAACACACTGATACAGTTCATAATATTAATAATACTTCTACTGATGTCTATTTTGGTACGACTACGGTATGGTTTTGTAACGAAAATGTGACATGCGTGGCCACAAAACCATATATTAATGGTCCTGTACGAAAATTAGAATTGACATTATTAGGCAGACATATACTCTATAGGCTACACTTTATATATTTCAGAATCAAGTCTGTTGCACTGGCTATATAAAAATATATATTGCCTACGATTATAATAAGATTAGAAAATATTCAAATTATAAAAATTGAGAACTAGGGCTTGGACCACAGTTGTATAAATCTTACCTTTTTTCCACCCGTGCATTCCCATACTTCTTTGACGAGAAAAACGAAATAAATATAAAAATTCTCACCAAGGTCATTAATGTAAGCGATGTTATTGGGATTGACTTGTCTTATTTTGGGTCGAAATGCATCTTTGTATTTATCTGCCATAAGCCTGGTGCACCTTTTGAAATTATTATTTATTTCAGGAGTGTGTGGCAAAAAAAGTTAAGACCAAACAAATTCAATTGGCTTGACAAAGAAAGCTGATACTACAATAAACAAACTGTAGGAAACAATCTGTTCTACTATAAGACCACTTTTATAATTCTTGAACAAATATTGACCAAGCTGGAGTCATTTTCCCATCTTGCCATAATTCTGCTTTGCTTGGACAGACTAAATCAAATTGTAGATCAAAATGTTTCCTACAATTTGAGACCAAATTTATAATTTTTGAACTATCTAAACGAACTGGATTCATTTCCCCATCTTGCCAGAATGTCTTCTTTGCTTGGACCGACTACCTATATAAATATGAATAGAAAATAGTTCAAGGAATAAAATGTATATTCGTAGGCTACTCAGTTCATTGAAATTATAATTTTAATATAAAATTATAAATAATTTTAAAATATAAATTTTAGTTTGATTAAGGCCTAAACAATAAGAATTATTCTTTTCTATAATTGTTTTATTCTATTTGATCCACTGGCGGCTCGTGCCTACAAAACAGGTGAAGTGCTGTACAGTGAAAGATATGGGTAAGTTAATTACTTCACCTATTTTATGAGTACGAGTCGCCAGTGATTTAATCTTTTCTACAAATGTAGATCTTTCAAGAGATTCCATTCTTTCGAGTTTTGGCATTTTTGAATAATTATTGACAATCAAATTTGAATTTTATCTTCGATTCTACCAACTTACGTAGCTCTATCCTTTCTAGATCCCACAGAATCCAAAGAATCCGTGCTGCCAATTTGGAATCGTTCTGCCAATTTATTGGAGGAAATTTCCTGACCAAACAATTTATTTTTTCCAAGTTTGTATTCAACCTCGCCATGACTGTGTGAGTTAAATATATTTCCGATGCAACTGCCAGCAACCCTTGAAAAAAGTTCAAAAATTTTCATTATAGGTCTAACTTACACGAGAGTGGGCAAAAAGTTTGGAAAACTTTATATATTCCTTCTATTTTGTCTTTAAGAGTTGGGTTTTTCGTTTAATAGTTCTTGATGAAAATGGAATAAAGTTATAAATTGATGTAAAAGTATAGATCAGAATAAAAAATAATTAAATAAATGCAAAATGATTAAAAAGTAAGTCACACCTTCGCTTTTTTTTGAGAATCCTTTACATATGATGCAAAACACATGAAATTTTCAATTCTCTGTGGAGAAGATTTAACTTTTAAATAGAATGAATTACCATCAATAGAAGGGGGCGGCTACATGTTTATCAAGACGTACGGTACCCCAAAATAGGATAGGTGAATCATGGAGAAAGGATACCCATATATTCTTTCTCTATGGTGAAACTCTATAAAGGGAGGTGTTTATAGAGCTCTAGAAATAGAAGACGTATCAATCTGTGACGTCATGGATAATAAGTTTGCAAATTTGGCCAACACATACTAATACATCTACCTACTAATAGAAAGGATGTATTATTTATTTATTTATTCATTTTACGGAAACAATTAAACTTATTGGTTAAAAACACAGACTATTGTCCAAAACGTCTTTATACCAAATTTATAGTAATAAGTTCAAAACTAGGTTATATTTTTCACAGCACTTCAATCAAGAATTTATAGTCCAGGAGAAATACCATATTAGTAGGTGTTGATTTGGCAGATGCTTGTACGATCATTCTTTGAATAAATATTGAATATTTCATTTTTTCATTGATGATGAGAATTGAGAATGATATAGGCTCAAGTACGTATACGGTACAGTCCTTTAAAAAATAGTATATAAGTTACTTTTCAATCATTTCTATTGAAAGTCATTCAATATATAATAGTCTATAATGATTATTGAGTCGCTTGAATTGCAAAACCTGTAATTCTAATGATAATAAATGAAAATTGTACGAATACCGTATAATGGATAATAAATACAACAGATATAAAAATTAAGTCTCACCTTTGTATAATAACAAGCAGTAATATGGTGCAGAATTCAGAAAATTTCAATTTCATTTTAGAAAAGATTTTAAATTCCACCAAGAGAATAAAAAATAATCGAAACAATTATTATCAGTGATATCGGTATCCTGCCCCCAATTCATCTGCAGAATTGTAGCTTAGAGTTGATGATGATACTCTCATTTATTGTCATGTGAATAATTGTTTGATGTTCACTAACATTACGTTTGGAATATATATTTGCGATAATGAGATCTTCAATGTGAATAACGATTTCAATTGAAACTAGTCAATATTTGACAAATAGTCAACTTGAAGCTCTTTATTACAGCAACTACGGCGTACATTTCGAGTAGTTACCTAACTTTTCTCATTCAATCGAATAAAGTATTACCTACACCAAACTTTTTGCATTATGCATTTGAAAAATATTTCAACTAGGTTCTCTAATTTTTGAGATAGGTAATGGTTTCGTACTTTTAAACTGTGTTTTACCTATTGAATTTCTTGAAGTACCGTATCTACCTAAGTTAAGATACCTTTGAATAGATGAATCTAATAATAGATATTATTATTATTATTCTATATAAATAAATATTTGAATGAATAGAATAATATGAATCAAATTACTGTATGGTAATTCAAGTGAAAAAAACTTTAAATACCGTAATTATTAAATCACCATGAACTTTGGATCCTATCAATATAGGATCAATATTGGATCCTATTATTTGAAAGAAAAAAATTGAGAAGAGGACCTATCAGAAAATGTATCTGTCTCTGTCTCAATTATTATTATTAGAGTTTCTGTCCATAATGTGGTCACCTTTTGGGCAACTCACAAATAGACAAGTCAGAAATATATATAAAAAACAGACACAAAAGTCACGCAAAGCAAAGCATGCACTCAGAAAGCCAAGATGTGCACTCAATGGCTCAACAGCCCATGAAGGGACTAGGCCTACCAGCTGGTTGCCAGTTTCATATTCACCCCATTATACAGCTAGTTCAAGTAAAGAAGACACTCCGGCAAGACGAGAAAACGACTCCAGCCCAAAATCAGAAAATGTATACTTTTTGATAATTGTTGGAGGGGAATGGAGAACACAGATTACTCAACTACTAGCCTATCTATTGAAGAAGCAATTTATTTTCATGTCAATAATCATTGACAATGTTTCTTGACAATAATCATTATCTTGAACTGAATCTCATTAAACAGAGTAGAGGTGAATAAAATACTACCAGTTGAATCAGTTACCAAACCCCGGGTGTATTATAGTATTATACAATATTTCAGTATTACAATAGTATACAGTTTCACAGTATATTACAAAATTACAGTAGGCCTACATGCAGTGTAGTAGGCCACAAAGAAGGTAAATCTAGGGCTCTAGGCCCTTTCTATAGCCTTAGGTAAATTCAAGGTTATAACAAGATACTTCCTGTAATAACAGGAGCTTTTTTTATATCATAAGACTTCTTGTGATAACCTTGAGGTAAATCTACCTTGAACTGTTTATTTCGCGTTTTTTCTATTTTGGTACCGTACCATGACATGTCGGCGATTTGGTTTGTCGGTGCTATGTTGTGTCGGCCCTATGTCGTAGCAACTGTAGCCACCCTTTGATTTACTTCCACTACTCAATCGCTATCTCTCTCTGTCTCTGAGAACTGAGAATGAGAAAGTGAGAATTGAGGTTAAGTGGTTTAAATTCATCTTATTTTGTTGAGTTATTGTTCAATAATGTTTATTAATTGTATTGAATTATGATTGAGAAGTGAGTTATGTGCTGCGAAATCATAGTTGTATAATTAAAGTTTAAAAGCATTAATGATATAATTTTAGAGGTTGTAAAAATGAAAAACGCTACAATCTGCTATGGATTCTTCGTAACAGGAAAAACTATTATTGCCATTAATTAATAAACTTCACTCATCATGAAACTTCGACGTATAAATTCTAATTCAGGTCCTGTTATTGTTGCTGCGTAGTGACGTTTTGATAAGTTTTTGTTCAAAATTAAGATTTAAAATGGATAGGAACAAACATAACCTAAACATGTGGTGTAGAAATTTGAGAACTTTTTGTTTATTATTTTTGTTACCGTTACCTATTGACTCTCAAAATATGTTTCATTCTTCTTCATCCATCATGGATCACAACATTGCAGAAGGTGAGTAAGCATTGAATAGCTTATAACTTCTAATGAGTTGTGTTAGCCTTGAAATTTGAAGATTACCATCTCTCAAGTCAATCTTTTGTTACTAGCTCATGTCAAATTATACATTCAATATTCATCTTTCAATTGAAAATGCAATATCCATTATTTTTTGAAGCAATATTCTTGACGGGTAGGCTACTGTGTTTGGGGATCATTTTTTTCTTGGTACTTAGCATATGATCTAAGCTAAGGGTCATATTGGCCGTTATCTAGTAAGTCTCGTAGAACTGGTGTCCCACGGCTAATGGGAACGAAGACTGCTTCGAGCTGACTTTTTTTGGAAAATTCGAATAGAGAAGATAATATTCCTAGGAACAATGAACAGTGTCCTTGCTCGTCTATTGTCCTATGGATCTAGTTATTATTTTATATGAGACACTTCATGCTTTATGGCTAATAGAGCTGACATAATGGGGTTCCATATTTTCATCAATGGTTTGAATGAATTCAGTTTTAAAGCTGTCGTCTAAAACTTGAGCGATTTCTTTGCTGATATAAAGCCGGGTTGGCCGAGTGATCTGGGGCGTTTTAACCTTCAGTTCGCTAGCTCTAACCGTTCGTGGGTTCGAATCCCATGATCGTTTAACCACCTCATCCATCACCCCCGCACTCTTATTACTCACAAGCGTAAATAAATGTGGTCATCATCCGAAATATAAAACATCCAAGACATTGTTGCTTTTAATTTTAAAACTTCATGTAGGCATATCTGAATGGCAACTCTAGTTGACAACATCTGCTCTTGGAGCGCACAAGGAGCAGATGAAACTGCCTAACTTGGTGTCAGACACAGTATTCTATGTAGATGAAAAGCTCCCCAAACATAGGATCCTCCCTTTCTTGACAAACATTTTTTACATTTTTACACTGAGCTATTATTTTGGGTTGAGTCGTTAAGTGAAAGAGGGGGCTCTTGTGCATCAACTTCGCTCACAGTACAAAAATGAAGTCATTCATATATATCTATTGTATTACACCTTGACAATATGAATGGGCTACTACGAATTTAGTATAGTTCATCAATTAGTAAGTTAATTTATAGACTTTATCAAAATTGTTTGTGGTAAAGTTTTTTTTTAAGAGAGAAATTGATCATTATTTTATAACCTTATTTTGGACTGTTGTAGAATTGGTAGAGAAGCAGTTTTGGGCTTAGCCTGTTGCACTCACCTATGTTTTTATTATAATAATTCTTGTGTAAATGAATGAATTAATATTGATGGATTTGGTAAAGTCTGTCCAAGCAAAGGAGACCCCCTGGCAAGATGGAAAAATGACTCAAACTCGGTCAATATTTGTTCAAAAAGAGGGTCTTCTTTGCTTGGACAGGCTATATGTTTCAAGTGATGCATTCAATCAATTTTTCTGTATTTTCTGTTGCAGCTTTCGAGGGCGTGGATATGGGTCTGCTTGGCGATTGCTCCAAATTGCTGACACTGTCGAATGTGCACGTGAATATAACTTCGGGTGAGGGAGGCCGGCGTACGCTGCATTTCAGCTGCGCCACGGGGTACCGGCTGCTGGGTTCGCCCAAACTCCTGTGTCCGCCCGAGAAGTGGCAAATGTCTACCATGCCTTACTGCGAGCAGACTGGTGAGAGTTCTATAGCTTTTTGAGTAGTTGTGAAGGTTATACTGTAGTAGTTATCCATAAGTTATTTATCTACTTATTTCTGTACAAAACAATACAATTTCAGTGGAAATAAGAAACAGGAATAATATGAAATGAAAATACAAGATGTTGTCAATGATTCATCTCTTGACAATTTATCGATTTTTTAATAAATCAGTGGTTTGACAAAGTCTTATCTTTCTATTCAATACTTGATTTGTTTTACGTACAGAGACGATATTATTTATGAACTACATATTCGTAATCTGTAATTTGGCATAAAACTAAGTTACTGTCTCATCTATTCAGTGAATATTCAATATTTGTAATTTAATGTAAAAATTTGTCCTGCTGACATTGATAAATTTGACATCGATAGCTGACGCCAAAAAGTTGGGCGGTTTCGTCTGTCCCTTGTCCGTGATGTAACCTACTAACAGCTGATGTGGAGCATCTATTGTTTCAAATCTGGGTTTTCAAAGCATCTCGTTGACTTCAAAAACATAATCTTGGCCAAGCTATTATATGACAAATTGAGTTTCGCAACATCAGCTGTTGGGGCGCACAAGGAGCAGACGAAACTGCGTAACTTTGGTTCCAGATATGAAAAGATATTGGGGAGAAATTTGAACTCTGATTGATCACAAAAGACGTTTGAAGAAGTTAAGTTTAATGAAGTTGGCTCATACTACTTTAAAAATGAGGAACCTCAACTTATATGAATTACTGTGATTTCAATTACTGTATAATATGATGCAGGGTATCATCAATAAAGAAATGCTGAATAGGCCTACTGTATTTTTCCTTAGTAAAATCTCATATAAGATATGGTCAGTTACTTCGGATTATCTTTTTTGGGTGAAACAAAAGTTGAGGCTATACATAACCTGATTTTTGAACAATACATAATTTGACTAGATCAGGAATTGGAGAAGTTTTTGGCGATTGCCTGTTTTTCTCTACTTATATATAGCATATTTGTATGATACTCTAATGAATTTATTCTCTGATATCATTTGTGTAATCATAATAGTAATAAAGAACTTTAAAACTTAGGGCTGTTTAAAATAATTGAAAAATAAATAAAAATCGAACACCCTTTTTTGAAAACTTTAAAATTATAAAACACACATGCATGTTTCGGGAGCTAAGTCCATTTTTATAATTTTAAAGTTTTCATTTTATTTATTTTTCAATTTTCATAATAGTAATATTATTATATTACAACCAGGCAAGAAAAACTAGGCAGAACCTGTACTATTTATATTATTTTGATAAATAATATGTCCGAAACAACCCCTACGCTGTAAAGGCAGAAGGGGGTCAAGAAAAAGAAGAGAGAGAATATGTCCGAAACAAGGTTATGTACAATCGTAGCAATGAATTAATGAATAACTAAATTATTACTCGATAAAATTGGTAGAATTGATGGTAATAATATTTCTAAATACTTTTATTTATTTTTCATGCACAGGTTGCAAAAAACTCCCCCTAATAATGAACGGTGGCGAGCTGGTTACTGGTCCCGGTCTGTCGTCTATCACCGAGGATGATCCGTTGTATCCGGAAGGTACGGTGGTGGAGTACAGGTGCGAGGGAGGGTTCCGGCTGGTGCCGGTGACGTCACAGCGGAGGGTGTGCAGGCAGGGGTTGTGGAGCGGGGAGGAGGTCAGCTGTGTGTTCGATGGGTGTGCGAGGATCGATCATCCCGATAATGGGTGAGAATAGAATGTTTTATTCCAATTCATTATTCATTTATTTCATTTCATTTATTCATTTATGCAGTCAATTAATATTAATTAATATTCATTAGGCCTGTCAATGTTTTATTCATGAGTTATATCTCCAATGAAAATTATTATTCTTCTCTGAAATGTTTTATTCGCCTGATAACTAATTAGGCCTATAAATTGAAAGAATGTTGAAATAGTTGCATTTTTATAATAGTTGAAACTTTGAATAATTACAATCAGAGTACCCTTTTTAAAAAAAAAATTATTTCACACATGTTTTGGCTAATTCACCAAAACATGTTGTGTGAAATAAGAATATATATTTTTTTTAAGTGTACTCTGTAATTATTCAAAGTTTCAACAAATACAGTAGCCCTAAAAGAAAATATATATATAGTAGTTATACTGTAGCATATCCTATTCACAATCACTTGATACGAAATAAACAGACTTTTTGCGTGTGTGTGGTGTAAAGGTAGGGTTTCCTTCATGCTCAAGACAAAAGCTGTGAATGGCTACAGCTGTTCGACTGTTGGACCGTTTCGCATAGAAGGAGACCTACGTTTACACGCACACACACGCAAAAAGTTTATTTTGTCTCAAGTGATTGTGATTCAGGTATAGAGGGCGTGGTCTCATCTTGAGTCTCCCTCGTGTTCGGCTTAGCTTGTTAGAGAAGGAACCAAGGTATACATCATTGAAAGAATTCAATTGCCTGCCTATCGAATTGAAAGAGATTGCAAATGTTAGGCACTTCACGGAGTTACTGAAATACTTTTTGCTCTCCTTTTCCCCATACTCAGTCTCTGAATTTCTGAATCGTTGTAGTTTCAATTCCTAGATATATTATTGTTTACTTGTTATTTCTACGATATCTTCACATTAACTTGGCAGTACATTATTTTATTGATATCATGTAACTTACATATAATATGTATGCTTATCTTAAGCGTTGTATGTTGACTGAGTCACTGACTTCAGCCAGAAGTATTAATAATCCAATAAATGAATAAATATTGGAGAAAATTGCGCATTGATAATCCAGATAGTAGGCTAAGTGAGTTGTGGGTAGGTCTATTCTGGAAAAACCAGTTGATTCTATTAGAATACAAGGTGAAGACCAAGGTGTATAGAATATAGTAGAGGTGGGGCAGAGTGAAGCAGCTGGCTATGGTACTGACATCACGGAGCTCCTCTAGTCAAAAATTTAGCATTGATTTCCCTATCCTTGACGAAAAATCGTTCGCTTTTTTCCAATTAACGAAATACATAATTGTTTAATGGATAAATTTCTTATGAGCTTGTAGAAAATTTCAAGACCTAAATTTTGAGTGATCTAGATCTATATTTTACTCTAATTTAACATGAGAAGAAGTCCGTTAACGTGTCTTGGAAATACTTTGCAGCCGGGCGGATGCAATTATGGATAGCAATGATATCGAATGCAATGTTATTATAAATGTATCTTATAGGCTAATAGCATTGCTACTCATAATTAAATTAGCTCAGCTGCAGAGCATTCCCGAGACACTTTAACGGACTTTTTCTCATGTAAAATTTGAGAATAAGAATAAGAATAAGAATGTTTTATTCCTTTAAGCATTGTTTATATTGCAATCGGAAACGTCAAATAAATACAATTAATAAATCAACAGATCAAATATTATACAATCAATAGTTGAGTAAAATATAGATTTGAATCATATGTAGGTCTTGAAATTCTCTACAAGCTCATATAAGAAAGGTATCTATTAAACAATTCTGTATTTCATGGATTGGTAAAAAGCCTACGATTTTTCGTCAAGGATAGGGAAATCAATGCTTAATTTTTGAGTAGAGGAATTCCGTGACGTCAGTATCATAACTTCCCCAGCCAGCTGTTTCACTCTGCCCCACCTCTACTATTCTATACACCTTGGGTGAAGACAACTCCTTGAATTTTAAATTTATTCAATTTCAATTTGTATACAAATTATTGAAATGCGATATTTGTACATGATGAGAAACTCATGTACGTTAGGCTGTGTAATTAGTCTGATTGTACAGTTTCTGTAAAAATTACTTACTGAAGTCTTGAAGAGTATTCACTTATATAGGAATTGTTATAGCTTCTGTTATAGGAGCCATTGTTATTATGTTATAGCTATTGTTGTAGTTCAAGGTATGTTGAAGGAAATCACTAATATCTCTCACTATATCACTGTTTTAGTTACATAGAAGAGCCTGACCAACTTCTTCTTCCTGCCGGCGATTACGGCCACGTTAGGCCTGGTGCCCGCCTTTTGTTCAAGTGCAACGACAACTATGCGCTGATTGGTTCTCCGCTGGCCGTCTGCCAGCCCAACGGCCAATGGCAGCCGTCGTCCACGCCCCCTCTGTGCAGGCCACGCCCACCTAGACCACGCCCGGCACCTGCAAGGTGTGTGCCGCCGTCGCCTGTTATACAGGTGAGTGAGGGAGGGTGATGCCCTGTGGGGCGGGAGGATTGTGCGTGGGTAACGGAAGGTTCAGAGTCTTTATTATTCTTTAATTATTGTCTCTCTCTGTCATGTAAGCTATGTCCACAGGTATAGTCTGTCCAAGCAAAGACGACCAACAATGTTGTTAAATGAATTATTTTGAATTTTTTGACTTTTAACACACTTTGATATTGCTTCTGATACTGTAGTGTTATTCATTAATTCATACAATTATTCATTCAAATATTGATATGTTAAACATACTCACTTAGTGGAACAAATAACAGGCATAGCCGTTAGTATTTCTAATAAAATTTTGGTGAAATTGAGTAATAATTATAAATATTTGTCTTTCCTAGATCTTCTTGATCACTATTCCTTTATCTCTTTGCAGATCTTCTCCGAGTCCGGTGAACGTGTGGACCTGGCCGACGAGGGCGCCGTGGTGGAGATGGGCTGCGCCCTAGGCTATCGCGACAAGGTGCGCGGCTGCATCAGGCAGCGGGTGATGCGCTGCACAGCCGGTGGCGTGTGGCAGGGCGGTCCGCTGCCGCAGTGCATTCGGGCGCAGGACTGTGTGTTCCCGCCCAAGGTGGCGCATGCGCGTATTGAGCAGATTGAGGGTGAGAGAAAGAATAATTATCTATAATAATAAACAATAGTGAAGACTGTTTTTAGCATAATGTCTGTAATCTTCCTTCATATTGTAATAGATGAATTAAAGTTGTTTCCTGATCCATGTCAAGAATAATTTATTTGAATCTCCTATTAAAGCTATATAGATATAGTCTGTCCAAGCAAAGAAGACCCTCTGGCAAGATGGAAGAATGACTCAAGCTCGGTCAATAATTGGTTCAAAAATTATCAATTTGATCTCAAATTGTAGGAAACAATTTTATCTACTTTTAAGATCACATTTATAATTCACAAATATTGACCAAGCTGGAGTCATTTTTCCATCTTGCCAGAGGGTCTTCTCTGCTTGGACAGACTATAGAACAAATACTTCTGCTACTGAAAATATTGGTCAATATAACTTACTAAATAGCAGCAAGATTCGTTAAATGATTTATTATTCGAATGAATAATTATTTATTTTACTGGGATTTATCACCGACATACAGTCTAACGTTATTACCTAGAGAAAACTGTTCAGATTACCTTACTGGAACGTAGAGAGTAGAGACATAGCCACCTTCAATAAGGCCTTATTCTTAAAAGTGGCAACTATATAGAGTAGGAAAATCGCTCTATTAAAATACATAGAAATAATTTTTAAATCAGCTGTTTCAAAGGATGCGTTTCTTGTGTGCGTTCTCACATGTAATTTGCTGCAATTCATATCTATTTTCAATCTTTTATACTAATTTATATCATAATACAGTTTAGACAACACGAGAGGAATGCTATAAGAAACCTTTCATGATCATATTTCATGAAAATTATGTTCAAAGAGATGAAAATGAATACAACATGCATGATGCGATTCATTACATCGATAGCTCACTGTAATTGATTTTTCAATAAACTTTTTTCTCTGCTTTATCATATTAGATCGTGTACTTACTGCATTTAACCTATTTCTATCGGTTCTCCCACTAGGCGGCGTTGGAGCCGGCCGCTTCGGAGTGGGCGCCCAAGTAACGTATGCCTGCTCGGAAGGCTATCAGCTGAGCAACCCCGCCTTGGCCACCCTCACCTGTGCCATGGGCGGCTGCTGGCAACCCTCCGCTCCCCAGCTGCCCTACTGCCAGGAAGCGGGAACCTCCTACTTTGGGTCGGCAGGAGGGGAGGCGGGTGGAAGCAATAACTGGCCGGCGCAGTACTTTGGAGGGACGGTTGGCGGTACGGCCAATACGTCGCTGTTGTTCAGCATTGTTACCGGTTGGTGGATTTAGTCGACAGATTTATTAGTTGTTTGTTGGTAATCGTGAATTTTTTTCAGAAATTCTGACTAGTTTTTTTGTTGGTGATCTAGAATTTATTATAAAGAATTATAGAGAGTGTGGTGAAATGATAAGTAAACTCAAGAGCTCCAACTACTCAGAATCCGACAAATTTACATTCAAAAATTACTCACATTCACCAGGAAAACCCCGTAGTTCTCAATATGGACCACAATCACTGTACGCCGCGTAGAAGGAATATTGATCTAGCAGTCCCCAGGATGGCAACAGCAGGACAGACACATACTTAGGACCGAAGATTTACAGCAAACTGCCAATAGACATCAAGGAAATGTTACTGGTTAACTCGTTTAAAGTTTCGGAAAGCACCCAACAAGGCAATGTGGATGAAGCTATTAATAAGAATATCGAAAAGTACAATATTCAGGGAAGAATGTTACTAAAGTTGATCACATGAAAATAGTCCAGTGAAAATATAATTAATGTATATGTTCAGATTGACTACTTATGATGATTGATTGGAATATTTCCATTCAACTTGAAAATTTGACCTGTGTGACCACGAAACCATGGTCCTGTACCAGAACGAACGGTACAATTGGCACTATTCGTGTTTTTTATTTCATTGTGGAACGATTCTATAACAACAACTCAGGCGAATTTTTGAAATATTTCTGTTTTAAAATTTTCTGTTTAGTACTGTAAGATTATTAGTAAATAACATAATTATTTCCCATTTGTGTATTAATTATTGTGGAATAAACAAGATTTTGATTTGATTTCTGCTGTAGCACTGAGCATCTTGTTCGTGCTGCTCTCGGTGTGTGTGGCGGTGGTGTGCCGGCATACACGTGGCAACTCGGGTGGCGCCACAGGCGGCCTCTACCGGCATCCGCCACAGCAAACGCTAGCCAACGCCACAGCGCTTCCGCCGCCTGCCTCCTCGCACGATCCCGATCGCGTGGCGCTTATTGCGTTTGCTGACGGCATACAGGTGAGTGCACACCAAGCCACTAGCGGCTGCAAAGTAGCCGTCTCTCAACTATTGATGGTTTTCATCGAATTTTACTGAGTACTTTTTCCCCCCCTTGAGATTATTAAATATTAACTCGGTAAAATTCGATTACAAAAAAAACAATAGATGAGAAAGTTTTGCAGTTTTCAAATTTACTCAAATTTTGCAGTTTTCAAATTTTCCTATCTTATGTAAATATCTGCGCACAGGTTTTTTTACACCTATGCAGATATTCAGATATTATATCCCTTCAAATTCAATAAATGCATGGATTAGTTATAGTCTGTCCGAGCAAAGAAGACATTCTGGCTAGATGAGAAAATAACCACAGCTCAGTCAATATTGGTTCAAAAACTAGAAACTTGATTAAAAATTGTAGATCAGAATGTTTCCTACAATTTGAGACCATATTTATTATTCTTGAACTAATACTGACCGAGCTGTAGTCGTTTCCCCATCTTCCCAAAATGTCTTCTTTGCTTGAACAGACTATACTGTATGTAATATTAATCATATGTATGTTACTTTGTAATTATTAAATCCTTCAAATCTCCTTGTAAATTATGATTACTGTTCTTCGCTCTTTGATTTCTTGGCACCTGACAGCTGAGTTTAATTAAATTCATCAAAAACTTAAAACCCACTCTGATAAATTTAATAAATAAATAAATTTCAAACTTTTATAATGGGATTCCACAACATCAAGCTAGGTTCTACAAATAGATTAATATTAGACTCTACAAATAGATTATAATAGCAATTAGATTAGATAAGATTATAATAGATTAGTAATAGTTAAATATAAGATTGTTAATGTTTTCTTTTCAATGTACTGCAGCAGTCAGGCCTGCCAACCTACGAGGAAGCGATGCGGTCTTCGAACAGTTCTGCCAACTACCGTCACCGCGCCTATCACGGAGGCGGACCGGCTGCCTGGTCCAGTGTGATCCGGCGGGACAGGGGCGCCGCGGACGAGGGGGCGTCCGATACCACATCAAGGTATAAGTTATAGTCTGGTCGAGCAGAAAAGACATTCTGGCAAGATGGGAGAATGTCACCAGCTCAGTCAATATCTTATTGTTTTATTTCCTTCTACTATTGCAATCTAATCGCATAAGAGGCTTATAAGCAATTCATTTCTAACTTATAATATATTGGAGTTTTACATATTTTCACAATTAATTTCTTTGATATTGAGCTTTTTACGTGGTATTATTTCATTTTTCAATTCTCTATGGAACAGCTGGAAAATTGGAATCCTAGATACATGTCGAATCATGAATATAGGTATAGAGTATATGTAAAAAATAAATGTAGTAACGTCATCCGGCAGGAAAAAAGTGGACTGCTGGGCTCTTATGGACGCTAGCCTACCTGGTAGATTTACGTAAACTTGCAGTCTTTCCTCCCAATTTTAGTAGTTTGTATAAATGAATGAGAATATATAATGAGAATATTATGCAACCTTATGGCTACATTGTAATTATGCACAGAATAATTGACCGA
Source organism: Sogatella furcifera (assembly GCA_017141385.1). NCBI lineage: Eukaryota > Metazoa > Arthropoda > Insecta > Hemiptera > Delphacidae > Sogatella > Sogatella furcifera. The sequence continues at coordinate 27,805,691 of CM029556.1, forward strand.
GACTACCATAATAATAATAATTATACACATGACAATGGTAGAGACTACCATGAATGAGTTTTTTCAAATGTTTGTGATTTTGTTTGTCTCAGCACGGGCGTGCTGACTCTGGACACGGTGAGCTGTCACACGTGCACAAGCACGACGTCGAGCAGTGGACAGACGGCTTCATGTCGTGCCATTTGCGGCAGTCTGGCGTCGTTCGACACCTCGTCTGTGCACAATACTGAAGGTGGGTGCTTGCTAGGAAATAGCGTAGTATGTCCAAGCAAAGAAAACATTCTGGCAAAATGGAAAACTGACTCCAGCTCGGTCAGTATTTGTTCAAAAATTATAGAATTGGTCTTAAATTGTGGATTAGAATGTTTCCTACAATTTGAAAACAAATTTATAATTTTTGAACTAATATTGATCGAGCTGGAGTCATGTTTCAATGTTGCCAGAATGTGTTCTTTGCATGGACGGACTATAATATGATTGTTCTCTCATAGTGCATTTATAGTGTATGAAGATGAATATGACGTTCATTAAATCATAATGAATGAATGAATGAATAAATGGATAAATAATGTTTACTTCCATCACATCTCACCAGCGTTAAGTTGGCAAAGGTGATTTAACAATAAAATTTTCAGATCTTCGCATGCGTAGTGACACTATCGTCTCAATTAGCCATTTTTAAGGAATGCCTTCTTTGCTCCCAGACTATAGACGTGTAAAGCTACCTTTGAGTAGGGTATCAATTATAAAAAATATAACTACTCGGTACTCTGCTAGAATCAGGTTCAATTGACTCTTGTGAGGTGTTTTCAGAGGAAAGTGTTTCTTTTGAGTGAAGTCCCATGAAAAATTTGATTGCTCACATACTTTTTTGAACTGAAATAATCCACCATTGCAATTTTCAGGCGTTCCTCTGCTAGAAGAGAATGAACTGGAGGAGAGCGGGATCGCGCTGATGGGGGGGATGGAGGGGTCGTCGACACCCCCCGCCTGTGACAATACTTCTTTCAAACTGCAATCAGCTGATATTGACTCGATTCACTCCTAGGGGGCGCTTCGCTGCTACAAACGTATTCATACACTATTTGACTTTAATGCTTTGTAATGTTGTGATCTATTGTATGGCATAGACTAAAAATAATGGCGAAGCTGTTTATGGACTGGAAATAGAACATGTTTATGAACATTGTTAAGGCCGGTATTACACGATAATAGTTCATATTTGATCATATGGATAGAAATGAAAATATGATTTCGTATTTTCATCTCTTTCCATATGATCAGATATGAACTATTACGGTATCGTGTAATACCGGCCTAAGGTGCGTTTCCATTCTAACAAAATAGCAATGCAATAGAAACACGGAGTTGAATAGAGCAACGTGCACTGGTCAGCCCTGATTATTTTATTAGCGTTGTTCCATACAACTACGTATTTCTATTGCATCTTGTACCTTCCATGTGAAACCTACCTCAACTAGAACAAATAATAATTTTTTTGAACTATTCCATCTTAGGGGACTATCGGTAACACCGACAGTTTGGACTGACAGGTTGATCGTTCACAGTCCACAGTCCAACGGAGTCCTAAGGTGTTGGTTACTATTGAAGCGATTTTGAACGAGTTAGCTTTTAAGACTCATATTACATTGACTAAAAACCCATACAGTTAAAATACCAATAATTACGGTTATTACAATGGAAAGATAGCCTAAGACGCTAACTCGCTTTCTTAGTAACCACAGCCCTACCACATTTAAATTTTCACGGAAAGCTACCAACGATATACATTTGGAGAATTTCATCAAATTTCGATTAATAATCATGTTTTGTTCCCAGTATGAATGCAGCTTTATAGTGATATTCTATTGTGTGTTATTCTCAACCTTTAACTTAAATAATTATTATTGTGATGTACTGTGTATTAATCGAAAACTTGCTTGTTGAAGTTCTGCTTAGGATTGGGAATTTATTTAGAAACAGAAGCTATAAAATATCTAGAGATCTGTCAAATTCCTTGAAGTTCTATTGATATATTCATTTTTTCCGAGTTTCAAATTATTCTGTGATTTTTCCTAAGTTTCTCAACTGACAATGAGTTGTTCTATTATAGCTTTTTAGAGTACAAAAACTTTAGATGATTATTAAAAAACTTGAGATTTTTACCCAAAATGAGAACAGTATTTCCTTGATAGTATTTATAAATATTACAAATCAGTAGACTAATTATGTTGCTTGAAAAATAAACATTTGTGTAAACGAATAGGTGTGTAATCTGTCCAAGCAGAGAAGACATTCTGGCAAGATGGGGAAATAACTACATTTCGGTCAATATTTGTTCAACAATTTATAAATTTGGTCTCAAACTGTAGAGGACATTTTTCTCTACAATTTGAGACCAAATCTATAATTTTTGAACTAATTTTGACCGAGCTGTAGTCATTTCCCCCCATCTTGCTCCATTATGTCTTCTTTGCTTGGACAAACTATAGGGGAAGTAGAATACTAGAGAATACAAGTTCAATGCCATCTGATATTATTAGAAACAATTAGCTGTTATTTATTGTATAATTTTGACGTTTGTAAGAAATTCGTAAATAATATTTCAATCGGGTCTCAGTTCAACAAAAACATATTAAATTTCAGATAACTTGGTTTAGTGAGCATTAAATGTAGCATATCACCATACACTGCCAAGTTAATCACATCATAGTACACAAATATTATTAGAATAGTTGAAAATGTAAAAATAATGAAGATAAAGTGTAGTAATAATCTGTGTAAAATAAGTGTACAATATGTTGAATTGTATAATAATATCGCTAATATTGTCTAGAACTTCAGTATTCCAGGGCTTTCAATGTGTATATTACTGTATTCTATCAAGCTTACTATATTCTAAACTATTTTCAATGTGTATATCACTGTATTGTTTGAAGCTTACTCTATATTAAACTATATCACTTCTACTTCTATCTTCAATGAGAAAATATATAAATAATCATAACTTTTCTGAAAATAATGACAAACTTTGAAAATAAGAATTGACCGGGTGAATTCAATTCATTCTACTTAATTCATCATTTCATTCGAGAATCGTTGAAATTTAACAGAGGAACTTGGATTGAATTTATTTTTATGATAGTTGATCACTTCGTGTCATGGATTATGTTGATAATATAACATGGTTCGTATCTATTTCACTACTAAAGTAAACTATTTATCTCATATCAATATATTCTACTTTATTATTTCTCTTTAATTATTGTCTTGACTTCTAATTATTACAAAATCAAAACTTTCTCAACTAATCCTTGATCTCTTCTTTTATTTATTCGTTAGGATTCTAATTCTCGTAAAAATTATATTTATAAGAAGATTTATTTTTATTTTCTCATGATTGATTCATTTGTATTCATTGGTTGTTGATTGATGAATATCATTGCATATTATTGATTAATATGGGCTTATCATGATATTATTGGTAGATAATCCTTGCTAATGTATTTAATAATGGTAATATCAGTGTTGGAAACTATTATTATTCAATGCACTTAAGCTTTCAAATTATATATCATCTGCCTTTTTAAATGAGCATTATAGTGTGGTTTCAAGATATTACATAATGTTAAGGAAAAGTTGTTATCAAGATCTTAGCTGTAGAATGTTTGAAAATACATGAAATAGAGATGTAAAATATAAATACTGGTTTATTTTGGTAATGATGACTTTTTCGAAAATAGACGTGCTTCTAGATGTAGAGTTGGTTACATTGCACAAGAAATTTGTGAGACCTAAATTTTAAAAGTCTTGTAAAAAAGCTGATACACTCTTAAACATATTAGGAATTGGTTGTGTAGTACCATATAGAAAGGATAGTTGAAATAATTTAACCATCATTTCTCTATGGAATCACGTAAGCCTGCCAATTCATGTCTAGTGTATGTTCGCCTATTTCCTGTATTACAAGACAATATTTTTACAAACCTGTATTACATTTCTTATGGAACAGGCCCCAGATTGTTGTCACATGGTCGTGTATCAACCTTCATATCAATGTGCCAGATTTTAAAAATAATTTTGAAACCCATTTCAGTAGATAGAAGTCGGTAGATACCTTCTTTAAAAATTGCATTTGAAACAAAAATATAATATTTTTGTACATCACAATTTATTTTTGGATAGCTGTTCGGCTTTCAAGGCTTGGAGGTTGGATAAATATACTTTATCCTTTTCCATATCTTCAAAGATGTTCACCTAAATTTGTGGACTAAATAAATTACCAGTATTTTTTAAATTTGAAATTATTGTCCATTATTTCAAGTCGCAGAATAAGCTTTGCAATTTGTGTAATGGATATGTTGTACCATGATTATGATGAAAGGAACTGGAAAATGTTTTAATGGAAAATAGACAAATATTGCAACAATGATTCTTTACCAACAATTAAAATCATCGATATAGTTTTTGATTTTGAATAAATTGCGAAGAATTCTATTCAACAAAAAAAGAGTTTTGTTAATTTCAAATATTTTCATCTCAGGAAAAAATAACTCACACCAAATTGTAGAAAGTAACCTAGTCAATATTACACCATAAAAATAGATATTCTACCTCATATAGAACCCTACCATCAATATTATTCTCTGTTTTCGCAGAAAACTTCCAAATATTTGAGATTATATTAAGCTACTTGAAAAGCCATCTTGTGATGTATACACTGGGAATGTTGAAAAAAACTTATATCTATTAAATTAATAATGCTATTATGCAGTACCCAGTGGAATTATTTTTGGAATTCATGTATTTAGTGATAAGTAAAGCTGTATTGATTTGGTTAGTTAAAAACTTATGTATTGAATTGTAGTTCAATGATGTACTGTATCATTTATGTATTTCAACCTTCACATGCTAATCTATAAGGTACGACTCAGAGTATGAGTCATTACCGTAATTATGATTGTGATCAAAATATTAAGTAATAAAGTATGTTTCTTTGATGAACTATAATTGTTTTTTATTGGATTTCCTATAAAATACTTTCTTGTAATGCCATAGTTCAGGTTTTCCATGTTTTACCCAAAAACTTTCCCATATTATTATGAATTTGCTAGAACAATTTTAATCACATTATTTAGTTCAATTATAGCATCATTTTTGACATTTTTAGCATCATTAAAACTTCAAACGTATTGAAAAGATATTGAAAATGAACATACGAGTCTTTTTATAAAATACAACAATCAACATATTAGGCATATATTTATTTCTTCAAATATTTTTTTCTGATTTCCATTCCCTCCCTGAGGCTGAGGCCGCACTGCCATACATCGTATGAATGGTATGACGTCATTCTGTTTTTTGAGGTTATGTTGTCCATATTTAAGAATTTCAAGATGGCGGCTGAACACATACCATTCATACGATGTATTACTGTGGATGGTGTGTATGTTCTATAGATTTACCAACCACCCTCCACCCTCCAGGCTCTACCCACCGGCCTGAAAGTCCAGAGGGAGGGGGTGAACTCGACTTACATTCTGACAATTATAAAAATATCCAAAATTATCTTATTCCAAGAGATAGCTTATCTATATCCTTTGTTCAATTTTCTATCAGAAACTCTTTGAATTATTGGAAAGATTGTTTTTATTTTTTATGTTTGTCAGAAGTAAGATTATAACCAACTATCAAAAAGTTGGGTGGTTTCGTCTGCTCCTTGTGCACTCCAACAGCTGATGTTGTTAATTACAGTTGTAATCTTGATGATGTTTTTCAAATGGATGACAATAGATGCTACGGTACTCAACAGCTGTTAGTGAGTTACATCACGTTCAAGAAAGGTACGAAACAGCTTAACATTTTGGTATCATTTTATTTAAAAAAGAAGATTTTTCAACAATAAGCTGAGGAAAAAAGACAAAAACACTTTGCATAATTTCTTGAATGGGTTTTATTTTAAAACTGCACATCTAAAAGATAGACATTTACAATATTAGGCGAATGTTGTGTGAGTTATCCGGTCTGTGTTTTGTTCCATTAATACCATTAATATAATATTGTTGATAATATTAATAGAAAAAAACCTTAATATTATCAATAATATTGATCCAGGATCGAGCACACTACACATATAATGCGGGTAGGACGTTTTGATACAGGTTTATTTATTCGAGAATACACTATTATAATGTAGGTAGTTTTGTTTCATGAAATAAATAGATTGCAAAGGATACATAATAAGCTCACAATACGGGTGGACAATCAATATAAAAATAGGATTATACAGTTGAGTTTGGTCTACAATTGTTCAAAATTCATGAATCAAAATTTATTTGTTTGTCTCATTTATTTACAGTAACTCTTATTAATTGATTTACGGTATTCTTTCAACTTTACATTATTCTTCGGAATAGATAAAAAAGTAATTTTCACTAATTATTTTGATGATATCTATTTCAATGAAAAATCCAGTAATTAGAAATCTTTCTTCCCATTAGTGTATTGTACATTCTTGTAGATTTCCCGCTTTATTTTAGATAAATATGATTTTTCATTCATGGTTTTGAACCTTGCAGACCTTGAGAAGAAAATTTAAAATTCTATCAATACAGCACTTTACCGTAAAATATATCCAAATTGTTATACAGTGATTTCATATTTTACATATAGTTAAAACTATAACTGGAGATCATTGATCAACTTGACTGCTATTTTATAAATTCGTCGGTCAATTATAATATTGTCGATTAAAATAAACACAGCAACAAAATAATAGAAAAACATAGCAGTATTGCACTCAAAACCAATAGAATATTATTATCATTAATCCTAAATTACATCTATTTTATACAATATCTTCAAGCTTATTTAATACTGAATATTTATTAAAAAAGTACCTATACATTATTATTAATATCATTTTTATACTTTGTCGAAATTTAATTTACTTTTGCGAGACTATAGATTAGGAATAAGTTTGACAAAATTTTATCACTCTAATTTTAATTTGAATGTTTTAATCTATCTTAATAACTAGACTATTATTCACACTTTCTGAAGCATTTCGCTCGTTGAAGTCCGTTTTCTCCATGAACGGTCGCACATGTATTTATAAACTCAATAAATTATCACATAAAGCTCTTGAATACAGTATTCGCATACATGTTAAATCATGAGCTAATCATTCATATTATCAGTCTATATGAATTAAATGCTGTCCATATAGCAGGCATTGTATAGTAAGTACCTCATTCATTTTCAACACCTTCACATAACAAATTTTTGTAATTTTTTTCAATCAATATTAGTTGATTGTGACAAGTTTTGAATGCATGACAAATTCATGTTAAATAGAATGAATTTAAAATTTCTGGTATAGTCTAAGAAGACATTTAATTCTTAGATGTGCGAACGGCTCTCGCTCGGTCAATATTGTTCGAAAACATTATAAAATTTGGTCTCAAATTGTAGGAAAAATTCTGATCTACAATATTCAGGACCAAATTTATAATTTTCGAAGCAGTATTAACCGAGCTGGAATAATTTTCTCATCTTGTCAGACTGTCTTCTTCGCTTTGACAGACTAACCTAATTTTAACCACCACTTTTTATGATTCTCATTACACATTTTTGTCATTTTTTTCTAATGAAAATTTATTGTAAAAAGTCGAGAATGTCCAACAAATTCTTGTTGAATAAATTTGGATTTGGAATCTACTAAATTTCTGGAATGATAGGATTTTGATTATTTTCACAATTCAAGCTCTGTACTCCCCTAAACATATCCAAGTAAAAATACCAATAAGTTAATCTGTTAACTATACAATAGAACCCAGCACAGGTATAGGTTACAACAGCAAGGCAAACCTTCTAACAAAAGGTTTAGCATTCACTTACCAGAATAATAGAATGAAATTGGAAGGAATTGATTTCCTATCAACGTTTTTCTACCTCTTGCTCACCTATCTTTCCATCTATCTATCTATCAATTACGTTATTAGACTTTTAGTGGCGCCGATAATGGACTTGGGGGACTTGGAGGACTTAGCGGGGACTCGGGGGGACTTGATAAGCAGCCGCAAAGTACCTCTAAATTATTAATAAGTGGGAAAATGAGTTTTCTTGCTCGGAAAACTTTTATGAGAGTGTTTTTCTTGCGCTCACAATTTGGCTTGTTCACTTACGGGTTTGTTTGTTTGGGGAAAGATAAGCATATTGAAGATAGGTGGAAGAAGAAGGAGAGAGGAAGAGGATGGAGAGAGGAAGAAGTAGGCGAAGGAAGTAGGAGCAGAAGGAGAAAGAAAGAAGAAGGAGAAGGAGGAAGAGAAAGAAGAGCCTTGCAAGGAGAAAAACAAGGATAAGGAGAAGGAAGTAAAATAAATGAGAATAACAAGGATAAGGATGAGTTGGAAGGAGAACAATGAAGGAGAAGGAGCAGAGAGAAGAGAAGGAAAAAAGGAAGAGGAGGAAGAGGAGGAAGAGAGGGAGAAGGAGCAGAAACATAGAAAGGTTTTTGGGATAGGCTGTATGAGGAAAGGAGTTGGAAGAAATAAGGACATTATAGGAGAGGAAGAGGAAGAAGAAGAGGGAGAGGAATGAAGTGGAATGAAGTGGAAAGAGGTGAATGAGAAGAAGAAGAAAGGCAGAAAATAAAAGAAGAAAGAGAAGAAGAAGAAGAAATAGGAGAGAGATGTGGAACAAGAATTTAAATCTAAGGATAATGGTTGTGTGAGAACTATGGTGATAGGTAAGAAAATAACGACGATGATGATGGTGTAGGAGGAGAAGAAGGAGGAAGAGGAGAAGAAGAAGAAGGGGAAGAAGAAGGGGAAGAAGAAGAAGAAAAAGAAGAAGAAGAAGAAGAAGAAGAAGAAAAAGAAGAAGAAGAAGAAGAAGAAGAAGAAGAAGAAGAAGAAGAAGAAGAAGAAGAAGAAGAAGAAGAAGAAGAAGAAGAAGAAGAAGAAGAAGAAGAAGAAGAAGAAGAAGAAGAAGAAGAAGAAGAAGAAGGAGAAGGAGAAGAAGGAGAAGAAGAAGAAGAAGAAGAAGAAGAAGAAGAAGAAGAAGAAGAAGGATAAGATGATAGTAAAGAGAGAGGGAAAGAGAGAAATAAAATGGGAAGAATGAGAAATGAAAAAGGAATAGAAAAAGGGGAAGTTCTAAGGAGAGGCGTTGAGAAATTATGATAATAGAAGGAAAGTTGAAGGAAAAGACGACTTTGAATGAGAACAAATAAGAGAAGAGGAACGTAGATAGAGAAAATAAAAAAATTAGATACTAGATGATAGAGAAAAAAAGAGGATGACCCATTTTCCAACTACATTAATTTCGAAAATAGTAGAATAACCAGGGATATTAGTGGAAGATTAAACAAAGAAAAATGAAGATGATGAAAGAACAGAGAAATGAATCGAGCGAAAGAGAAGAGAGAGAGAAAGAAAGAGAGAGAGAGAGAGAGAGAGAGAGAGAGAGGAATGATAGAGTAGAAGAGGGTGAAATTGTCAGGTCTAACAAAGAAACAGTGTCTAATGCAATCGAGTCACTTATAGCTGCAAAATACACAATGTCCATAACTCAACACGTTTTCCCCACAATAGACGAATGATTGGCAGTTTATTATTGATAGATTGGTTGATAAAATATTCATAAAGAAAACCCATTATCTCAATTTAACCTGGCTACGATTTTTGCTTCGGCTTTTTACTCTCTTTTACTTTTCGCTTCTCTCTTATTGACAGCCATATTGTTCTAATAGTCTTTGTTCTAATACAGAGTGGATCGTTATTGGTGGAAAACGTCATTTTTCTGTTCCGATTGAACAGAACGTACATTTGAAGAATCTCGTAGCATTTATTTACTATCATTTAATATTAGAGTGTAGAAGATCTTAAAAGAAGGAATTTTTTGTTTGAAGTTATTAGTAGTAGCTTAGGCCAGAAAAAAGTTGCTCATAATTCAGAAGATTAGATAGCAATGAGCAATCTATCTTTGAAAAAACCTATTATTTGATCACAATTTCGGCTGGGTGACCAAAATGTAACCAAGGCAAGTAGAAGCTACCCACCATGAAAGCCTTACTTTCATTTAATTTTATTTATTTGATATGACTGTGCTTATTTATATATTCAGAATTGAATATTATTTTTATGGAAAGCGTCTTGCAACAACTCGCCAGTAGCAAATTCTTAAAAATTCAGAAATTAATTAAACCAAATACTGGAACTGAAAAACAAATTTAGGAAAAAGAATCTATGAAGACAGACGAGTGAACAACTGTATCTATGAATCATGAATTGATTATTTTATTTCCAATTATTATGTACCGGTAGGCTATTTCAATACTTGAGAGAATTTTAATTTGAAAATTTAGTGTATTTTTTCATTTGTAAGCCTTTTGTGATAATAGATTTGGATTTGACCATTAGCAATTTATTAGCAATTTAATTCAGTAATGATTTTGATAGAATTGTGGTTCAAATTATCAATTTATAATACTGTCTACTGAGAATTATATTATTTGAAGAAAAAACCTCAAACCCTAACCAGTTCTATAACTCCAACCTTTCAAATCCAAAACCATTCATAAAATCCCAACAATATTGGCTTCATAATTTACCGCTTCAATTCTCGCAAATATTGGTTTCATTTATTTCAGAAAAGTCAGCCAGAGTTCGCAGTCTCTGTTATTAGATACGAGCACTAGTAAATTGCCAATTTCGAGAATAGCGGATTAACCAACTGACAAGCGAGAGAGTGAGAGAGTTTGAGAGAGAGTAAATCAGCACGCTTCGCTGGAATTTTGAGAAGCTTATCAATCAATTAATTTCGATCAGTATATAGCAGATTTGCAACAGTGATAAGGGGTGTGCCGTAAGGCTTGTCTGGTTTGTTTGAGGTTCATTTAGGCGTATAATTGAATTCATGATTGCCCCATCTGGTAGGGGGAGGAGGAGGGGTAAAGACTCACCCCCTCTCCCCCCCACCACAATAAACTAATCCCCCAGCTTCTTTTGAATTATTATACACAGTACAGCGATCAAATGCGTATTAAGCGCGCGTTTGTTGCTGAATTGATGCAATTATCGGGTTGCTATAATGTTTCAATTAACTTGGCGGACTAGCCTGGTTAGTAGTGTTGGTTCATTAGTCATCGGGTTTTAGGTTGGTTTTAGATTAGTTTGTTTAGGTTGGAGCATAGACTAAGCACATACAATTATACTACTACTGAATATACTTCATCAACGTTTGGGTTTGGAGGTTTAAAAGGCTATTTGATATTGGAAGACGTTCTTTGATTGATTTGGAGCCACTGTATTTAGGCCTATTTATTGATTGTGATGTATTTGTTAAATTGGAGGTTTATTTATTTGTATTCCAACTTCATTCTATTGTAGATATCTATTGATTGTGTGATTTGGAAAATGTAATTCTATTGGAGTGTTTGGAATGACTAAATTAATCAATAGTTTAAATTAATTTGATTAATGAATCAAATTAATTCTGGTTGGAAGCACTTCTGTCTAGAATTATAATTTGTTGAGAAATTCTTGGAGTTTTAGGCTCACCTTCCCTACAATTTGGATTGGAGCATGTTAGTATAGTCTGTCTAAGCAGAGAAGACATCCTGGCAAGATGATGAAATGACTCCAGCTCAGACTCCAACTGGAGACATTTTCGACCCCGCACAGTTTCGACTCAGGGGTGTCATCAATTTATTTTTCTGAAGTTATTGTAGTTGATACTGTGTATCATCCTTCATTTTTGTTTGTTTGTTTGTTTGTATTTTCCAATCTTGCCAGAATGTTTTCTTTGCTTGGACAGGCTTTACCATGTTATATGTTTCATTTGAACTCTTGTTTCTCCTCACTTACAAACAAACTTATCTTTGTGGGGAAAATTCATAATAAGTCTTGTATAATATTCTCTTATATTATATTATTCATGTACTATTGCCTATACTGGATTTGTGAATACGAATTTGTTAGATGTTATTTGGATACAGGCCAGATTGACATTATTGGCACAAGGAATACACATACACTATATGTGTAAGTTTTTTATGGCTTTTATTGGTAGGGAGAACGTAACGGGTAGGCTCCACTCCTCCACAAAAATATCTTGATTAATCTAGTGATTGAATGCACAATACTGTATTATTATTATTGAGCAGCAGAAAAAGTTGTGTAATACGCCAGTCTGTAATTAGAAAATCAACCAATGGCTGACGACTCTTGACATTTTCATTCATTGCTCGAATGGGGGGAGAGCCGCCTATTTGCTTTAGGGGGTTGATACCCAAGTTTTTGAGGGGAAACAAAAAGCGGCTCGAGTAGAAGAAGAAAGACGAAGATAGTGGGAGGTGGAAGACGAGGGGAAGAAAGTGGGAGGAGGACGAGAGGAGAAGGAAGACGTGAAGGATGAAGGTGGGAAGGAGGATGAGGAAGAAACAGGGTGGAAGAAGGAAAGGGGATAATTTGTGAGACAAAAGGAGGGGGTGGATAAGAGTCAGTGAAACAAGGGACACGATTGGATGGATCGATTCGTAGGGGCCAATCTAATCTTCCCCCACCACCCTCCCCCTCTCACCCCTCAGACCACCCTCAGGGTTTGTCAAAACCCTGGTATGTTCTCTAAAATATTCTCCTTCTCTCTTCTACTTTCTAACAGGCAGTATCTTCTTCTCTCTTGGTGTGTAATGGCGATTGCCTGATGTAATTCCCATTAGTTTGGTTTTTAAAGCTGTGAGTAGTCAATTATTATTTCAAGTATTTTGTATTTAGTTGAGCTTCAAGTATGTAATATTAGAATGAAGATTTGATTTTGTCAGCTGAATATCTGGATGATGAGACGAACATTTATGGAAATTGAAATTAAAACAAAAATTCATATAAATTATTAAATTAAAGCCAAGGTTCCAACTTACAACAAATTACAACAGAAGTTTGTAGTTAGCTGGTTGAAAATACGATCATAATAATTATGAGTTGAAATACAAACAAAAAACTGATGGAAATTCTGAAATCAGACCAAGGTTTCAATTCACTCACAAGAAACACATTGCTGAACTTTTCGGTTACAAGAATATTATTTCCAAGTTCCAAAATATTATCATTGTTTAGATATAAACAAAATAATGAATAATGTTCAATAATCTACAAAGTCAGAGCATGAATTGTGAATTGATCAAAAGTACATTTACCTTCTGTATTTAATATCTCTAAAACAAATTTGAAGATAAGGGTGAAATAATCAATATGAGCTGGTTGTATAAGCATTCAATCGCTCACTATATAGCTGTGTGTGAACTCTGTCATCAGATCCATTGTTAACTCACGTTGGATCTCAAATACTCTACCCGTTGCAGAAAGTTTCGTTAAGCTTAATTCACAAAATCAGAAAATTTAACGCTTCTAGATAACCGAAGATCACTTGATCTCTCATGCAACCACCGGCCTTAAGGAGAAGAACTCTTCATTCTCTAGGCAAACCCTTGTTGAAAATGGTCATCTAATCAATTTGTTTTGAAAATATTGCATCAGTTTTCCTCTCCACTCTATCTTGTCAATTTACATGAGCATAACGATCTTTAGTATCAACTATTCATATAAAATTTCAATTTATGAAATTTTATAAAGTATGATGATTTTCTAGTATTGTTGGAGATGGACCACGGTCTCATACATCGTCACAATCAAATTATATCTAAGTAATTCATTAGTCTCTATAAACGGATTCATGATGGACCTAGGTCCACTACAATCACAGTAACCGTATTGTGAACCATATGAGGACCAGATTATAGCCATGTAACCATATAAAGGTACCTCATCCATCCAATCACCCACGCACAAGCCTATGAGCTTGTGTGGACTTCACATGTAGCACGAAATGAAGAAATACAAAACCTAGATTGAAATCATCTCTTAGGTCTGCATCAAAGTCCAAATTGCACCGTTTTATGTACAATATTATTATTCAGGTGAGGTGAATCATAGTATGGTAATAATACTGTCTCTAGTATTCACTTTAAACTTGTTTAGAAGCATATTCCAACATTGGAATAGCCTAATATTGTAGTCTCTAATATAGTTCAAGATGTAGACTTCATAGTACATAGGTTTTTCAGCTTAGCATAAAATATTAATTTGCCTTTGAGAACCACATGTTATGGAATTTAGATGGGTCTACTACATCCACTGTCAGTTCTAACTGTAACAGTCAAAAACTGTGAGCGGATAAGGAAATCGGCAGTCAAAAACAGCTGTAAACCAGCAGGACGATCGTTGAACGATCAGCTGTAAATCAGCTGTGTGTCAGTACGATATGACAGTGGATGAAGACTTTGAGGAAAGATCTTTACATCTTCTCATGTATATGGGAATTTTACAGGTAAGGTCTATGAAAATTTACAATTTCATGGTTTATCTATCTGAAAGGTTGCTATCACCACAGAAAAACTTGAAAGTTTTTCCATAAACCATACCTTTCTTCATATTTTATAAACGTTGTAGTTCACTTCTATATTTCTGTTATATCCAGTCTCCCGGAGCAACACTAAGCCTACCATGAGAAAACTTATTAGGTCAAGATTACCATGAATAAAGGTCCCTATTACCTCTAGCTTCAAAGTTTTTCCATAAACCACACCTTTCTTCACATTTTATAAACGTCATAGTTCACTTTTATAAATCCTTCTTACTTTTTGTTATACAGTTCACTTATTAATCGTTGTGCGTTGACAGGTTATGAGCCGTTGATGACGTATTGATGACGGGGGGCGTGGGTGAGGTCACAAGGGATGGTGACGTCACAGGCGACGATCCCGTCGATGATGACGTCATGAGTTGGTTGGCCGAGTGTCAGAAGAGTGAGGATGAGTTGTCGGAACTGGTGACGACGAGGTCTTGTGGCTGGGCCGAGTGGTGGTGTGTGAGGTGTGCGTGCGGGTGTAGGGTGTTGCCGTTGGCGTCCTGGTGGGGCATGCGGCTGCCTGTGGAGGGAAATTTGAAATTTAAAAAAAATTTGAAAACAGAATATTGATTCATTTAACAGAAGAAGAATATTTTTTGGACC
Organism: Sogatella furcifera; assembly: GCA_017141385.1. Taxonomy (NCBI): domain Eukaryota; kingdom Metazoa; phylum Arthropoda; class Insecta; order Hemiptera; family Delphacidae; genus Sogatella; species Sogatella furcifera. Next base: position 27,820,763 of record CM029556.1, read on the forward strand.
ATGCATAGCAATGTTTCTCGTGATATATATTTGATTGCTGAAATGTGATAATTTATATATTTATGGATAAAGGCCTTCTTTATCCATTATTGATTCATCCAGTATAGTTGATGCCAGAGATTGAAGACTGTTAATTAATGATTGTTATCAATGCTAAGCTCTGCTAGGAAAGTCGGAGAATGGTCTGCAAGAACATCGAGATGTGACTACTAGGGTGAAGTGAAAAATTAAAATTTTTATTGAATAGTTAGGCTACTGATAGTGACAAATTTGGATGTCAATTAATTTTGAAAGATATTAATATTGAAGTTCAGAATAGTGGATTGTATTTGATGAAGTCAAGATTATTACAAGATATATTTAATCATTATAAGGTCTCTTGAATGATAACCCTGGCATAAGGTATAATTTTGAATTGAGAAAATGAAATTTGGAAATGAGACCCTTCAATGAACAAGATCAGCAGATTTTTCAATAACAACTGACATTATTCTTCTGAACTACAATTGATATCTTCTCAAATTCAACTGACTCAATTCCAAATAATTATACTTACTCACTAAAATACAATTCAATATTCTGAACTACAATTAACACTTTTTCAACTACTTCTGGAGAAGTTGTAGTTCTCACCTCGCATCAGCTGACTAACACTGTTGAGCAGTAGCGACGCATGCGCAGCGTCTGCGTGACTTGCGCCTCCACTGAGGCCCAACATTTTAGCCGAATGCTCCTGCGCCTTGGCCCTCAGGCAGGCAATCGAATTATTCCTGAACTGCTCGGGATCAGCTGACGAAACAGCTGATGCGGCCAGCTGATTGGCTGAGGCGGCCAGCTGGTGCATGACGGCTGCCTGGTGCGAGCTGAGCTCCTGTTGCAAGCGCAGCTGGTGCTGTTGCAGCTGTTCTTGAGCTGTGGTGGGCGCCGAACAGTCCTGGGGACCGAGCTGGCTGGATGAGAGGTTGGTCACCTATGGAGAAAGCAAAAACTTGTCAAGGTCATCTTGAAGATATATTGATAGACTGATTCCTGGTTTCTCCAAACAACGTCAAAATATTTGATGTTATTTAAACAGCTGACGATTCAGCAGTATTGCCTTCTAACAAGGTTCGTCAACAGCTCGTCAAATTTCATTCCCACCGTGTATTCTAGTATTCTTAGTGGTTCTTATTTAAGTTTGTGAACAAAAATAGAATGAAATTCCGTTAAGCAGATTCAAATGTGAACACAATTATAGGGGAAGGATAAATATTTTGAACGTGTATTGATCCACTATTGACTGTTTCAATAGTATTGATACCGTTGCTTTTTTGTATTAAATCATATTTTCAATATAATATATATTATGATATTATTCATATTATGATGAAGAGATAGTCGGTGAGAAAGTCCACCAGCGCAGTGTCAGCTATAATAATGAACTATAATGAATTCAATCGTTATCAACTATCAACTAAATTTTTAGGAATTGGATACTTCTTGAATATTCATAAAAAGCATACACACATTGTGATCGCAATTAATTCGACATTCATGTGAATGAACAACGAACCCTTGATGATAGAGAAGCACGAATAGGACCTACTAAAAACCTTAAACTGACAACCAGCTGGTTGCGTTTTATGAGCTGTTGCATGAGCCATTGACAAACCTATATACATATGTTACACTGGCGGCTCGTACCCACAGAACAGGTGAAGTGCTGTACGGTAGAAGATACGGGAACTTCACCTGTTTCGTGAGCACGAGCCACCAGTGACATGTTATACATTATTTCGATACAGAACTTCAAGACAAAATGGATGGCAAATTGTTCTAATGGCGTGAGTTCCAATTGTAGTAAATAAGTCATTATTGTCACTACAGTTCATCTGAATTGAATGTTATGACCTCAATTTCAATCCATCTTTAATAATTCAACCTACCTCATTCTTATCCATCGACCTCTGCCTTGCACCGGCTGCCGTTGCCGACTCCTGGTGCCCGCCACTCTCATCCACCTCCTTCCGTCTCACCGCCATCCCCCCTTCCTGCGACGAGTCGTCCTCATCCCCGCCTCTGTCTCCTTCCCCTCCCTCGCCATCCGCACTCTGCCTTCCCCCACCCTGCTCGCCCTGGTCGGAGTCGTCCTTCAGCTGATCGGCGGCCTCCAGCGATTTTCGGTGCATGCCTGCAACAGAGGCAGAATTTATGTCAGCTGATGGAGAAAGCTCAGCTGAGGGAAGATCAGCTGATCGAAAAAGTTCAGTTGGAGGAACTTCTGTTGATGGAACTTCAGTTAAGGGACGCTCTGTTGAAGGGACTTCATGTGTTGTAACTTTAGTTGAGGATCTTTCTGTAGAAGAACGTTCTGTTGGAGGAAGTTCTTCTGGAGGAAGTTTAGTTGTAGGAAGTTCGGATGGGGGAGCTTCAGTGGAAGGGAGGGGTAGTCATTGTTGGTCAGAACAGCTGGGCATGGCTGAAACCCAGAGACATTGTAATCAATTTATTCTATACTATTTTTTTCTTGTCTTCTGAACTGTTTGTTGTTCATGGACTATCGATTGTTGACTACAATCCCAGAGGACTTGAGTCATGAATGATTCACGTATTTTTTATTTTAAATAATTATTAAAGTACCCTTTTTGAATTATTTCTTCAAACAAAAATAAGGAAACACTAGGATCTACGTACTCTATGCTACAATAAATTGTGATGAAGTATTTCATTTCAATTGAATATTCAGAAGTCGAATTTTGTGTTTAATCAAAGTTACAAGTGTGAACATCCATTTTCAATATCAACTGGTCTTAATTGAGAAAAAAGACGTTTTGGTCTTTTCCTGTGTTTCAATTTCATTGTAATGTTAATCTCATAAATAAAATTTTGAATATTTTACCAAATATAAATTTCACATGAAATGATTTGCACAAAAATGAAGAACTGGTTTGTTGTTGATGGCTTTTACCATAAATAGTATCAAATCTAATGCAGAGATAGTCAAGAATTCACAAGATTCGAATGTCAGTCCTTGTTAATTTATCAATTTTCTGTTACGGATTCAATAAAATTCATGATGAGGCTAGACAACAACATTTTTGTCTCTTTACACGGTCTCTTTGATACGCGGTTTTTGAAATGTGAATATTTATTCACTGAGAAATAGAATCAATTTATTTTCTAATATGGTGACGATTTATGAGCATTGCAAATGTCTCGTATCATCGAGCTTCCTTTCTGTATCAATTTTACCTCTGTATCACTACTGTATCAGAAATGTGCCGTGTGGAGAGAGCTTTGGAAAAGTTGTAGAAATTTCAGTTGAAAACTAAACTGAATTCATCTCATCAACTCCATTTTATTGGTGGAAGCCATTTTCTACGTCAGCTGAGAGACTTGTTACGTCACACAGCTTTTGACCAATGGCGTGCGAGTAGGAGTAGCACGCCCATTTTCAACAGCTTCCTATTGGCTGACGCTGAGTGACCAATCCGACGGCAATACATCGAACGAAGTCTGAAATTCGTCATGTTTAATGGCATTAGATATCCAACATGGATAAGAAGTTGACTGTGAAATTTACTGTAGAAACTAGACAAGGGATATATTTTCTCTCCATCATTTCTCAGACTGATTTATGAAGAAAATCAACAGTCCATATTATAAAGTCAACGGATTCTGTCCAAGCAGAGAAGACATTCTGGCAAGATGAAAAAATGCCTCCAGCTCGGTCAATATTTGTTCAAAAATTATATATTTGGTATCAAATTGTAGAACAAAATGTTTCCTACAATTTCAGAACAAAATTTATAATTTTTGAACCAACATTGACTGAGCTGTAGTCATTTTCCCATCTTGCCAGAATGTCGTCCTTGCTTGGACAGATAATACTAATAAAAAGGTGAGAGTAAAATTCACTGTAAGAACTATACTAGGGATATCATTTCCATCCATCATCTTTTAGATCAATTTATGAAGAAAACCAACGTATACCCTATTGATTCAGTACAGTTATTCTATAAAATCAGTCAATTGAAAAATTGAGAATTAATTTTTCGCTGCTTACCAAGTAACCATGGCGCAACACACTCGTTTTCTTTGGCACTTTTCAGTATTGTCTCAGGCAGAGGCAGCGAATGCCTCACCATTGCACCATAGAGTCCATATTCGGCCATAATGGTGCTTCTGCCCCAGCACTTCTCCGTTTTCCGCCATTTTGCCCGTCTGTTCTGGAACCAGACCTATATAAAAAAACAAAGAGAATCATCATTAATATTAAATGAAAAGACAAGACGTTTTCATCATTAATACACTATTAATAGAAAAATTATTAGAATGAGTCCTATTCTTGATATACACGAATCACTCTGTATCATGCAGCATTTTTATTGTATTCTATGAACTGTCATCTTCTTATGATGAATTATAATAATCTATACCTATAGTATATCATGTATATAATATATATCCTATAATATATCATGCTGACACCAAAAAGATAGACGGTTCAATCTGCTCCTTGTGTGCTCCAACAGCTGATGTTGCTGTCAATTAGATTTGTCATTTAGCTTTTTGAAATCAGGAGAGACAGCAATAGATGATTTACACCAACTGTTAGTAGGTTACATCACGCAAATAACAAGAGACAGATGAAACCGCCCAACATTTTGGCGTCAGAGGAGAGAGAAAATGAAACAGAGGAAGGAATAATAGATAGAAAGAGAGAGAGAGAAAGAGAAGGAGAAGAAGAGAGATAAGATAATTGAGTGGATTTTGAAATAGAAGATTTAATTTGAATAGAAGTTCTGGGCATATCACATGACATTTTCACCGTTGATTAGATGAATTTTGGATTCAATAAATTTAAACATTTTTTAACCAAAACATTTAAAAATTACTGAAATCGAGAGGAAAAACTATGCATAGCCTGCACTATTCCCCTCCTAGAACAATTTTTATACAAGAATTGATATTTGACCAATGCTATATCTTACAATATTATGATACGTCTGAATTCTTAAATACAGACTTGCTCTTGTTTGATAATATAATCATGTTCAAACCCTGTGGCTTCAGGTTATCAAAAGTACTGTTTCTTATGATTTCTAAATTTAATTGTCACGTGTGGATTTTTAAAGACAGACTGGCTTTTATTCGAAAATATGGTTAGATGGCTTCAGGGTATCAATAGCATTTCCCATTGTTACTTAATACTTCTCACGCGTTCTTATCTAGGTCCCTATAATGGGCTAGTATCTGTACTGATAATATAAATAGGCTGGCTATAAAGATAGATATAAAATCTGGATCAATTCAAGCTCGCCAAATCATCAAATTACTCTTTAACCAGGAATAAACTCAGTTATAATAGGCCTATCACTTTCATTTACCAGCACAGCAGGAGTTATTGATAATTGGTGTCTGTAACTACCGTTGAACAATACGTATACTGTCACGTGTACATCATTATTGGATAGAAATTGGACCCCTTCATAAACGCATAACTCCAATTTGAGAGCATGTTTTAGGGTGGAGGGTGAGAACTAAGGGTCACCCTTTATTGTTTGTCAAATAGTTTGCGGGGTAGTTGAATAAAAATTTTATTACAATAATAATACTGTATGAGTAAACTGGTATAAGTATTATGAATGATAGGCCTATAGGTATATGATAAAACTTTGCTAAGTTAAAATTGTAATGTAAACAATAATCAATCATCCATCATCTTTTATTCACTATGTAAACATCATCATCCACTTATCACCTTTGCTTGAAATACTTGCAATACTTTTGCTTATCAAGTCGCAATTGTAAAAATAAATAAATAATAATACAAGTATTATCATCTTCGAAATGTATTGTTAGATATTATAAGAATAAGAAGTACGAATAGTTGATTAGTAATTTTATGTTGATATTGAAACAGAAGCAAATCAAATCAATCCAATTCTCTCTCAAATTTATTAATAAATCAAGTTAATCCAATTTTTTTTCTGCGAATACGTCAAATCTTGCATCATACAAACTTACGAGCTTATTCATCCATTTCCTATGGATTCTGGACTGTGTAATTCTAAATTTATGTTTTCATTCAGTTTATTATTTCCAAAATAAATCTCAAAAATAAATCATTTTCCTGAAACATTTTCATTGAACAAGCTTCCACGATCCTATACTCTATTCCAAGCTTATTAGAAGCCCAGGAATCACTGGCGGCACATGCCCACGAAACAGGTGAAGTGCTGTACAGTAAAAGATACGGCACTTCACCTGTTTAGTGGGTACGAGCCGCCAGTGCTAGGAAGAAGCGATGAGAATTACAGACAACGGTTCAACCACTAATTGTTTGGACAATTAGTTATTGGTGTCCTGGAAAAGCCAGTGGCTAAGTAAATATAGCCAGTTATATGCATATATAGAAATGTACACTAAGAATATAGAATATATACAGTAGTATGGGATTGGAGTGAGAGGGAAATAGGTGTAATTATAGAAGAGATTAGCGACATTAGTTGGTTGTGGTCAGTGAATAAGCTTGTTGATTCTCTACTTTTTTTAGAAGTCCTCTTTTTTGTAGATTGGAGTACTAGAGGAATGTTCTTATTGAAGCATCTAACTCTAGATAAATAGAGCAAAATTGTTGGTTCAGTTCATCCTTCGCCTATCTGCTATCAACCACTGGCGGCTCGTGCCCACGAAACAGGTAAGGTGCTGTACAGTAAAGGATACGTGCACTTCACCTGTTTAATGGACACAAGCCGCCAGGGCTATCAAATATAATAGCTGGTGTAAGGGATGCGTAAATACATCGAAGATAGAAAATATCGATATTCCAACCACAACACCAAACATCGATGTTTTTCCCATCGATGTTCACTGTTCGATAATCGATGAACGATATTTTTCACCTATCCTTGGTTCTACTATATAATAATAGACTTCTCATATTAAGTTCTGTAATAAGTCTTCTATAATTATTCATAGTAAGACTTCAAGAAGTTCATACTAAGACTTCTATACTAAAATCCTAGACATACAATCGGTCTTTCAATTACTTTTCCTAGGAAAAGTTATATATTTCAGATAAATCATGTTTATCCAATTTCACAGAGATGAACGCAACAAACATAAATTTTCTGTTGCAATATCGGCATATAACGTTTGAAAATTACACTACAACGTTTTTCAATGACAATTCACCTCGGAAGAAAGTTGAAGTTCAGTAGAAAAATAAGAGTGATGCTCTAAAAATAGACTCATTGCCCTCCTCTCACTCTCACCGATGCATGGCTCACATGACTAGTTGTGCAGAAAAAATGAGGGGAAAAATAGCTCGATAATTGCATGCATCAGTCTTTTAACAAGCTCACTCAAAGCACCACAAGGACATGCAAGTTCGTTCTTTGATCAATAGTCTGAGGAAGAATGAAGTAGAAAATCCAGTAAAATTATGAGATTAGCTCTCTATTCAATTGTACCATGCATACTAGGCTATACAGAGTGTTTCAGGAGGAATGTGCAGTTCTTCTTAGGCTGATTCCTTACACCAAGTAGAGAAAAAAGTTGCATATAGGATATACATACAGTAGCCCCAAAAAAGCTTTGTTATCTAGATAGAAATGATGGAAAATTGTAATTTTTCATATTTTAACATTGAATTTTCAATAAGAAAACAAGAATATTGTCGAATTTCACTTATTTATTATACAGTAAGAACTGCTTATAGTACCAAGGCTTCAAGTTTACCGACGAATCTTCAGCTGTACTGTGAAACCTCGTATTGTAAGAAGTTTTTATAATAAATAGTAAGTTATTAAAATAATATTATAAAAAGTTTCTATAATAATAGGTGGAATCCGACAATATCCTTGTTTTCTTATTATGGAGAGAATTCACAATATCACCATCAATTTTACCAGTTTTATTAGATTTTTGATTGGAATTATTTAGTTCTTGGTGCTCTGGAAAAGCAGTGTAACTTCAATCTAACCAATAATCTTTTGAGCTAATTCACAAAAATTCACCCAAAACATTTAAAATTCTCCCAGTCTCTAACCAATAATTTCGGACCAGTTCACCCTTTTGAGGGGGCTATTTAGGCTTGCCCCTTCGCATGCGTGAGACAGTGATTAGTGGCCTAACATTAGCATGAGTGTGGGCTAAGTAGTATTGTATGACCGGGGGTGCTGAGGGGAGTACAGTCGTTAGTCAAAGGGTGCCCCCAAATTAGCGCCCACTAGAGGTAATTTTGAAAGCCCCCCCTCTGAACCGTTCCACAGCCCCCTGGGTGGGGGAGGAAGGGAAACCAATAAACGAAGGCCATTCGTCTAGTGGATGGACACTGACCCCCCTCCCAGGTCCCCTAAATAAGATCCCCCTGAGATGGGTTCCCATCCCACCTGGAGTATGTAGCTTACTGTCACCTTCATTGTTTCAACATGTGTTTGATGTAGACAAGCCAAATTATAGTCGAAACACTAAAGCATGCATTAGGCCTATGTTCTACGATGGCTGACGTTATAAAGTTAGGTGGTGTAGTCTGCCGCTTGTGCGCTATGTAACCTTATAACAGCTGACGGGCAAGTAAAGCGTCTAATCCAAAAACATCATCTATGTGAAAAACCCAGGTTAACCATAGGTGATAGTTGATAATAACATGGCTGTATGTAAATAGAAAGAAAATAAGACAATATTGTCATAAATTCGAATAAAAGGAGAATTCCAAATCCATTAAACTTCTATTCGAATCTAACAGACAAAATATTGAAATTGAAATTTTCTATTGCCAATAAAATACAATCTACAAGGTTTAATATAGTAAGATGTTGATAATAATGTAGGCTACAAACAAATAAAAAGAGTATAAAATTGAAATACATAGTCTAAATCTCAATTGAAGATCTAAATCTCATAAAATTTAAATACGAGGTGTAATACAATTTTCTATAAATCTTTTGGCACTGCCAACATAAGAGAACTGAAGAGTTGGCAGAATATCAATTAAACACTAATCATGTTTCCAAAGCACAATAATAAATTGAAGATTAGTCAGGTAGACCTATTTGGCTTGAATTTGAGTTGATAGACTAAATATTGAGTTTGTCAGTGAACTAGAAGTATTGGATTTATTCTAGAAAGTCATGTAATCATTGTAATTTATAGGAATTGCGTCAACCTTCGCTATCAAGAAATTATTAATAATCCATTCCAAAAAAGTGGATAATCCACACTATGTTGCGAACAACAAAGGCATGAAACTAATGAAGTGTTAAACATTCTTTTCATAGCCTATATTATTCAATATCATCTCAAAATATTAGTCATTCTCGTGCAATAGCTCTTGTGATTGATAAAAAATTCCGAACAACTCATTCGTGAAAATTGTTTGAGACAAACCTTGTTACACTCATGATACGGTCAATTGCACCATGTATGGTTCACTCTAAAAGGTTGTTCTCCTTCGAAAAAAATGTGACAAAAAATTCTCTCAAAGATTCACACAGGCCGGTGAGTTGTACAAGCTTTCGGAAAAAATCGGAATTTTTTAGCATTTTTCCAGCGATGTAATGCTTGCGAAGCGCGAAATGTTTGTGAAAAAATGGCGCAAAGGAGAAAAATTGTTCAATTTGTTCATTCATTGATCAGTGATCGAGTAAACTGAAAATATACTTCATCTTTTTTATCAGGGGAACGAGTCTTTCCGCTAGTTCCAACACCCCAGTTTATGCAGTTACCCTACTCAATGAGTTCGTTGGATTTTTTTCGTTTTCTCGTTCATAGGTTTTGTTCTCTATTGTAGATCAGTGTAAAATCATCAGAATTTATTATCTATGCAAATAATCAGATCACTGATACGGTCTTCTAACTTTTCATAACGGTAATAAATATTTTCAACAAACTATGCTATCACAATTATTCAGTCAGCTTATTCAACTAAAGCTTCATTGAAATGAATTCAACTTCTTTCTGATTGTAATCTGACAGTATTCAACTCATTTATCAAATAACTGATCTATTCAGCACATTATTCCCATATTAAAACTAATATCATCATCTAATTACGCGTATCATTGTTATTTACTTAGCTTTGAGCTGATTTCGAACTTAATTCATCTTCTACCTCACATGCCTATGAGCTCATGTGGGCTTCACCCTCATAAACAAACAAACATCGTATTCAACTTATCAAGTCTTTATTTTGATAGCCAGCTTATATTCGATAACAGCTCGTCATCAACCAATGAGAAGCCGTTGAAAATGGGAGTGCGCTACTACAAAATGGCTGCTTGTACGTGATTGGTTGAAATTCAACTCTCCAAGTCTGTGTTTCGATAAGAAACTTGTATTCGATGATAACTTGCCTTCAACCAATAAGAAGCTGCCAAAAATGGGAGTGCACTACTACGAAATGGCTGCTGCTTGTATGTGATTGGTCGATGGTATTTGACGGAGTCGGTCTGTCAGCTGACTCTTCAGTGACGTCAGTAAATTTGGTGGGGAGGCATTCTGGGAACAAACTTCATTTCCTATAATTGCTAGAATCTCAATATCTCCCATCTCCCATAGAAATAGGGGAAATTATTTAAGCAAATATTAAGTTTCAAACATTTTTAGAAGTGAACATTGATTAATGCTCAATATTTTTCTGGTTCCAGTGGGGGAAAAAATAGTGAAAGGAACATGCTCCAAATCAAACTTCCATTTGACCATTAGATCATTTCCTAGCCTTCTAATCACTGGTGTGAACTGGCCTACTTGTCTGCTTGTGTTCCATTTCAACGTGATAGAAATTTAATTGCTTTCATAGTGACCACAGCCTTAGTAGATACTAAAATAGAAGCTAAAATTATAAGAAATACTTCTTATAATGACTATAAATACTACTTATCAATAGTACTTGACCAGTTGACAACTACCCATCTTAAAATTCGATATTTTTTGTGACAGTTTTATTATCATCCCTTATCCACTCAGCACCCTTGACTGACACTTGCACTGTACAACCCCAAAGAAGCCTCAGGCCTTATCACGATCACAGCGTGACGTCACACGTGACCCCACGTGACCCACACGTGACCCAACTAGTTGCTAATGGTCTTTCTAACATCCCACAACCGGCAAACCGTATGCATTCCCCAGCCTACTAATCACTGGTGTGAACTGGCCCACTTGTCTACATGTGTTTTATTCCAACGCCGTCGTTGTGTTAACCTTGGTTGCAATCCACAACAATTATGCATTTTCTAGTCTACTGATCACTGGTGTGAACTGGCCCACTTCTATACGTATATTTCATTTCAACGCAGGGTTTATAGAAATCGTAAGTGCAAACCATGGTCGCAAATCAAAACCAAGAAAACCTAGCTTGCATTTCATAGCCTCTTAATCACCAGTGTGAACAGTCCCATTTGTTTACATGTGTTTCAGAGCGGGTATTAATCGGATTCAGAAGCCTGGTGTGGTAGGCTGTGTTTAAATTTGAAAAGCAACAAAATTATATTTATTTAGTTTTGGTTTCTTTATTTCAAATCAAATTCATTGAGGTTTTCAAAAACAAAACATTGGTTTCTTTATTTATGGGCTTTCCAATGTGTACTTACAGCTTAAGATAACTTAATAATATTGTCAATTTTTGTTTCCATTGAGAACTATCCACTTATGGAAACTCATAGCTGTTTCACATAAATTGAATTATTTCAGACCTTCAGACCTGGCGATTCTCTCATCAACTAAGTGTCAATGTGAACGACTGTATCGGTCTACATGTGTTTCAAAAACTGTCAGGCGAGTTTACCAGTGAGTAGCCCTATTCGAATACATGTGTTTCAAATATGAAAGCGTGACGTCCTTGATAACCCCTATATGAACATATGTAATCCCAAGACACTACTTGTTCTGCCTTCTAACAATGCATGATGCAATCTTTTGTTACCATGGGCTAGGGGTTGAAACTAAGTATAATTCTCTAATTGGGTGTCTATCATGTAGTCTACCATGAAGGCTATCATGCACCATGTAACAAAATTATCTTATATTAATAATTATGTCATTATTTCTTGATTATATCGAGTTTTATGTAAGCGTTATGCCAATTAATTCAGGAATCCAGCTGTGATTCTAATTTGGACACAGATTCCAACCCAGTTTTGCTATTGAGGATGGATGTGAACTACTGTATTGGTCTGCATGTGTTTTAAAAAGTGTCAGGCGAGTTCACCAGTGGAAGGTATCATTTGAATACATGTGTTTCAAATGAGAGAATGATTGGATGAATTTTATAGATTCGAGGGAGATGAAAAAATTGGATGAGTTTAAGGGAGGAACGTATGCATCTTATTATAGATATAAATTTATCAATGTATTTGAGAGGAAGTAGGTACCTATTTTGTATTTTTCATTGTAAATTTTTATGTATTGGAGAGGATGTCTCATTCGAATCTGATTAATAAAGATCTAGTGATCAACATGTTGAACAACACATGTCTAGTTATGTTTACTCCATAACTGAATTACATCCATAAATTATTATTAGATATTAATGTTGTTTCAACAGTTTGAAGCAAGATCAGTTATAGATGAAAATTCATATTTCTACATTGCAATAGTTCATCTCGAGTTCTTGAGATTAACTTGTTTCGCATAGAAACTTATAGACATGGTACTTGGAACATGCTAATTGAACTTATTTTGCATAAGAACTTTATCTCCATCTATTAACATTGATTATTCTTGAACAGATGATATTATCCAGCAAAATACATTGCTTATTTTCGCATTCCCATCAACAATTGTACCAAATCACATCCTGACACATTTGGAGCATGCTAACTCACAACTTACGAAACACAATTCACAACTGAGTAATTTTCTAAATACAAGACACACACACACACTCATATAGCACCAATTAAACAAACATACTGTTAATGATGAACCATTGTTGTCACCAGTCGTGCCACTCTCTTCAAAAATGATTAATTACTGCTTAATTGTTGTCATCCCGCGCAGTTTTACATAATATCCTACAGACTTTCCAAGCGAAGAAGACATTCTGGTGAGATGGGAAAACGACTCCAGCTCAGTCAATATCAGTTCAAAAATTATAAATTTGGTCTCACATTGTAGGAAACATTCTGATCTACAATTTAAGACTAAATTTATGATTGTTGAACTGATATTGACCGAGCTGGAGCAATTTTCCCATCTTGCCAGAATGTCTTCTTTGCTTGGACTGACTATACACACTGTATTCACATCAGCTCTTCACGTCATTATAGAGTTATTACTAGGCTCCAATACATATATACTGTACATACATTGAACATATACATCCATTCAAAATGGCCGTTGTCGCGGTAATCAAGTCATTTCAATTATTTGCCGTCTAATTATATAGTTTTTCATCACAATGGTGCTTGAAACAAAAAACGAAAATTGACAAAAAAGGTTCATTATGTAGCAGTTAGTGCCGAGGTGTTACAAATTGGACAATATGATTGTTTCACTTTTTTCTCTCGTTATTGTTTTCGAGTTTTTTCAGGGCCCTATTAAGTGTAGGTGGTGGGGGGGTGTAACAAAGTAATGAACATGTCAGCCATTCTTGTTTTTTAGGTAGCTATTAGCATAAGTATATATGGGAGTATATATATAGGCTTAAGTATCAGTACATGGAGATTGGCTCGAATATTAGTACATGAAAGTATATTATTGTTATATGAATGTGAAGTATATAAAAAGGGGGAGGGACCTTGTCAGTAATGATGCAATTTCCCACTTGCTGTCAATTTAAAGTGTTTTATTCCATTATTCATTCACCTGTAATTTGTTATTAGTCTTTTTTATGATTAAATGTACTGTACTTCCATTAGTACTGTCAATAGAGGTTGAAACTTTTTGTGAGAGATTGCTTTTTTCGCTAAAATGGAACTAATGGAATCTGTTTTCCATTGAAATCGGAATGAATATAGTGTTCATGCTTGTATTTTCTATTGAATTGAAAATCATCCACCATCCATTCATATTTCATATTGAGATACAATCAGAGAATAATGTACCTATTAAAACTTCAGAATATATCAATCAAAACACCGTTTTCCATAAAATATTGGAAGAATGTACCTCTCTTATGATAATATACTAAGATCGTCTTTAATACAATAAACTTTGAAGTTGAGGAAGAAGAGGAGCTTCACTCGGTGGGTTTTTGATACAGATTAGTGATACACAGTCCAAAATTTCGATACAGGAAGGAATGTAGTTGATACGTGACATTTACAACGTTCATGTATCGCTACTGTATTGGGAATGAATTGATTCTACATGAAATCAATGTATTTCTCATTGATTGAACATTTCGAAAGCATTAATGAACTGGTGTCATGGTGGGATTGATTCAGTCCTACCTATGTCAAGGTAGGATTGATTCAATCAAAATCTCGTTGAATTAATGAAAAATAATAAGAAAACATTAAGTTTCAGAGAGACAATATTCATATTTTCCCCCGATTTGCGGCATTGACAGACGAGCTAAACTCACTCACTTTTCAACCCCATGTTGGAAATATTTTGAGTCGATGAGCTTCCTTCCTGTATGATCGCGTATCAGTTTTTTAATTTTGTATCATTACTGTGTATCAGCAATCCGCTGTCTAAAGGGGACTAACTTCTGTGTATGCGAGAAAATATTTAGAACTCGAAATCGACTATAAGAACTTGAAATCAGAGGAAGTTCGAAATTCTTATCGCATTCTATTATTTGTTATTTATCAGAGAAACACGATTAGATCAGAAAAGTAATTGTACATTGACCTTTCATTAAGTAAAGTATACTCCATCGGAATTGGCGGTTGGCAAATAACTATCACTATTGCTCAGCTCTTTCAGGACAGTCGAAAGCGGTCTGCGAAAGCGTACATCAAATCGACACCAACCTTTACCAGATAGTTCACTTTGGTTGACAGCTTTCAGACTGTTCTGACAGAGCTGATCATTAATAACAGACATTTGTCAACCGCCAGTTTCATTGGCGTCTGGTATAGTCTGTCCAAGCTAAGTAGACCCTCTGGCAAGATGGGAGAATGACTCCAGCTCGGTTAATATTGATTAAAAAATTATTAATTTGGTCTCAAATTGTAGGAAACATTGTGATCTACAATTTGAGACTAATCAATAATTTATGAACCAATATTGACCGAGCTGGAGTAATTTTTTCATCTTGCCAGAGGGTCTTCTTTGCTTGGACAGACTATAGACCAGACGACTCCTTATAATACGCCGAAGCCGAACACTGCATAAGTCTGGTCGAGTTAAAAAGACATTCTGGCAAGATGGAAAAATGACTCCAGCTTGGTCAAAATTGCTTAAAAATTGAAAAATTGGTCTCAATTTGTAGAAAACATTCTGCTCTACAATTTGAGACCAAGTTTATTATTTTTTTATTAAAAAAAATATTTATATATATAAATATTTACCAAGCTGGAGCCATTTTTCCATCTTTCCAGAATGTCTTCTTTGATGGAAAAGATACCACCTTAAAAGCTCCTCCATTTAGGGGAGCGGGATTGCTGCTCAGCCATCAAGGGGAGGGGGAACAGTCTCACAGCCATTGAGGGGAATGAGGCGAGTGATTGCCGCTACGCGTGCGTGCGAGCGAGCGAGGCGCCAATAAAGCCAAGAAGCTGAAAGACATGCTTAGTGGATTGTGGAGGGGTGGGGGAGGAGGGGTGCAGGAACCCACTTAAATTAACAAATTCAATTAGAAATTAACTCGTTCAATAGAAAGCCGAGTGCTGTTGGGGGTGGGGGGCGTGGTAGGGGATGATCCTTTATGATGGGGATGATAATGAAGCTGCACCACCGCGTATAAGGGATGAAAACTTTTAAACCCTCTCTTCTTCTTCTCATTTCTATCTGTTCCTCCTCTTCTCCTTTTCATCCCTTTCTGTTTCTCATTTCCTCATATCATCTTCTTCATATTCCTCTTCTCCTCTTCGCATCCCTTATAATTCTCTCTTTGAGTAGTTGTGAAGTTGATATTGTGGTAGTTATCCATAATAAATGAAAAGACAAGATGTTGCCAAACCACTGATTTATTAGAAAATCGAGATACCGGTTCTGGGTTTTCACCATTATCAATCTTTGGCAAATTAAACCAGAGATTGATAATGGTGTAACAACCGTAACCGGTACCTCGATTTTCTAATAAATCAGTGGTTTGACAACATCCTGTCTTTTCATTCCTTATTAAATTCTTGTATTTCCGTATACTACTAGAGAAAAATTTTTGAACAGTTCTCATTTATTATTGAGCTTATCTTCGGGTTTACATTTTTCGAATTACTGGAGTAATCATCATTGAATCATGTTAAAACTCACGGCCTAAATAAAGTTTTCAATTTTTCAAGTGAGTTCACTTTTTCTAATTTTTGCATGGTATTGAACTTTCTTCAAGTTATTCTAAGTTGAAATTGTGTAACTTGTATCAAGAAGGCAATAGTTGGGATTTCACCTGTTTGCCTCCACAAATTTCATCTGTGAATGGAAGAAATAATCTGATCCATTCCATCCACTAATTCTCTTTTCTTTCTCCTCTCTCCTACTTTTCATTATTCTCGTCCTCCTCCTCATCATCTTCCTTTTTTCTTAATCTCTATTTATAGTCCATTCACGATCACTTGAGACGAAATAAACAAACCTTTTGCGTGCGTGTGCGTGTAATGGAAGGTCTTCTTCTATGCGAAAAAGTCTGATTCAGTTGAACAGCTGACTCTTGTCTGGAGCTGTGATTGGCTACAGCGGTTGGTCTGTGGCCGAAAGTTCCGCATAGAAGAAGACCTTCCATTACACGCACACGCACGCAAAAAGTTTGTTTATTCCGTCTCAAGTAATCGTGAATGGAGTATAGACTATTCTCACTGAAACAAAACAGCTATTCAATAAGCAGGGTGTTCGCAGTTATACTATACCAAAGCCATGTTGGTACTTATGGCTTGAGAATAGTTAACTGGGTTAGCCCTTGATAAGGGGGGGAGGGGGGTGTAGTTCTAAATATTGAATACCATTCACAAGTACATCCATAGCCATTCAAATCCCGGGAAATGCAATCCTCTCCCTATCTACTTTCTCCTTCTTCTCCTCCTCCTCCCCTCCCCACCTTCCTCTCCTTCTCCTCCCTCTTTCTCTTCTCCTTCTCTTTCTCTTTCTCTGAAACTCGTCACCACCAAACTTGCTCTGAACGACGTTCAAATTAATTAAATCCAGCGCCCTTGTTGTTTGGGGGATGATGGAGAAGAAGAAGATGAAGAACTGAGGGTGGGTGAGAAGGAGGAGACAAAGAAGAGGAAGAAGAATGAGGTAGTGAGAAGGAGACGAACCAGGGAGGAAAGATGAACATTCATGAAACGAATGAAGTGACAAAAAGTTGGGATTGAATTGAATCATTTCGTAAACGAGAATGCAAATATAATACTGTTATGATTCATATCTAGGATTATTGTTCATGTCATAAATTGGATAATATATTTCTCTTTACATTGAAGCCTTTTGGTCTAAGCTCCTTTCGGTGTTAAACAAGGTTTAGGAATCAAACAACTCAACAAAAAGGTGGCAATCTATGAGCGATGTTAAGTCTCGTATCAATTAGATACCTTTCTGTATCAATTCAGTACTCTGTATCACTACTGCGTATCAGTAAGCCACCGTGTTGTGGTATTTATTCATTTATTGGAGTAAGTATAGCACAAAATTATTGTTCAGAGTCTGCAATTTCTTTGTAAAGTAAATATATAGATAGTTGGCTACCTGTAGTCAAGTACCTATAGTACCTAAAGTCGAGTATAGGTGGTATCTATTTATTATTCCAATATTTCCTTGGTATTGAGAACTATATTTTCCTTCGATTTGATTTCATTTCAACTTTTCAATAAGTCAACTGAAAAATTAGAGAAAAATTATGTCATAAAAACATTGATTCAAGTTGATATGATTCTATTATATTATTGTATACTCCAGCAAGTTGACAACGTGAAGAAAAGTTATGTTATGACACCAATAGGATATAAAAAGATCAAATAAAATTGATGCTATTCGATCCTATTACATCCCCCAAAAAATTAAACTTGATCCCTCATACTCACACTTTAACACGTTAACATACCTGTATATACTGATCCCTTTGAGCACTATATATGTTGACTAGGATGATCTACGACATGCAATATTTAGTGCTTGTATACAGGATGTCAGGGCTAAGCACCCTGACAAGTCACGGGGTTAATAAATGAACATCCCGGCCTCACAGTCATGCCTCAGCTATGCACGCACCATATAATGCCCTCTCAACACATGTCTCTCTTCTTATTTATACATTATCCCTACATCTATCTCGCTCACACCCTGTTTACTCTTTCTTATTTAAATCTCTCGTTCTTTTTCACTAATTTGACTGGCTTATTCAATATGTTTAGGCTACTATTTCTTATGGATGGGCAGCGGCAGGAATGAATGAAAGGATTCAAATATGAAATTCATACTTGCAATTCTAAATTTTTCAGTCAGAGTATGGTTTCGTCATGTGTTGTTATTCTATCCTTATTCAAGCTGTTATTTTACTGTTTTTGTAAATTCATAAGAAGTATATCACTATTCCTAACATTGCATTTGTGGATAATGTATCATTGTAGGTGAGTAATGCGCCAGGATTACAATTTGTTGAATTCATGTTACAATCACTTATATTGACGAATATAATTGCGTCATATAATTGACGAATCCGTATACCCGTTTCATAGGTGGTCGAAAAATGAAAATGAAAAAACTTCCTATCAACATCATATCATTCAGAATATCGTAGGCCTGGTAAAGAAACTTGAATGGAAATTATAATAATCACTTAGGCTTATAAAGGATTTGATTTAAAAAAATTATTTTTTCTCCAATTAATAGTATTTTGTAACTGGAAAATTCATAAAACGTAGTCATAATCCAGAATGTAAGCCAGTTTACTTTGGAATCTATATTGATGATCTAATCTGATTCCTCCTCTCTTCAATTTATCGAAGGTTGATTTCTAATAAGTTTCTCTTATTCCAAACAATCCTAACATGGAATCAGAACTAAGATATTCTGTAATTCACTCAAGAAAAACTGTAAACTATTTTATTTCAAAGTTGAAGATAATCCAACCAATTTACCAATTAAATACTATTAAAATTCACTTATGATCATCCACATTTATTTCTTGATATCTCTTTCTCTGTCTCACACACACACACAATCAACCTCTTTCTCTATAATCCTCTCTCCAACCTTATCTCTTTTCCCAACCCTCTCCCCCCACCTCCCTATGCAAGGGTTAAGGGTGCGAGCACTGGATTTATGGTGACATGTCCTAAGGGCTGCAAGGTCAATTAGATGAACATATTACGTCACACCAACACCCCACCCCGCCCCACAACACCACTCCAAAGGGTTGTAGTGACTCCACAACGGTTCGTCTTCAATTCTGATGATTTATTGCCTTTGTATTGCCTGGCGTCTAAGCCTATTAACTTCCAGGGTACATTCCAGTGTTGATCAGTACTGTCAGAGATTATCGGATTAAGAAGTTCTTGAAAAGAATAGGGTAGTTTTTGGGAGACGTTGGAATTCGAAATGAACTGGTAAAGGCTAGAAATGATCAACTGGTATAGGACTGGCTCGGAAGAGTAAGTTTTTGGATAAAAGAAGTAATAAGTTCTAGATTAATATGAAATTATTAAATGGCCTATATTGACCCATTAATAGGTCTATGACTGGAATTTGGATACTTGAATGAGATTAAACAGGTTCAATTTTTATTGGTTACTGAGATTTGAGATAATATAAACAATACGATTTTTTATCTAGGGTCAAGTTTGAAATGCTACGCTAAGGTATGAAAATAGATTGGTGATAGTCATCAGTTCTGCAATAAATATATTTTCCGCAAAATTCCGTCAAGAACATTTTTTTATAAGAAGCTTCAAAAACATCTTCAATTTCATGTACTCTTTTTTGATACGATCAACGATATAAAATTTAAATAAAATACTCTTAACAAAGAATACTTTGATAATACCCTTTTATATATTTTTTTCAATTGATCAGATCTGACATTAATATTACTCTTTCTATATTCAAGTCTTATCGACTTGGTCTAGGCTATTAGGAATTGGCGTTGATAATACAGTATTCTGATTATGTTTAGTTTTTATTTCGTTAAATTTTTACACTATTTTTTCTTACTCGCTTTATTCCTTACTGACCCTAATTTTTTTTTGCATCCTTCACTCCAATCTTCCACATACTCTGCCTTCTTCTTTTTCCTCTTCTTCTTTTTCTCTTTTCACATTCTTCATCATCTTTCTGACATCTCCCCACCAACCAGTAGTGAAGAATGTTTATCCAGGCGGCTAGCTACTAACTAGGCTACCTCTGAAGAAACGTTTCCCCAGTCAATTATTGTATCAAAAGAAGTCGGTAGCCTCTCAAATCAGTCAGAGTCAGGCGATATTTTCACAGTGCTAACAAAATAACAGAGATAGCCAGGCAGAATAGCCAACTAATAAAATAAACATTGGCCAGAGTGGGCTGTTCAATTAATACCTACCTACATGGCGGTACGGTAGCTGCTTTAAAAGACATGTTTAAAAAAGAATAGAAGGCTACCTTCTGCTACCAGAATCATATCGATCAATTTTTAGACTTAGAAGAATATTATTAGACTTTGAAAGTTGAAGAATATTATTATATTATAGCTGTATATATAATAATATTGTAGTACTCTTCATTTAGCTACGATATTATACAATTATAATGAGGTAAAATATATAGGTAGACATTTCTACCAGTTTTACCCTTCTATATCGATAGATTTTCAGGCTCAAAATTCACCTACATTAACGTATAAGAATATAAATCAAATCAAATCAAATTTTATTGGTCACATCATCAATATACATATATAATCATATCTCCCTTTAATAGAAAGTAGCTACATTTTTATACTGTACTAATTTATTTATTAATCTATTGGAAAAAAATACATCGGTTGAAAGAACAGGCATAGCCCTTGGTATTTCAAAACACAATTTTCATTATAATAAAGTCCAAAATTTAAGGTTACAAGTCCAAATTTCTTCTTCAGCCAAAGTTTTCTCACTCAAAGAAATGATCAGAAAGTGATAATAATTTAAAATTTTGAATTTTGAAGGGTTGATCCGAAAAACACAAAACAGTTCCAAACTTTCATTAAAATAGGAAAATTAATTAATTAAATAGAATGTGAAAATACAGCTCATATCAACATTCATATCAGCTCTAACCTTCTGTATTTATCAAAATAATGAACACTTGATATTAACTATTATTTATCTATTTATTCAGAGAGAGACAACACACACATATCATAACACACCATAATCATGATAGGGAAAGAGAATTATTATAATTTGAGAGATTATAATTTATTATCGAATACATTTGATTTATTCATGTATATGAATGATACGAGTATAATTCATCAACCTTGACATTTATATGTTTTTTTTGTGAATAAATCTAGTCAAAGTAGCTCTAATTATTGATATGAGAATTCTGTGCCACAAACGAGCTTTTGTTATAGGCTAGCTGATGCCAGATAGTTGTTTGGTTTTGTTTGCTCCTTGTGCGCTCCAACGGCTGATTTTGTCAATGAGAGTTGTTATTTAGCAATGACTAGATGATATTTTTGAAATCAACGATTGATTTTGTCAGTAAGAGTTGTTATTTAGCAAATAATTTATATCACTAAATGATGTTTTTCGAATCAAAAGAGACAAAAGATGCTTCTCATCAGTAGGATACAAGAGTCAGATAAAATTGCCCTAACTTTTGGGCGTTATCTATATCAAGATTATTAGGCTACTCGTAGTTCTCATGATTATAATAATCGAACCATCCATTCTTACTCTTCTATCTCTCTTACACTGACGGCTCGTACCCACAAAACAGGTGAAGTGCTGTACAGTGAAAGATACGGGCACTTCACCTGTTTCTTGGGTATGAGCCGCCAGTGCTCTCTTATTACTTTATCACCAATCACTGAACAATTGCTTTCCATAACACTTCCGCATTGTGTATTTCCACCCCAAACTGTATTTCACCAATCGAACAGCTTCCAATTACAGGAATTGACTTCTAATCAAACGACGTTCGATTATCGGAAATCTCCAGCAGTACAAATCCAAATGCACCACAAAGTAGCGACTATCGAATTAACAACAACAACAACAACAACGAGGCTCACTTCAATTCGAATCTAATTCGATTACATCATGACGTAGTAGTAGTCAACTCTCTGAAAGATTACATTGCTGGAAAACACACAAACAATGTTTGCTTAGTGGGGGTATCGAGAAGGCAGAGAATGGATAGGAGGGGATGATAGAGATTAGGATGAAGAAAGAGAGAGTATGAGTGAGTGAATGAGTAGGAAAGATAGAAATGGAGTGGAAGATAGAAGGAGTCAGAGAAAGTGAGAGAGAGTGGAAAAGAATTGATGATGAAAAGGAGGCGCAAGGATGTGGAGAAGAAGAGGCAGAGGAGAGACAGAAAGGAAGGAGAAAAGGAATAAGAAAGGAAAAGAGGGAGAAGTAGCAGAAAGAGGCGAAGGAGGAGAAGAAGAAAAAGAGAGATGAGGTGAAAGAGGGAGAGGAAAAGAAGGAGCAGAAGAGTAGGAAAAGATCCAAAAAATCCGAATATAGGTTATGTTAAACAATTTTACTCAATCATTGATTTCAACTCACAGAACATAAGTCGAACAATTTTGAGTATTTTTTTTTTTTCGATAAATTTTGAGAAATTTTTGAGAAAAATACTATGCTATTTACAGTCAAAAATAATTAATGAGACAAAAAAAAGAGGGAGAGAATTTAAAAAGAGAATTAGATATAGATAGATAGATAAAATAACTTTATTTTTAGTGAGTTCATAATTAGTGAGAGAAAAGGATAAAACATAGTAAAAGAATTGAGGTAGCTGGAAGAATAGATGGTGATATTCCTATTCTGACCACTACACCTACAAATAAGGAATCATAAAATTATAATATTGAGTGCAGTAAAGGATGAAATATTATTTCACAATTGGTGTTGACGTCTTCAGGAAGTAAACAAATTAATAAAATCCAGTGACCCTCTATCCGCTATGTAACGCGAAATTCTCCACAGACATGGGTGCTAAATAAATACTGTATTTATGTTCTGTGAAATTCTAAATGGGTTCCCAACATTCTGTACAGCTCCTAGATGTAAACAAATAGATAACGCATTTACAGCTCGACTATTACATTATAGTCTGTCCAAGCAAAGAAGACATTCTGGCATGATGGGGAAATGACTACAGCTCGGTCAATATTAGTTCAAAATTTATTCATTTGGTCTCAAATTTTAGAGCAGATTTTAGTCTACTATTTGAGACTAAATTCATTGATGTTTAAATAATATTGACCGAGCGAGAGTTAAATCCCAATCTTTCCAGAATGTCTTCTTTGCTTGTACGGACTATACTACTGCTGCAAAATCAGATCAGGGAAAAATGGGCGTCCCAATTCGCCAGCTTATTCTTCACATGCCAACTAAATTCTCCCTCCCACAGCAATTGTACCCCTGCCAGCGTGGCCAACCTTCCTCCCTTCCCTAAATTTCCCAATTTCAGCCCTAAATATCCCCACACACACACGTGGCTTTCTGGCTTGGTGCAGTATAAGGTTGAAATTGTTAATTCGATTCTGTTGAAATGTGGCCTGGGTACTGCCCACCACCGCTAACTATGATCTATGGTTTGCAGGGCACCTCGATTCCCTCATTACTCAGTCTCTCTTCTATTCGCTTCCTTCTCATTTTTGCTCCTCCTTCTTCTCCTCTTTCCACTTCTTTCTGTTCCTCTTCTCCTTCACCATCGTCCTCTTCTTCTCCGTACACTTTCTTTATTTTACCTTCTCCTATTACTATAAAATCACATCTAAATTCTATTGTAAATTCACACTTTTTAACAATTAACGTGTTAATTGTCATTCATATTGAAGAACTCCATTATTGAATTTTTTTCAATAAGAACAGCAATCAAAACAATTAGAGCGTCTCATTGACGTTTTTTAATATCCAATAAGGAGCTGTTTAAAATGGGAAAGAAGTATAACAAAATGGATTGGCTGATGTCATGTGACGTAGTAGAAATTCCAGCTGATGTTCAGAAAAAATTTGTAATACCATAGCCCCCTCTTACATAGGAAGCGTATAGCCTCCTATTAAAAGAAGCTATGGTAGAACACAACGAAATCATAGATTCCTGATATTATTATGAATAAATTAATTCAAATAATCTTCTCCCTCCAACTAAAATACAAGTCTGAGAAGCCAACATTAATAAATTTGAGTTCACTTTGAAAAATGATTTATGTTCAATAGAATTTTAATCTGTTGAATACAAATAAACAAGTTGAGACTTGAATGCAAATTCACAGAGAAACTATTATTCTTGTTATGTTTTTATGAAGTCAACATTATATCCTCCACTCCATGGAATGGATAATTTGAAAGCCAATCAATCGATTCAAGAGTATCTATATTGAGTGAAGTTGGGTAGTAGGCCTAACCGTGAAATGGTCTAATAGAAAGTGTGCTCTATCTGTTGGAAGCTAGATCAGATTTCAGTTAAGTACACAGTCGTACAGTGGAAGGGTTTAAAGATGGCCAGTCTCAAATTGGGGTTTCTATAAGTGAAATTGGGTATAGTAGCCCATCGTGTGAATTCAACCAACTGATGTACTCTTCTACTCTTCTACTCTTTCTCCTTCTTATTCTTCTTCTTTTTTTCCTTCTTCTTCTTCTTCTTCTTCTTATTCTTCTTCTTCGTCTTCTCCTTCTATGTAAGCGAATTAATTTACAGCTCTATAGCCGTTTCTCGCATCCCATCTAGCTGCCATCTTTTTCGGTCTAAGCAGTCTCCATCAACAAGATTTCTCTCAATCTTCATGCCCTTGATTATGCCAAAGCTCGGGTTCTTCTTCTTCTTATTCGTCTTCTTTTTCTAACATTACGGTTTCTGTTTCTACTAACTTTCCTATATGTTTTTACTAATTTAATTTTCCTGTATATTTCTACTACACTACGCGTTTTCAACTCTCCTGGGTCGAATTGAGGAATCAGCTAGTTCCACGCCATGGTTGGTTTCGATCACCACAACAAAAGCACTATATTCAATAATCATCTTATAAATGTGATGGAATAATGCAATCCAATGATCATAGATTGATAACTTACTGCAATTGGCTAACATGAACAATGTCACGATATAACTCACCTATTGAATGCAGTATAGAGTAATACTGTATTTAATGTTTAAAATAAGAAAGCTATGATTCTTTGCAACTGCTGTCTCAAGTTATTCAATTTGTCTAGTAAGAGATAATGTTTATGATGATGAGGGGAATAATTGGTGAGGGTGAATGAAATGATTAAGACGATAAAAAGGAATTGAAAGTGATAAAACCCTACTGATTACAGAAAATAACAGGGCTTTAAAGAAATAAAAAGGATAGAAATTTTGAACCCTTCGACTTAAAAAAGTCGAAATGCAATTCATGTAGAGATCGGTTGTTTTTCAGGAAAGTAAATGGCGTACGAAAGAGAGTGAGATAGAGTAAAAACGAATATGTGGGAGATAAAAATCAGCTCAAAATATAACTTGCAAGGAGGAAGAAGAATATTTTGGAAGAGATTGGTTGTTTTCCAAGAAAGCGAATGATGTACAGAATCGAGTGAAAAACAAAGAGAAGAGGTGGATGAGCAAGAGGAAGAAGAGCTCTAAATATAATTTGCAAGGAGAAGGAAGGGTATTTTCGTAGAAATTGGTTGTTTCCCAAGGAAGTGGATGAGGTTCAAAAGAGAGTAATAAAGAAAGAGAAAAGGAAAATATTCAAGAGAAAGTAGAGCTCAAAATATAATTTCCAAGGAGAAGGAAGAATATTTTCTTAGAGATTGGTTGTTGTCCAAGACATAGAGAGTAATGAAGTAGACGGAGTATCAGATAAAGAAGCGCCATTTGCAGATAGAAAGAGATGCCAGTACAAGTCTTCTAATCAACAGACAAAGAAAGAAGTAGGGTAAAGCAGCGCAATTTATAGTAGACGATGAAATTCAGCCCATTACACACGGACTGGAACAAAATGCCAGTTTTAGTGTGAAAAGCGGTCTTCTTTCGGAAAATCTCGCTACAATCATTTTCCTTGGGCAGTTTTCCTCCTTGAGGGCCTCTGCCAAGATTTTCTCATTTGTCTGTTTTCTTGTAGGGGGGGGGGGGGGTTGGGAGGTTTGAAGGGTGAGGAAAAGTCGGCCATGTTTGTCCTGTAAGGGAAAGGGGAAAGAGACGTTTATCATTATGGCTGTGGGGAAGACTGCAATATTCCCTGTTTTATGCGTTTTGTTCAGTTTGGCTTCTTCCAGCATGAAATAGAAAAATGGAGTTGGAAGTGTACGGTTTGGGTGTTTGGTGCAAAAAGCAGACAATTATTTGTTAGAACTATCAATATTCATGAAAAATGGTGTAACATGTTAATGCCTCTTAGAACGGCGGAGTTTTGATACACAGTAGTAATAGGCTATGCAGGAGTGATACAAAAGTACAGAATTGATACGCAATCGAACAGGAAGGAAGCTCATTGACACAAAATATTTGCATCGTCGGGATAAAAAGGAAGTTAGATCATTTTGCGACACCAAAAATTGGGGGAAATTAACTATTGGTTTTCTGAAACTTCAGTATTTGTGTGTAACTTCTATATGTTTTGGATTAAATAAATGATGAAAAATAAGATGACAATGACTCTTAATGGAAGTGATTTCTGTAGTAATAAACTTCAGAATAACATGTAAAGAAAGTCAACCAAAAACTTGGCAACTATTTAGTCCAAATAATTGTGGATCCAATCTCAAGATCTTGGCTGGTTTCCATCTTACTAGAATTGAATATCTTTTCACGAAGTAAGGATATCCTATTTCTTTGATGGAACAAATTACTTTTAATATGTAACCTTGATTGATGGTGACAGATGGCAGATGTCTGTAATGATTATATCCTTTTAGTTCCAATTTTAAAATTATCAGTAATAGGTGAATAAAGAAGAAGTATCTTGTTGAAGTATTCATCTAATGTAAATTGATGTTACAAGCGAATGATGAAATCGGATCTCCTTGTTGTTTTGATTTTGAAGTAACTTTTTTAGGTTCTGATTGATTCAATAGCCAAAAATAATTATGAAATCAAGAAAATTGAGATCAATTTAACAATTTCAACTAGTATCTATATCTATGCTATCACAATTTTTTAACCTATTTTCTTTCTACCTTGTCTTTTTATAGATCCTTTTAGAGAGCTATTCTGAAAGATTGATAGATTCTAGAAACACGTCTTGAAAGTTCGTTCTAGAATAACTCAATAACAAGATTGTCTATAGAGTTTCCAATATTTCAGTTACTTCCCGATCAAGGCCTATCCTTGGATGGACTGACGTAAGATACAGAATTGAAATCCATACAATTTGAATACATGAATGCAATATTCTTGATACACCGTACTGTTCATATTCAAAAACGTTTCTATTTTTTATTTATTGAATGAATTATTTATAAATACACGCCGGTCCTTAAATAGAACATAGAACATGATAACATTGGCTTATCATGTCATACATCATAAGCTACCATTGAAGACAGCACTGAATCGAATAATCCATAGAAATTTCAGCTAATACAAGTGAGGAATATTGAGACCACCCCTGAACTGTTCTCGCCTTCTGATTGGTGGTTACACTGAGCTCTCCCTTTCACTAGCCACGCCTCCAGCCAATCAGAGTGGGGAACATTGAGAACGCCCCTAAACTGTTCTCGCCTTCCTATTGGTAGTTGCACTGAGCTCCCCCTTCCACTAGCCACGCCTCCAGCCACACAGCTGATCACAAGCCAACTGAGTTCAACAAACAATTCGAGTTAGTTTCCTAGTTGTGGGTAGATAGCGTTGGATACCAGCAACTAATTTGTGATTTAGGAGAGGAATGATTGTGATGTATAAACACTATTGAATATCAAACATCATTAATTCAATTACTGAATTCATAAATATATTTCTCGCTCTTCCCTATTCACATCAGTCATTTGAGTTCACTATTATTTTCCATCATAGTTTTTGGCCAGTAAGTCTTTGAAAAAACATAAAATCGATTGAGCCACATAAATTGGGCGTCATTGCGTTAAGAAATTAATTGATTCATTGCTGAATATGCCATTAAGTTGAGTCATTTATTGTGGATGTAGGTATATCGTTTCATTGGTAATGCTAGATGACAACATTTTATCGCAGTTAAATTAAATGAGATTCTGGATAAACTCGCTATTAAATTTAACTATTTTCCTCTTTTTCGATTTTATCATTGATGGAAATGATATTATGAATAATAATAATAATATGAATAATAAAATCTATTCTTCACAATTTCCTCCTATGCTTGAATAGATTTGTAGGGTTTCAAAGGTTAGGTTTGTTTTGAACATAATTGAAGTGCTACAAAAATATATAACTTATTTTCGAACTTTATTATCCATTAAAAGTTGGGATAGATACATTTTGGACATTAGTCTGTGTTTTCAATAAAGTTGTTTAATAGTTTTTGTAAAATGAATAAATAAATAAACATGATCCATACCATTCTCCCTTTTCAAGTTTAACTCAGTTAATTCGATAATAATCATCACTGGTTTGATAGACAAAACTCCCAACTTCAATATCATAAATCTGTGAAAAAATTTGATAATATTTTCATAAATATACAAAAAATTTCAACAGATTCCTCCACGATGGAACGAAATAAGTACCAAGATACGAGACGACTCTTGGAGCTGTTGGGGAAATTAGTGAAGTGTACGAAAAACGCCCAAAGCAACTTTTGGATGAGTGCAACTCAACTCAACACTACTTCTACTCTTGAAACTCTTTCTTTCTCCTCCTCCTCCTCCTCCTCCTCCTCCTCCTCCTCCTCCTCCTCACACCTTTCTTCTTTTCCTCCCTCTTCTACTTCATCAGCTCTCTTCAACAGTGTGGCAGCAAGTGGTAGTCTATTGTGTAGCTTTTACAACAAGAACAAGAAAAGAGCACAGCAGATCAACTCAAGTAGTACTCCTGCAAGTCCACCTTACCCGAGGAAGTATCTCTACCCTATTTCTTCTTCATTTATTTCTCGATTCCTTATTCTTTTCTCGTTTTATTCTTCTTCTTTGTTTACTCCTTCCTTAACAATTCTCTAGTGTTGTTCATCGCTCTCAAATGCTACTTTGTAGCATTTTGTAACTTTTAGGTTGTATTTTCTCTATTAAGGCCTATCTATTTTTTATACATTCTTCCGCTTCCATCTTCTCAATTTTCCTTCTATTCTTCTGTTATTCTTCTGTTCTGTTATTTTCTGTTATCTTTCTGAATTTTTTCTTTTCTCATTTTCTTCAATCCATATTCTTCTTAAACAATTTGTTATTCCATCATTTTCCTGATCTTTTCTGTTGTTGGAACTTCCTTTATACTTTACACTTCAAGTTTTCAAGTTTCCACCAATTCTTCATTTTAATTTGAATTGACTCATTTTTCCTCATTCTTACATTCCAGAACCCCCTCGAAAATTCTCCCACTCAACTAGTTCATTTCATATTCCCCTTTTTCCTGCTTCTATTCGCATTTTCTCATTCCTTTTCCGCCTTTCCTCCTCCTTCCGTTACATCACCTTCTCATACTTTTCCTCTATAAATTACTCCTATTCTATCTATTTCTACCATTCTTCTTATTTGAAGACTTGTTGTGGAGGTGCTATTGTGTTTGTTATCCATATTGAATCATACAATTCTAATTATTTCACACTAACTAATAAAATGTTATCTTTTTAGTACCATCTTGTCCTTACCCATATCATACCTAGTGACAAGGGGGAATAGAATTGGAAGGGAGTAGACAAGGAGAGGAGAGTGAAGGGAAAAATTGGAAGAAGAAGAAGGGGAGGAGGAGGTGGTGGATTAGGAGAAAGAAGAGGATGAGGCATCTTCACTTTTTTCCAGCAGGTCTCTTGAGCGAGGCAACACTTCACTTGGTCTGATCCCAACAGACAATATTGACAACAGGTAGCTCTATCGACACTTTTCCACCACTTCAACATCTAAAGGCGCCACAAATATTGGTCCAATACACGTGGTGCGTGACTATTCGTTTTTTGTCTGTGGTCACATTTATTTTTCAAATCACATTAATCTGTTTTTTTTCTAAATAATTCAACATGAAGAGTGCTTCTCTTGTTCATAATTTTCTATCAATTAACCTAATATTCATTTGTAATCAATACATGCACAAGCCTTAGAGCGCATGTGGGCATTACCATAAGAAAAAATAGATAATTTATTAGAAGTTGTAGCGTATGTTCGCGATCACATTTCTCAGTGGATTGAACCTTCCAATAAAAGATTACTTGATGATAGAAATTTGAACAATAGTTTTCCAATCTGAAGGGTAGAGTACGGGCAAGCTGAAATGATACGGCGTTTTGATAAATTTCACATTGTAACGGCATGTCTTCTCAGCTCACGCGACCTATAGCCTAACCTACTTGGTTAGCTGTTGGTTCTGAGTTTTCCTAATGAAATAAGATAATAGGTAAAATTTGATAGAAAACGCACGTACGGTATCTCAATAGCCATGAACTTTTAAAGTCAATTTGAAGGAAGCAATTTGGATTTAAACGCACTAAAATGGCGCTATTTCATTGATTTACCGGCTTTCATCTCAATTCCAAACCTAATAACGAAGATAAGGGGCGTTAGAAGATATTAAAACATAGTTTCTAATGTAGAAACAAAACTAAATATTCGGTTCAAATCAGTAAGTAAAACAGTTTTAGCATTGAATTTATTGAGATTGGTGCACAACAGATGGAACGGTTTGAAACTAGTCACGAATCCTATTTATAAACATTGACATTGGATAGCGTCCTTCTCCAATAACAAACCCTCAATTTCCCGTGAACTCTCACACAAATCAACCTAGCGAATAAAAATTCTCAGTACCCTCGGATTATTTGTTCCAGCACAAATTATTGACAATTATTTATTTCAATTTGAAAAAATACAATTGAAAAAACAAAAAAGCAGGCGTTAGCCTATCAGTATATCTAAACTAGTAGTTTACTGTAACAAAGTTTCCTGCAGCTTGAAATTCCACTAAACAAGTAACAGCCTAGGGTAGTATAGACCACTCAACCCCTAGCATGATTCTGCAGTATCTCCTTCCTCCCCCAGGAGCGAGCATCCCTCTCTAACGGTGGCTCACTCTGTATTCAATTCACCCCTATCTAATGGCATCATCACCACGCATTGTTTACAATACACTTAACACACTGAATTTGCACTCGTTTTGTTAAATTATAAAGTTTGATTAATTGACAAATGTCGTACAAGTTGCCAACCCACCCTACATTATCAAATTACCAATAGATATGATATTACAGTATTATAATTGTGTTAGTTCCCCATCTAGCAACGAGTGTTGCTTTTATTTGTGTCATTTATCATCGTTATGTTTTGATTTGCTCGATTTGATGGTTATTTTCTTGAGAGGGGTTCACATATCCCCTTTTTTTGTTCATATAAATGGTTTATAGTATCATTGCGGTTGTGGGAAATTTTGATTTCTGGTATAGTATAGAATATTATAGAATTGCACTCAATTTTATATCAACTTATTTCCCTCCAAAGTATGGCGCAAAATGAATCAATCATGATTTTTCTCAAATACTGTATTAAGAACATCAAAACTATTTTCTGTCCAAGAAGGCATTCTGGCAAGATGGGAAAATGACTCCAGCTCGGTCACTATTGACTCAAAAATTATTAATTTGGTCTAAATTTATCATTTATCATTTATGGATTGTTTTCATTGTTTATCATTGAATATAATTGATGTTTATACAATTTATATATTTGATACAATTTGAGACCAATTTTTTTAATTTTTGATCAATATTGACAAAGCTGGAGTTATATTTTCATTTTGCGAGAATGTCTTCTTGAACAGACAATAATTAGTATTATGTTCCTAAAATAGTATTAAGAGAAAATTCGTGATTGAATCATTTTGTACCATACTTTGGAGGGGAACAATACTCTTGAAAACAAGTTGATTTAAAATCAAGTTGAATTCTATGCAATCGTCCTTTTACAAGAAATCTTCACTCTCTCATAATTATGTTGTTGTGAATTTTTAGTATGTGATCATCCACTTGACATTGGCTAAAGCCGCCTGTAACGTCAAAATGGGGGAGGAACCTAGGTCCGAACACTCCGTGGACAGAGTATATAGGAAACTGTTCTCTTTTTTCGTATTCTCATTGAGAAAATTTGCCTTAGTCACTCAATAGAAGACAATTAGAGATTACTGATTTTTTCAGTGAGAAAATCCTTAGGAGAATCTGTAAAGTAAGCACTTGACTTTGGTAAAGAAAGTATGTCTATCTTAAGTGGAATCTTTGTTCTGACCTTTTCAAGATGAAAAGGTTGGTCTTGGACTTGATGAAAATAGAGCTAGTGGTGTGAAAGGAGAAGAATTTCTACTGAAATGTGAAAATTCTAATGTAATTTCTACTTGAAATGGAGAAAACCCTAGAATTGGAATCACTCATGTTTCAATTTTGCAAACAATTTGGACAAACGATGGTACGTGTGGACGAAACTATGTACCTTGAAAATTTATTCTGAATAGGATTAACACTATCATTCTATTCCTTATAGACACTTCATAAAGTAGTGATAATATTGTATCAAAGTCAATTATCACATTATTTCTGAATCGTGTCAATGAACTTCAAAGTCAATATTCCAGAATCAGATGATTCATAGGATAAGTGAAAAAATGCCTCATTTAATTTGTATTTTACAAATCAGATTATCTCCCAAAGTAACAACTTGAAATACAATTTTACAACTTGGATCTTACAATAACTGACATAAGTCACGTTTCAAACATTCTCCGAACAGTAAATTTTACACTATCATAACTAACATCACTCACAACTTTAATGAATTGTTAACTTAACACACCGTTAACTAACATCACTTAAAACCTTCCATCAAATAGTTAACACGGGTCAAATCACTAGTTAAACAAAATAAACGGGACAGTTACAAACGATGATATGATCACATTTGCATACAATTATGCCACTGTTTCAGAAGGGTGGAGAAGTTCGCGCAAGATGAGTAGACACTTGGTTGCGATACAATTTGCATTGTGCCTGCGTGTCTTCTCAGCTAGCGCAAATCTTAACAACCCCTTACAGCATTAACGGGTTGGCTTTTAGTGTAGATGAGTCGTTAACAGCAGTCAATTCATGCAGAAGAAACATTATAACACAAACAACAGCTAAACGTTAATTCAAGAAGCTGCAAAACAAAATATAGTCTTTTCAAGCTAAGAAGACACTCTGGCAAGATGGGGAAATGACTCCAGCTCGGTCGATATTGGTTCAAATATCATGAATTTGGTCTCAAATCGTAGATGAGAATGTTTACTACAATTTGCAAACAAATTTATAATTTTAGAGTTGATGTTGACCGAGCTGGAGTCATTTTTTCATCTATCTAGAATGTCTTCTTTGCTTGGACAGAATATAACAGAATTTACCACTTATCGCTGTTGAAAGATACAAATGATGGCACTATAGAATTTGCTGTACCAATCGGACCATAAGTAACTGGATTCAAAACAGAATTTCCTAGTGAAGGAAAGAGAAAAATGACAGAGAAAGAGAGAGGAACAAAGAATGAGTGGAAAAGAAAGGGGGTGATATAGAGAAAGAGATAATTGAAGAGATGGATAGAGTAAGAGTGAGTGAGAGAGAGTGATAAAAAGATACAAAGAAAGAGAAATAGAAAGAGACAGAAAACCAAGATATGAATAGAGAGTGATTGAGTGAGAGAGAGTGAGAGTGGATGGGAGAGTCAGTTTCTGAGAAAAATATGGAGAGTCATCAGAATTCAATGATTCTATTCTATAATTCATGAGAGAGAGATAAGATAGGATTAGATTGGATTTCTTTATAATAAAAATATTCGAGCTTAGCTAAGTTTCTAGATTGCAATCAAATAATATACACAGTAGTAGGTTCTATACAGGAATTATTAGAAGAGTAAGTTTTACTAATTTTTGTATCAATTCCAGAAAGAGAGAAAGATTCTAGAGAAAGAAATGAAAATAGAAAGAAAGAAAGAAAAAATTCTAGAGAAAGAAAGAAAAATACAGAGAAAACGAGGCAGAGAGAGAGTGTGTGTGTGAGAAAGAGAAAGATTGAAAAGAGAGGATGAAGAGCCAGTGTGTGAAACAAAGATAGATAACAATCAGAATTTTATGATTTTATGTCTCGTACCAGTCATCATAATCTGTTTACCATACAATGTTAAGAGTGTAATGTAGCATTATGACGGTTATGGTAACGACCTTGTTCGAGGAGGGGGATTATAGGATTGAGGGAGTGGGTTATAGGATTACTTCCGAGTCGTTTGGCTGGTGCGAGCGCGCGGTTGTAATATCAATCATAATCTCTTACGATAGCAGGTCATATCGTTCAGTGTCTTCTTGGGGTTTCAGATCTAGAAAAAAAATGATCTAATGTTCAGTCAACATTATACAATTGAAAGATTTTTATCTCTCATCTTGATGTCCCTATCGTAGGGACTTGAAGCATATCATCCAATATCACATAAAATTTTACATCGTTTGACGTTTCTATAAGGTCTATTACAAGCTTAAATAATTCCTGTGTGCTGATATATCTGTTTTTCCCGAATTCCTTGAATTTGTTCCAAATACATTGAATTGTTTCCAAATACATTGAATCAGGGAACAATTCTTTTGTTTAGATTATAGAGATTAGATTATTAGAGATTATTATTAATATTATTCTGAGTAGGATAGTGACTCAGATAAAAATGTAATTTTCAACTCAAAATGTTCATAATTTCTATGGTTATTTTTATTTGGCTCTTGACAATTGAAAATGGATCAATCAATTTATGAAATGATTAACGGTTTATATTTTATTGGAGTGAAACCAATTTTTAGGAGGAAAAATTATACATAACCAGGAAGTTAGAAAAATCTATGATATTCCATTATGTTTAATGTTTCATTCATGTTAATAATAATTAAAACACTATTAATTTTCTAAATCAAAGCGTCAAAGTATGAATAGTAAATTCGATCAAAACGCGATCAATAAACGCATCGTAAGTAAACAGAACAAAAAGTGAAAGTAAATTATAATTTACAGAGTTAATAACCGTTAATCATTAATGGAATTATTAAAAAATAATGAGTTTATTCAAAAAAAGCTGCTCTTTAGCATATTATTTGTCTGATAAGCTGAGAAAATTTCATCGTTTCAGAAAAAAGGATAAGCAGGAGACACACAAAAAGTATTGTACTGAGAAAAAACTAAACCTCCCAGTAAGTGGAAAGTGCTTTGGGAGTTTGCAAGGAGCAGTTGAAAGAGGACAAGATAATTATCGGAAAACGGTCCTGAAGATGAGAAGAGAAGGAGGAAGAGAGAAGGAGGGAGAATAAAAGAGAAAGAGAAGAGGCTAATGGCAGAAAAAAGTGAACGAGCCATTAGTAAGTTGGGAAGAACGCCTATTAGCGATTTTGTCTTCACTTGGAGATTTCCTTCTCTTGAAAACATTTCCTCTACTTTTTTCATATAATCATGTTTTATTCTGTGGAGTTTTATACAGTATACCTGTTTATAGTGTGTAATAATAGGAACTCTTGTAGGTATATTCTCTCAAATAAAGTAAATCATGTGTTACTCGGTTCAGATGAAAACTATCGATTTTTCAATGAACTACTATAAACTAACTACAATAATAATTTAACGGCTCTTATAGTATTGTCTATTGTCCAATATTATACTCTATTAGTATTGTCTATGGCACAATAAAACCTTCATAAAGAGGTTCAAAATAGGTGTGGTTTTAGAATATTTAGTGCTAGTGGAAATCAACTGTCTTCGTTCAGGCTAGTTCAGTATCAAGTGAAAGTTCTTCTTCAATTTGAATTAAAGAATAGTTTTGTTGTTTAAAGCTGACGCTATGAAGTTAGGCGGTTTCGTCTGTCTCTTGTACAAGATGTAACCTACTAACAGCTGATGAGAAGCATCTCTTTTGATTTCAAACAGATCGTATAAGCATAGATGAATGACAACTCTAATATTGACAACAACAGCTGTTGTAGAGAATAGGAGCAGACGAAACTGCCCAACGTTTTGGTGTCAGCTATAATACGAATCAATATTAGTATAGGATTTCAGACCGCATTCCACAACCTAAATACCTTTAACTAACTGTTAGAACATTAGTTGACACAATCGCTCACCAGAGAGAGCACTAATCAAGCGTCAGCCAGTCGCTGGATATTCTGATTAAATTTTTGTAAACAATAAATTACTTTCGAGGGCAATTACTCTTGTGGCATGTCGTCGTCGCCTGGTGGACAAGCGCAATTTGGGGCGGAAAGGGTTGGGGTCAAACCCCCTCCCCACCCCCAACCCCCCAACAAAAGGGTTGCTCTGTTGTTTGTCGTCGTGTTTCTGCTACCCTGCGCCTGCATTGTGTCATCCACTCGGACCACCCTGATTAATCAACAGTAAATCACCTAAAACCCACCCTCACCCTCCACCCTCTACCCTCCACCCTCTACCCACCACCCTACTTCTACACGCCCGGGTCACAATCCTTGCAACAGCTGATCTTGTTGTTCTTCTTCTTCTTATTGGTAGCCTGACAGTGTTTAACATACTTATAGTAGAACGCATAAAAATAGTCCAGTGAGACTTGATGCAGCGTTGATAACTCATCCAACTATGAATATGAATTAATTTATATTCTCATCAAGTACCAGACAAAATTGCAACGTCTATGGTTGCGAGGGGCACTGGCGGCTCGTACCCACGAAACAGGTGAAGTGCCCGTATCTTTTAATGTATAGAACTTCACCTGTTTCGTGGGTAAGAGCCGCCAGTGGCGAGGGGTGAGTTTCTCTTCTCTTCAAGTCTCCATAAAACTAATCTAATACGGTTCACTTTGGTATTTAAAAGGCGTGTTGTATTGAGGCAGAACTTGAAATTCTCTCAAGGTACAAAATCCATGTACTAGAAGCCTATAGGTTCACGTTAATAATATTGTTTGGTTGTTATTTATTGAAGTTTTTCAGTTTATCGATAGATAATTTGACACCTTGTGAGATCGGACTCCCCATACTGATACTGATATACTGTATACTGATATTATATAATGATTACTTTGAAATGTTCAATAAAGGCCTTTATTTTTTTGTTTTATGGAGAAGAATTTCAAGTAGATTTAAAAAGTTAAGTCACAAACACTGCGAACTGCTTGGGAGCTGATGTGTAAAATTTTCAGAGCATTAAAACTCAGTTTGGTATTTTTCAAGTTGAATTAAAAAAAAAAAAAAATGAAACATTAATTTTCACAAAGTCAATATAGTCTGTTATTTTCCCCGATTTTCAAATAAGTTCACCTTATTTTGTAACCTCACACTGTATCAACTTTGTGTCAATGAGCTTCCTTCCTGAACGATTGCGTATCAATTTTGGACTTTGTATTAATACTGCGTATCAAAAATAAGCCATGTGAAGAGGGTTTCAGTTCTAATCATACCCATCAATTACTCCTTTCTGTCCTCTCGTAATATTATTCATATTAAAAAGTTTATAATAAATGCTTGTACTAGTTATTGGTTAATTTTAGTTAGTAAAAGTTATTAAAAAATGCTTGTACTATTCTTCACATTCGAAAGTAAAGTATACTCTGTCCTCTTCTGATCTCTTCTCCTTGTTCTTCACACTTCAAATTACTGGTGAAAGATGTCTTCCTGATCCCCCCCTTGGCCCCAGGGCCTAAACGGTCGCACAGGCCTGCGCTGTTTCTATCTCGTCTGTTGTCAAATTCAGCCAATTACAGTCGTCTTTCAACTCCCCTTTCTCCCATCCTTTCCGATATTACGCCGACGCTACTACACTTTTCCTTATTCCAATTTCATACTTATTTCTTCTGCAAGTTGCTCAAGGTTAAGTGTAAGAGACGACCGTTAAGTCCCAACTTGTAAAAAGTCAATAAATAAATAATGGCGTGTGAAGCTGACGCCAAAATGTAAGGTGATTTCGTATGTTCCTTGTGCGCTCCAATAGCTGATGTTGTCAATATGAGTTGTCGTTTCACTAGACCTAGATGATGTTTTTTGAATCTAAAGAGACAATAGATGCTTTACATTAGTTTTAGCATCACATAAAGGTGACAGCTATATTGAATTATTATAATGGGCACTTTGTTGATGTATAATGAGTCACTGATATAATTATACTTGTGTATAATAAATCAGAGTGCCCTTTCAAATGAGTTTATTTTAATTTTGTGATAAAAAATAGTTCATTAATTGTGAT
Organism: Sogatella furcifera; assembly: GCA_017141385.1. NCBI lineage: Eukaryota > Metazoa > Arthropoda > Insecta > Hemiptera > Delphacidae > Sogatella > Sogatella furcifera. Next base: position 27,859,332 of record CM029556.1, read on the forward strand.
TGATTATTGATTTTATTAAAGTCTCCATATGAAAACAAGAAATCATCAACGAGAACGGTTGAGATGCCATTTTCAAATTTAGTCGAAAGGCTTACTACGTTGCGTGGCTTCAACCAATCAAGTGCGAGCTGGCAGCCATTTTGTTGTAGTTCACTCCCACTTTTAACAGCTTCTGATTGGCTGACGCAAGTACGTCATCGAGACTCTATTTGTGGGGGGAGACTCAGGAATAGGCCAAATGGTTTGAGTGATGGAATTCGAGAACAGAACAGTATATTGTTGAAATCTAAAGAGACAATAGATGCTTTACATCAGCTGTTAGTAGGTTACAAAAGCTTACCGCTCAACCTTTTGGTAACAGCTATATAACCAGCGAGAATAGAATATAAATTTTCATATTTTAATTTTTAATTAAAAAGCTAGAGGTTGGAATATTGTATAAAATTAAGTTTATTTACAAACAAGAAAATTTAATTTCCTATGCGCTTTTCATATTCAAACAGAATCAAGCAATACATTCAGCTCTAATAGTTGTTTCTATTCATGAACATGAACAGTACAATGTTTTTCTGAATACACTTCCTTGAATCTGGAACCATACCTATGAAAATTGTATCTTCTACTGTTATTTCCAAACATTAATATGCTTCTATAAGCTACTGCACAGACAACATTATGTTAGATAATTATGTAAGTTATCGAAATCTGGGAAGATATGTTTTGGACTTTGTTGTCTGTGTTTCAACCCTTCATTGTAATCCATCGACAAAATAAAATTCATTTATTTTCCAATATATAGATAAATAGATAAACATCGAACAATCCCATATTTCAGAGGAGTTCCCAACTGCCAGAAAAGTAGTCGTTCTTTTCTCATCATCATCATCATCATTCTCTCATTACCCACGCACAGACCTAGGAACCCAGGTGGGCATCACCCTCAAAAAATATTTTTCACAAAGCTCCAATTGTCTCAATACTAATTAACTAGCCTTTACTCAGTGTTGCCAACAGAAAAAATAAAGGAAATGCCCCAATTATTTTCCTTTCCTTAGCTGACTGAACTTCGACGATAATTATTTTTCCCGAAACAAAAACAAACCGACCACAGAGAGCGCTGCTGCTTGTCAAGTGGAGTTCTTTGCGAATTTTTAATGAGCACAGCACAAATTCACCGACAAAAGTATCATATTTTTATTATTATTTCGCCGCGCTTCATTAACTGCTAAACCGAAAGTGGATAAACAAAGTATTCCGAGGTTCTTTTTTCAGTAAGAGTTTCTCTTCTCGTTTGTCCTCAATTTTCCTCATTAAATAATAAACCTATCCTCTAATTATTTTCTGCTACAAATTCTTTTTTCGGTTGGCTCAAACACTTTTTGAGTCAGGTTAGGTTAACAGAAAAGTAAATACGGGGCGTTCTGATATTATTAGACGTGAAATCGATACGGTTTTTCTTTTGCGAGGCGAAAAATAGGGGAAGTTATTCGAGTTAATGATGAAAGTGACCAAGTGCTATCTTCTTTTCTTGCGCCGTAATTGGACTGAAATCGGCAGGGGGTTGAATTGATAAGTGTGCCGACAAACGGTAAGCACTTGCTGGTATATATTAACTATTTTGTTGGAAGATTTTCAGAAGAAATCTATTTACTCTATTACTCTATTACTCTCGATTACTCGATTACTCTATTTTATATTGATTTCTACTATCTTATGATTGTAGTTTTGACGTCTAGTGGGATCGGACTACCAATTCAATAGGATTCCCTATCATATGAAGCTACTTAATAGAAGTTTTTCAAATGTCCTATTCTCATAAACTTCCATATTATTATTGAGTCTTGAGAGAAATTTTTGTACTGTTTATTGAAGATATGAAACTCATCTATTGAGAAAAATGTAAATACTGTACTGTATTTCTAAAATATGTAAACTGTTCAAAGAGCAAATAAAAACTCAAAAACTTCAAACTTCAAATCTGTGCTATTTTGAAGTTTCCCAAGTTTAAAAGTCCTATTTATTTGTCTTTTAATTGTTCACATGGGATAAAAGATGTTCAATCATGAACATGTTCCTTGAAACCTTTACAATAACTGTGAAGTTTGAAGTATCATTAACTTTTTATTTACAACAGAATGAAATTGAAATTGTTTGGAATGAAATGAGCTTCATGGAGGTTCAGGCTAAATGACCTTAGTTTCCAATAGATATGAGCTCAACAACTCATATTACGAATTTCTACATTGAAGATGAGCTCAACAACTCACCATTTCATCCAATTTATCTGCGAGTTTCTCTTATTAGAACTAAGTCCAACTTCTGCTGCTCGTGCAAAAAGTATTCTATACATTCTTTTTGTATTCGTATAATGAAATTGTTTGTTGAGTTTTAAACGGTTGAACAAACTGTTCAACTAATATGTCCTCTATTCTTGTGGATGGAATTTTCATGAAAAATATTATTGTATGAGAACATTTGAAATATTACATAGATTCAATTGTGCATCATGAGTTTATCAAGCTTTAGTGAAATTCTTTTGTTCCTTTGGTTGGTCTATGATTACAGCTTGATTCGATTCTAGAACTTGATCCTACCAAAAAGAATTGGATTATAATTGATATAGTTATGAATATCGAATATGAATATACAGTATATACGAACATGAATTTAGTCATCAGTATGTTCTATGAATATCTATATCTACGATATAGTTCTTCCATGATCCTACTCTCACACAAAACAACTTTTAACAATAATTTCCTTATTAAATCCACTGGCGGCTCGTGCCCACGAAACAGATGAAGTGCTGTACAGTAAAGGATACTGGCACTTCATCTGTTTAGTGGGTAGGAGCCGCCAGTGATTAAATCCAAGTCATAGTTATGACGGACTATATTGAATCCAAGTAATTCATTACCATCAAACTATCTCCGGTCAAGTACAACGCAAACAATATTCAATTCAAGAACTTTTGTTTCAATCGATTTGTTTGCTCAACACAAACATCGCTCTCTCTTCCAACAACAGGGAGGTCCGAATAAATTAATAATCATAGAAGAATATTATGCAAATCAGTTCTAAAAATAGAATATAACAGAATCGCTGTTGCCACTATTTCACTTGGGAAGGCGATATGGTCTTGAAAGAACAAGAGGTTCTTAGGGAATAGAAGATCATAAGATCAAGAAGAACATGAAGAAGATCATAAGATCAAGAAGAACAAGAAGAATATCATAAGATATAGAAAAAGACTATGCAAAGAAGATTAAAAAATGAATGAATGATAGAAGATTACCATGCAAATTCATTAATTCAACCATACATTGAAGATTAAGACAGAAGATTATTATTTATTATGCAAATTAATTCGACCAATAAGCGCTGCTTGCCATTGTGTGGTCGTTAGTTCCATGTTTATCCGCTGCGGTGCTGGTGTTGTGCGTTGATATAATTATGGCAGGAACCGAAAAGACTGGCGGTTGTTGAATGTCTGTTATTGATGCTCAACTCTATCAGAGCAGTCTTTAAGCGGTTCACCAAAGCGAATCGATTAGCTTTGGTTGTTTTGGATACTATAAGCACTCGCAGACCGCTCACAGACTGTCCTGACAGAGCTGATCATTGATAAAAGTCATTCACTAACCGCCAGGTTCGTTGGAGTCTGGTCCTACTATTGAATCTTTTGAGTTTGACCGCTCGTATTTCAAGTGTTAAATCGTGACCGTACAAGAGTGGCTTACGTCAAAGTTTATTTTCCACAATTATTATTCATCTCGGTTTATTTTTTCAGGTTTTTTTATTAGTTTAATTTCAGTTGAAAGCTGACTTTGAAGAGAGTTGGGACGCCAGGTTGAGAGACGCCGCCGGGCTTGAGCAAACATTGATTCAAGATTTGGTTGGATTTGTTTGTTTTTAAAGAAATGGTAAACATTAGTAGGAGCCTGATTTATGACGAATAAGGTCTGGAATCAACTTTATTGAATGAAGAGTATGGATTAAGAACTTCATAAACTTTGAGCTTTATTAGAGTATGTGTACAAAAATTAAAACATTATGAAATATTATGTGGATACAGTATAGTATACCCTGATTGTGAGCTTCTTAAGCCACGTTCACACCGGAATGTTGTTAAAATTTGTTAATAACTTTTATATAATACGTTATATAATACATAAGTCTATATAATAGTACGTTATTAACATTCCGGTGTGAACATGACATTACAGTAACAGATATTACAATATCATCAAATTCACGAAAATCCAATAAAATTCAACAAATGACGAGATTGTTGATTCATTGTTCAAGTAGTAAGAAAGCTATTATTTCAATTGATTTAGTTTTATTTTAGATTGTACATTTGAAGACTTGTATGGGGGAAGAATTGCAATAGTGTTTGTTTTGCAATGAATAAATAAAATTGCAATAGTGCAATAATAAAATTGCTAGAATAAATTGCAATAGTTTACTTGCTCCACATCATAAAATGTATATTATAGTATGTTCCATTGTTTTTTCAAAAATAAATTCAGCCTATTCAGTTTCATTCTATTGTGAATAACATCTTTTAAATTTTGTTGTTATATATAGTTCCACATATTATTGCTATGGTGTTGTAACTTTTGTACATGCTATTCCTTAGAGTATGTGAGAAGCATTGCGGGAAAACACAATATTTTGCCTATACCATACATGATCATTCAATCCTAGTTCTATGATTAAGCTACTTTCCCATTCTAGAGGAATTTCAATTATTGAGAATTGTTCTTTGAATAATTAATCGATAATAGTCTGTTTAACAGTGACTCGTTTAGTTATTACTGCTTGTATCCTCGTTGTAGTTCTATCCATTAATTCATTTTATTTTGACCAAATTATACAATATTAATTACTTTATTTATTCTGTTGGATTTTTTGTATAAGGTCTAGTTTTTGCCAATAGATAATTCCACTAATTTCTAATTCTCATTTATTCATGTAACTTAATTGTATTTGATGAGATATTGTGGTATTCTTCCATAGTGAGAAATAATAAGACTTATATATTCATCTATTTTGTTTTCCATCACGAACTGCTGGTAAATATTTCACTTTGAACTATTTTACACGACAATGCAGTCATAAATTTCCTACTCCTAATTTATGACTGCATTGTCGTGTAAAATAGTTCAGAGTGAAAAACTTATATATTGTCAATACCACTAATCCATTAGACAATATCTAAGTCTTATTATTTATCATTATTAATGTAACATTGTTCGCAATGACAAAATTTCTTCACATAAACAAATCAATTTCATATAAAATACGATATCATGAAACAATCATAAGATATCATAACATCATCAATCATAAATATAAAAAAGGGTTGTCTTATAATCTCCTTCAGGCATGCGTCACACTACCAACCAATCAGAAATCAACAAACTCAAAGACACTAGAAAAATGAGCGAATCTGGAAACACAAAAACAAAAGAACAACCCCGTGGGTTTTAATCATAGCCGAGGACGCCATACTTGATTTTATCCCCTCCACGCTCCTGGGAGAAAGAAAAAACCGCCTCGCAAAATTATAAAACAGGCCGGCTTTTTATTCATTTTTTCAAGCCCCGTTTCAATTACACCCTCCACTTTTCCCCCCACTTTTTTTTAGTAGTTTTTTTCCTCCTCCCTGATGTACTTCATTCTTCCATATTTCTGGGCTGCCATGATGATTTAGACTGAGAGGGAGGAGAGGAGAACGTAGAAGAAGAAGAAGAAGAAGAAGAAGTAGAGGAAGGAGAAGAAGAAGAAGAAGAAGAAGAAGGAAGGAAGAAGAAGAAGAAGAAGAAGAAGAAGAAGAAGAAGAAACAGAGAAAAAGAAAGAAGGAGAAGCAGAATAAATGAATAAAAATGAGGAAAGAGGGAAGAAGAAGAAAAAGAAGGAAGAGGAGAAGAAGAAGAAGAAGAAGAAGAAGAAGAAGAAGAAGAAGAAGAAGAAGAAGAAGAAGAAGAAGAAGAAGAAGAAGAAGAAGAAGAAGAAGAAGAAGAAGAAGAAGAAGAAGAAGAAGAAAAAGAAGAAGAAGAAAAGAAGAAGAAGAAGGAGAAGGAGAAAAGAAGAAGAAGAAAAAAGAAGAAGAAGGAGAAGGAAGAAGGAGAAGAAGAAGAGAAGAAGAAGAAGAAGAAGAAGAAGAAGAAGAAGAAGAAGAAGAAGAAGAGAAGAAGTAGAAGAAACAGAGAAAAAGAAAAGAAGGAGAAGCAGAATAAATGAATAAAAATGAGTGAAAAGAATAGAATAGAATAGAATGACTTCTTTATTTTAATGACGTGGCGAAGTTTGGACAGCAATGTCCACTCTACCACTAACCACGAGAGAAAGAAAGAGGAAGAAGAGAGGAAGAAGAAGAAGAAGAAGAAGAGGAGGAGGAAGAAAAAGAAAAAAGAGGAGTAGGACAGTGATAGTGGGGTAGTAATAGAGTAAGAGAAATGAAAAATACCCGGCTAGCCTACAAAAACTCTAGAAAGGGGAATTATGGAAGGACGCGTGTATGAGTGTGAGAGAGAGAGAGAGCGCTTGAATGGGAAGAGAGAGAGAGAAAGTAGCTTTGTAGAGAAGAGAGAGATGGAATTATTGCAGTTACCATCATAATGATCATAGCCATCATCGTAATATGCCTTTTTTATTTCCCCCTAGCCTGAAAAATTTGTTCCTTCTTTTGTTCTGTAGATGCAGTTGCACTATTATTACCATTGCTGCTCTGTTTCTCCTTTCCTTCTTTAGATGTTCCGTTTCCTTATTTCGCTTTTCATTTTCCTCCTTTTCTTTTCCTTTTCCTCCTTTTCTTCTTTCCTCCTTTTCTTTTATTTTTCTTTTCTTCTATTCTTTTCTACTTCTTCTTCTACTACTTCTTCTTCTTTTCTCTTCTTCTTCTTCTTTCTTCTTCTCTTCTTCTTCTTCTTCTTTCTCCTTCTTCTTCTTCTCTTCTTCTTTTCTTTCTTCTTTCTTCTTCTTCTTCTTCTTCTTCTTCTTCTTCTTCTTCTTCTTCTTCTTCTTCTTCTTCTTCTTCTTCTTCTTCTTCTTCTTCTTCTTCTTCTTCTTCTTCTTCTTCTTCTTCTTCTTCTTCTTCTTCTTCTTCTTCTTCTTCTTTCTTCTTCTTCTTCTTCTTCTTCTTCTTCTTCTTTTCTTCTTCTTTTCTTCTTCTTTCTTCTTCTTCTTCTTCTTCTTGTTCTTCTTGTTCTTCTTGTTGTTGTTCTCTTCTTGTTCTTCTTCTTCTTCTTCTTCTTCTTCTTCTTCTTCTTCTTCTTCTTCTTTTCTTCTTCTTCTTCTTCTTCTTCTTCTTCTTCTTCTTCTTCTTCTTCTTCTTCTTCTTCTTCTTCTTCTTCTTCCTCTTCTTCTTCTTCTTTTCACTAATTCTTCTTCTTCTTTATTCTTCTTCTTCTTCTTCTTTCTTCTTCTCTTCTTCTCTTCTTCTTCTTTTCTTCTTCTCTTCTTCTTCTTCTTTCTTCTTTCTTCTTCTTCTTCTTCTTCTTCTTCTTCTTCTTCTCCTCCTCCTTTTCCTCCTTCTACTTCTCCTCCTCCTCCTCCTCCTCCTCCTTCTTCATCTAATCCTCTTTCTCCTTCTTCTAGTCCCCATACATCTCCTACCTCACCTCTTTCAGCTCACAAGTACACACAATACCACATGAGTAAAGAACACATTTTCCCCCATATATGCACCATATACACAAACAATCCTACCATTCAATCTTTCCTGTCTTTGCTGCTATCTCATTCTTTCTCACTCCTCACTCTGTCCTTCTCGCTCTACCTCTCATTCTATCTTCTTCCAACTCATTTTCTTTTCCACTCTAGTCCCTGATTCGCACAGTGCCGGCCATCTTGCCTTCTATTATTCAGTTTTGGTTTTCATTTGTTGTTCTTTTTGCATAATAGTCCCCCACTTTCGTGCTACTCCTTCCCCACCCCTTCACTTACTCATCATCCTCTTCTCTCTCCTCAGTCTTCCTATTTCTCTCCTTATCTGCTCCTTTCTGTGAATTTTCTCTTTCTCTTTCTCATTGCTTCTCGATATTTTTTCTAAACACTTTGCCTATACACAATCTTTTTAATTTGTTTGACTCTCACTATAAATACATCTTGAAACATTCGAATATATCTCTTTTCTCCTTCTTGTTATTGAGATCATAATATTATGAAATTTTACTATCTATTCAAATAGAATTAATCTTAGCAAACTTAAGATAAATTTAATCCTCTTAAATAAGAAATACGTTTTGACTTAACTATTGAATTTGAAGTTGATAGTTCAATTAAAATATTGGATATAATTTTGGATAATAGAGGTATGTCCTGAGAGTAAGAAGACGTACGTGTTGAAGAATAACAAAGAAATCGATTTAAACTAAATAAGTAGAAAATGGTTGGAAGCTCTTGAAAATTGATGAGGTATAAACATATTATTATATATTCTAATGGTGGGGAGACCCTCACGGGTAGTTTCATCTCGCCAATGTGTACTTGGACAAATATTGGTCACCCATCCAAGAGCGGTCCACAGTGTTCGTGACTTAACATCACGATCAAAGTGCGACCACTTTCACCGTGTGGTCAACACCCAGTAGCAGAGAGGTATAGTATAACAGAAAATAGATTACAAGGAATATATTATTTTCATCATATTATCATCATCATGCATGTATTAAGGAAAATAAAAATGAGAAGTAAAAATTGAAAATGAAGAGATTGATATAGTTTGTCCAAACAAAGAAGAGCCTCTAGCAAGATGAGAAAATGACTCCAGCTCGGTCAATATTGGTTCGGAAGATATTGATTTGGTCTCAAATTGTAGATCAGAATGTTTTCTACAATTGAGATGAAATCAATAATTTTTGAGCCAATATTGACTGAGCTGTAGTTATTTTCTCATCTTGCAAGAGGCTCTTCTTTGCTTGGACAGAGTATACAGGTTCAAGAGAAAAATTTAATAAATACAACTCATTGTAGCCTAGTTGGTGCAAATTGGATGGAGGAAACTCAATGGTTTTCGGGTAATACAGAAAGAGAGAGATTAGATTAGATTAGATTATTCACTTTATTCAAGTAGAGTACAGCATTTACGATCTTGAATCCTAGATACCAAAAATTGAACATTAAAGGGAGAGAGAGAGAGGGGGAGGGAGCGAGAGAGCATGATAAACAAGAGACGAAGAGAGCTTATTGTGCGCAGGCGTGGGTGGAAATTCGCTTATCGAGCGAAGAAGGAAGGAGGAGGAGAAGGAGGAGGAGAAGAAGGAGTAGAATAAGGATGAGGAGGAAAAGGAGGAGGAGGAAGAGGAGGAGGAATAAGAAGAAGAAGAGGCGTGATGTTTGGAGCGAATCCGGGATGGAGACCACGGTGCGTCCCGGGCTAATAGGCTCAAATGGGTCAATTCGCCAGGCTTAGCTTAGCTTAGTAACTGTACAACAAGAGCTTAGGGCTTATTCCGGGCAAGTCTAGCCTACTCCACCCACTTCGCTTGCTCCAGCTGACGAAGTTAGGCGGTTTCGTCTGCTCCTTGTGCGCTTCAACAGCTGATATTGTTGATATCTGTACATTGATGTCCATTGTTAACTGCTATATCGCAGACAGCTGACTTAGAGACAGTCATTCAGTTGAGGAATGTCATATTTGATCCATAACCATCTATCAATTCTCTGAGAATTGATAGATGGTTATGTTAGATCATATGAAATGAGATGGGAATACAAAATCATATTCTCATTTTTTTATATGTTAGAACTATAACCGTGTAATAACGGCCTTCAGCCTAGATGATATTTTCGAAATCAAAAGAGACTATGAATCACTGGCGGCTCTCGCTCACGAAACAGGTGAAGTGCTGTACAGTAAAAGATACGGGCACTTCACCTGTTTCGTGGGTACAAGCAGATATAGTGCTATAATGTGTTCAAGCAGAGAAGACCCTCTCGTAAGATGAGAAAATGACTCCAGCTCGGTCAATATTGGTTCAAAAAATATTGATTAGATTCCAAATTGTAGATCAGAACGTCTCCTACGATTGAGACCAAATCAATTATTTTTGAACCAATATTGACCGAACTGGAGTAATTTTCTCATCTTACAAGAGGGTCTTCTCTGCTTGGACGGACTATATGAATAGATCTTATCTTCCGGCTGGCGATCATGTGATCAAGCCGTAAATGTGTGTTTATAAAATTTTTGTATTTATAATTCTATTCTATTCTTTTCTGTGTTTGTATTCTATTTAATTCTAGATGCATACATCAGCTGTTAGTAGAATACAGCACGTACAAGAGACAGAAGAAACCACCTGAATTTTTGAAGTTAGCCATACCATTTCCCCCATTACTCATGAATCCATCACCAACCATCCCATGAACAGATAGGTATTCAAATATCCTTGTCCAGCCATCAATTCCATAGAGTTTAGCATGTCCAGACATGGGGCTTGCTATGGAGAATGCCCTGATCGGAATCTGGATTCCATGGCATGACGTCACGAATCTTGAATTCTTGTTCGTCTGGAGAGGGTATTGTGATAGGGACAGGGTACTAACCACTTATGCATTCTTGACATCGGCTTTCCCACTAAATGGAATCGCTTTTCTATGGAATTCTTTTGTAAATTGGTTGTGAAATTGATTTTGAGATGGGGATTTCTGTATTTTTCAATCCTAAAATAGCACAGTGGATAAGGATTCAATTTTCCACAGTGTTAATGTCTCTCCTGAAAATAGTATATTAAGCTACGATTTTAGAAAATGTTGTTCTGCGATATGAAGAATACGGAACTTTACAGACGAAGCGCTAGCTAAATTTTGGAGAGTTGAGTAATCGAGAAGTTTTGGAGGTATTCCAACAGAGTTGTTTGTTTGTTTGTTTGATTATGAGGGTGAAGCCCACATAAGCTCATAGGCTTGTGCGTGGGTAATGAAATGGATGATAGATGACGACTACTTTTTAGGTAGTCGGGACCGACGGCTTATCGTCTCCTCCGAAAGAAGGGGTGGTCGTATCTATGTGATTGTGCTGTGGTCAAAAATTGTTCTCCGCTTGGGATTCGAACCAGGGTCCACCTGGTTATCAGACCGGCGCTTTATCACTCCTCCAACGAGCCTAATAGTATAATAGGTACTCTTCTGGTACTCTTAAAGTGATGACTCAATTGAATGAGCTAGGATAGAATTGAGACATACAAAATATATCCTAAGGTAGGTTTTGGTTTTTCTGAAACGGTGCGGCTGTAGTCCATAGTCGATCAGCTGTAACCAATCACAGCTCTTGTTATTGGAGCTAAAACACAAAACCAGAGCTGTGATTGGCTACAGTTGATCGACTGCGGACGACAACTGCACTGTTCCGCACAAACCAAGACGTACTTTCACGAAATCAACTCACCGAATTCCATTTTCATCGAACATCTGTCTATTTGTATGGAATCACGGGAAATTTATTGTCACCTTATTATTCCAGTCTTGTTAGGCACATATAAAACTGTTAACTCCGCACTAATGCAGAAAGTAGAGGCTTTCAATGTATGGCAAGTTGACCGAAATTGGCTACTTTCTGTCAAGTCTACCAAAAATCAATCATTCCTCAATCCTTTTGGGAATGAACTTTCCTGAAATTATAAAATAGACAACGAGACAACATGTTTTGAATCTTTTTTCTGAACAAATAATTATATAAATAGAAGAGCACTCACCTGTATCCTGTCCTCGGGCAGGTCGGTTTTGAGCGAGAGCATTTCCCGGGCGTAGACATCGGGGTAGTGCGCCTCCTTGAACGCCTTCTCCAGTTCCTCCAACTGATAGCTGGTGAAGATCGTCCTGCAACAGAGCACAACAAAAAATACAAACACACAAACTTCTCTCAGACAGGCATTGGTGCATGGCAAAACATTAAAACTACGTTCATTAATCTAGAAACTTGAGAAGAAATGGATGAACTTGTCTCTCCATTATCAATCCATGATAAGATGAAACAGATTGAATGGAAGAGAAATATACTGTCAAACCACAGATTTGTAAAAAATCGAAACTTTCAATCGAAATTGAAGGTCTCGATTTTTAATAAATCTGTGATTTGGCATTTTATTCTCTATCTTTATTCTATATCTTCCTCTTTATTCTTTATCTTCATCTCTATTTTCATTTTTTCATTTAATGGGAATGACTACCACATGATCACCTTCATGATTACTCAACAAATGCAATAAAACTGAGAACATAGCATCATTATTTTTGTACTAACTGTCAAGCTCCGCTATTGGTAGTCGCTTGGACCAATCACAGTGAACGTCTGCCATTGTCCTAGACAAGCCCCTCCCCGATTAGTGGTTCATACAGACGTTACAAAATGGTGATTCAAACAGTAAATACAATAATAGAAAATTAATTGATGGTAGCATACAAAATGGATAGAAAATGGTAAAAATTCAAGATAAAACTAGATTTGTGAAGTTGTACTGGGTGGAATGAATCTTGTCGTTTAAACATATCTTCGAATTATCTAGTTTTGTTACTCTAGTAATTATCTCTAATGCCTCTAGAATTTTTATGGTGTCTTAAATGTCTAGAATGTTGAAGCTTCTCTAAGAAAGAACTAACAATTACAAACAGTTATCAAATTCAGCAATAAACATTTCTAATTCCTTTATACAGCGTCTTGAAAATTATTGAACATTTCACAGACTAAAATTTGTGAAAATTTAAAGGAGCTGGATTTTTTCGGAATGATATTCGAAATATTTTCGATAAATTCTGAGGTTACTACTAGTTTTCAGTATATATTTCATTGCTTTTTGCAGACCAGAAAGTATGAATTACCTATGTCTCCTTTTCTTCTTCTTTTTGCCACTGCCGAACGAGCCTATCGAGTCAGCGCCGAAATCTTTTGCACTGTCCTGGTGTAGATGGCCCAGACCTGTAACAAACCATGACAGAATATTTTCAATATATTGATATAATATAAAGAACTTGATTGATAAGATATAGCCTAATGGAAGATAAAATAAACAATTTGAATGAAAAATTCATTAACTTAGACCTATTTGGAGATTAAGATTCAAGATTTACATTGAGAGCAAAAAAATAGAAAGTGAACTTTTTCCGAAAGTGATGCCCATTTGAGATTTTTAGGCTTGTGCGAGGGTAAGGTGAGGGAAGATGATGTGAAATGACCAATACTTTTTAGGTTGTCGGGACCGACGGCTTATCGTTTCCTCCTAAAGACAAGACGGGGTGACCGTATCTATGTGATTGTGCTGTGGTGAAAGAATTGTTACCCGGTCAAGATTTGAACTCGGCTTCTCTTGGTTAGACTGGTAAGTTATCACTTACTTCAACGAGCTACCAAAGGAGGAGGCTCAATAGAAGAGGAGGAACCTAAAGAAAAGAAGGAGATAGGAGATAAGTAAGAAGGAAGTGAAAAAAAGGGAAGAATGGAAGAGAAAGATGAGATAAAAGGATGACCCAAAAAATTGTCAGTATCAATAAAAAGAAAATATGAGTCTCCACCATCGAAGACGATAAATCGTTGGAAAGAATTGCTAAAGGAAAGAAAATTGTCGGAAATAGGGAACATCGAAGAAGATAGAATGGACAAGTTAGGAGAAAATCAGAAAATGAAGGAAAGGAAAACCGTTAGCTACGAAGGACAGGAGATGAGAGAATTATTGGTGGCGCTTTCTTCTGCTTGGATAGTCGCGACACCATGGCTCCATTTTCCTTCCCTTCCAACCCCCTGAATAACGTTCCCTACTCTTAAAATACCCCTGAATTCAGACCCTATCGCTGTGAAAAGCTTCCCCTTGAATTGTATCCCCTATAACTGCGGCCAGCACCCCAGCCTATTAATCTTGAAAGATATTTTTTTGGTTTACTGCAGTTTCTGATACCTTCTTCAAGGAAGAGATGTTTTTCCCCTAGATCCTGAAAAAATCACTAATATAATTCCCTGAACTGGATCTCCTCAGAAGTTCCTGCTATCCCAGTAGTCTGATCAAGGAAATAAATATGGCAAAATATAAAAAAGGAATGCAGCTTGGTCAATATTGAAATAAAAGTAATGAATCTGATCTTAAATTGTAGAACAAAATGTTTTATTTATTTTGAGACCATATTCAAAATTTTTTAATCGATATTGACCAAGCTGGAGTCACCTTACCATCTTGGAAATCAATACCAGCATTTTCTAAATTATATTTAAAAAATACAATAAACTTTTCAATGATAGATACTATACGGTATTTATTTAAATTATTCTACGTCATGGAAGACTACAATGTACTTACACTAGAATGGGTTGGTTAATTTGAATGAGGTTAATGTATAGCATGCATCAATTCAAAAGCTTGATGAATGAGTTAAACTCAACATGAATAGATTAATGTTAATTTGCATGGAATGTTCTAATGCTTGATGAGTTGAACTCAGTCGTAATGTTCTCCACTCTAAACTCTTTTCAATTCTGTTCCTGTATGAGGATTTCAATCATTAAACCTCGCATATCATGATAATATTTCATTTGAAAATCTAAAGAAATTTACTCAATTTAGACGCGATTCAATCATATTCCCACTAATATCCTCACATTATGCAACTAGTATGCCTCTAATCTGCAATCTACATGCAATTTTCTCAGATTAATTTATTGTAATGCATGCATTCTTCAACGATTCCTCAATCTTCGTAATGAACGCAACACTTCTGGGATGTGTGATGCAGTAATCATTTGAAGAAAAACGCATAGGAGGGATAATGCATGCAAATTTTTACGCATCGATAATGAGAAGAGCTATGCAGTTTTCTGTAATAGGTTTCGTTATTTTTGGTATATATTATCATTGTGGTGATATGAATTGTTGAATGGATTATTAACGATGACTTGTTTGGTTTATACCAACTCGAGTGATGTCCATTCATCACACAATATTGTAATTTGTGTTTGAGAAACAACCACTGGCGGCTCGTGCCCACGAAACAGGTGAAGTGCTGTACAGTAAAAGATACGGGCACTTCAGCTGTTTCGTGGGTACGAGCCGCCAGTTGAAACAACCTCTATGTAGATTCACTCAGAACGCATATATTGTCTCAATTTTTGGACATGGGGATAATGTGTTCTCCTGAATTCATAAACCAGAGAATAATGAATATCGTTCCACGTGCAATGATGAAAAGTGAGTTTTGTATTTGAAGTGTGCACGAGTTATGAGAGTGAGGAAAGTTTTGGCAAAATAATTTATTCAATGTGTTTGGTGAATTTTGTCATTTACATATAAGACACATCAGATGAAATTTTGTTTGCATCAGGTTTTATCTTTCCTTATAATGATTACAGTTCAATCATTGAAGAGCGTGATAACTAGAAACACGTGGAACTCAAATTCTCCGGCTGAAGCACATAAATATATCATGAGAATGTCATGTAAAGCACATGTCATGAGATGAATTTTTTCAAGAGTTTTGATGTACAGTGTATATCTTGGTAAAACGAAAATTATAATGATATACCAGTATTATTACGAAAACTTCTCCGTTCTCCAAGTTTCAAGAGTTCGGTAAGAAGTAACACGTGGAGGATTGTTTCTTGTAGAGATTTGCATGATGTGATCATTCCTGATTTTTTATTCTCTACAATTAAGGTTTCCCCAGAGTAAAAAAATACTCGTATTATCTTTGAAAATTATTTTGCATTGATTTGTTTTGAAGAGTCGCTGATGATTATTCAAGACTTTCCATACATTATTGAGATTTCTCCAGTGTATATAATGATTATTTCTCAGTTTTTACCCCTTATCTGTAGAAATCGTTCTCCATATCTGTGTAATATATTTCTGATGAAAATTGTCCACTCTCTGTGGAATATCGTTTTTATGAATTCATGAACTACAAATTCAATTTGAATCCGTAACCTATCATATCTTTCCAAGACAGTAGTCTTGATTATTCATGAATCTCGTCTCAGATCAATAATAATTATGCGATATAATAGTAAATAAATAAAAATTTATTGTCAACAAGCCGATAGAAGACAGGCATAGTTGGAAATGATGATAATTATTCATCTTTATTTAGTTATTTCACATCAAAGAGTACAACAGGCTTCATAGCCCATAACTGTTCTTCTTAAATTTATACAAAAAAGTCAAACAGAAAAGGTTATGTCATAAACCATTCCCAAGGCCAGTATTACACAATAATAGTTCTATCATCATAGTTGATCATATGGAAAGAGATGAAAATACGAAATCATATTTTTGTCTCTTTCCATATGATCAACCATGATCATAGAAATATTATCGTGTAATACCTGCCTAAAACACTAAATTTCACACCAAAATAAAAATTCGACAAATTTTGAATTTTAAAATCTGTTCACAAAAAAGTTCACCAAACAAATTATCAGTTACAAAATAAGATGGTATAACATTTATTACAGTACCATGGATTCCATGAAATATTCTTGATCTGTGATATTATATTCTTCAACATATCCTTTGATACTAGAATAATTGTGCAATAAGAGTGCATCTTGGTTACCACTCCAGATCGTAGCAGTGGAAACGTAATGTTGAAGAAGCAGCTGGAGCGTCATGGATAAATTAATTACAGTGGTTGATTCAATGAGTTCAGTGCAGTAATACGAAAAACCAGATTAATAGAAGGACACATATGGTAAACTATAAGAGCAGTTGGTACTGGGAAAGAATATTGAACTTGTATTAAACATGTACTTATCGTTCAATCGATTTGAATTATAATTCTATGATAGGCATATAGTTTAATAGATGTAAGTGGTAGGTTCGTAGGTTACAAGATCTATCCTATCCTGGTCTCGATAGTTTATCAACTCTACATAGTTTACTAAACTTATAAACTAGTGTGGTGATAGTTTATCTACTTAATTCATTATTTTATGACATAATTCAATTGATGTAAGTGGTACAGTATCTATACTATCCTGGCCCAGATTGCAATACTACACGGGACCCCTCCATTGAATCTCATCCTATTGTTAAACACCATAATTGATTGTTGAGACTCTGGGGGCGAGAATTAAGAGATTGCGGAGTACTTTTCAATTCAATTATCCTGTTAAGCTTCATGCTTGGTTGGCGGGTTGCAGAGTCAGCTGCTGTTAACGTGTATGATAGGACAGCTGTGTTGTAACATTTGTAGTGAGAGTGTAACCAAAATAGTCGGTCCAAGCAAAGAAGACATTCTGGTAAGATGGGAAAATGACTCCAGCTCGGTCAATATTGGCTGATTGGAAAATGGAAATGATATCTCCTTGAATAACTTTACAATTTTCTCTGCGTGTTTTCTGTGGCCATTATAAGTGGTTATGAGTTTATGACAGGGCTCAGAGATATTTTCTCTAAATCTTCCACGAAACCGTGATGTTTCCTAGTTGAGAAACCCATCTCCAAAAAATAAAGTTCTCGAATTATCCCCCTGAGCTCATAATAACTTACAGTTGAGAGACACATTTCTTCACGAATAAAACAGATAAATCCATCAACTGAGTCAGGCTACAAACCACCAAACTTTACGCCAGCGAACTCTACATTTTCCCCGGTAAGTTACATAATAAATATGGCAAGTCCTCTTTTCCAATTCACCACGTACTTCCTCAACGTTCTCAAAGTCTACTTTCTTCCGGCCATAAAAAATCCACAGCTTATAAATATAAAATAGCCCCATATATGTGGAGCATATAAACGTGTTGTATCTTCGCATAGTGAATATAGTGATACAGTTATGTGAAGTATATAGGAGTGTTGTATCTTCGCACAGTAGATATAGTGATACAGATACGTGAAGTATATAGAAGTGTTGTATCTTCGCACAGTAAATATAGTGATACAGATATGTGAAGTATATTGGAGTGTTGTATCTTCGCACAGTAAATATAGTGATACAGATATTTGAAGTATATAGGAGTGCTGTATATTCGCACAGTAAATATAGTAATACACACTATCAACACATGTTGTGAACCAGGTCTTATAACTTATTCTGAGACTGCTCTCGTATTCCAAGCCTAATAAAAGTTTGCGCGGTTGGTACACCTGTAAAAGTGTAATAAGCACTCAGGTCGACTTTTTACTTTTTTACGGCCAGGTCTACCAAAGTCACGTACCATACATGGTTGCTATTCGAAGAGGAAAAGTGAATATTTTTTGTACTTGCGACACACAGCTCTTGATTCAAAATGGGAAACTTATTTATTCATTGAATTATTAATTTGATTAGAAATACAATATCAAGAGATGAAAAACAGGCGTTTGTCTAGTACCTCTTCAGTTCCAATTGAAATAAAAATATCCAAAGTAAAGTAATGTTCCAAATTAGAATTCAAACACACAATTCCCATTCAAGACAACACTGAAATAAAATAAAACTATTAATTAATTTCAGGGAATTGAGTAATTACTGTGATGTGTGTACATTAATTCATGGAAGTATTGAGAAATTAAATAGGTGATTGGATATAGATTTTGTTGGAATATGCTGTAATAAATGTACTACAAACTCAAATTTAAGAAGATTTATCTTACATAATCAATGAAATCTGGAGAAGAAAAAATGTTAACTAATTAGACAATAGATGATTTACATCAGCTGTAATTAGGTAACATTAAGTAGGCCTACAAGAGACAGAAAAAACATCCAACTTTTCGGCATCAGCTATACAGGCCTACTCGCGTATTGAAGACCACTGGCGGCTTGTACCCACGAAACAGGTGAAGTGCCCGTATCTTTTACTGTACAGCACTTCACCTGTTTCATGGGCACGAGCCGCCAGTGTTGAAGACTTGTTGTAAACAAGAATTAATCAACGAGAACTGTTGAAACGCCATTTTAAAATTCAAGAAGTATGCTAAGTTATACGTGGCTTCAACCAGTCACGAGCGAGCTGGCAGCCATTTTGTTCTAGTATACTCCCACTTTTAACAGCTTCTGATTGGCTGACGCAAATACGTTATCAAGACTCTATTGGTGGGAGGAGACTTAGTGATACGCCGAATGGTTTGAGTGATGGAATTCGTGAATAGAATAGGAAGGATTGTATTTTACGATTATCAATCAGTCAAATTTATCACATTAGAATTATTATTGAATCACTAATCAGATCCATGCTTGAGATATAAGTATGATCTGATTAATTAAACTTTAGTTGTGAGAGCTAGCTTCTTTGGTAACTAGTATTCTTTTTGTATATTTTGTTATATCTTATCATATTATTATGTTTGATGCTATGAATATTTGAGCATTGTAGGCTATTATGTTTGGGAAAAAGAATTAAAATTTAAATTGAATTAAAAACAAATAATAGTTTTCACTACACTTGTAGGTAACAATTCTAGTACAACTTACAAATCTTACTTTATTAATTATTTATCACTATTTTTACAAAACTTTAACTAATATTAATGAGTACCGGTATACAACTTATAGATCAGTTTAAGTGATACAAGATAGGTACTACTGTAGAAGTAGAACCTATGAAACTATACTGTAGAATTGGTACTATAAGATAGGTTCCAAGATAGTTATTCGCTCAATTTTAAAAACCTATTGCAATTGTTCTTACATCTTATCAAGATTTCTATTGCGTAACAAACTTCTCTTTCCTATCAAGTGCTTTCTCTATCCTATCGTGCGGCTCGTGCCCACGAAACAGGTGAAGTGCTCGTATCTTTTACTGTACAGCACTTCACCTGTTTCATGGGTAGGTGCCGCCAGTGATCCTAGCACTTCTCCGCCAATCAGAACGCTCCAATTTCCAACTTGACAAAATTTTCGGTTCAAGATTTAGTAACTATTCAGGAACAATATTTTTAGTACTCTAATTTCCAATGAATGAGGTTTTCTAATATCTCATCAAGGTTTAATTCAACTTGAACCAATGAATGAGATTTCCTAATATCTTATCAAGGTTTTCAGCTGGTAACAAAGTGTCCTCTATCCTTTCCAATGACCTCAATCGTAGCAAAGGATCCTGCGAAAACCTATCATTCACTTGAATACAATACAAATGGTACAAGCCCCTCCATGAAATAGAACTGAACAGTATACTCTGTCCAAGCAGAGAAGACATTCTGGCAAAAATGGAAAATTACTACAGCTCGGTCAATATTGGTTCAAAAAATATAAATGTTCACTGAAATTGTAGATCAGAATGTTTCCTACAATTTGAGAGCAAGATTGAAAATTTTCAACTAATATTGACTGGGCTGGAGTCATTTTACCGTCTTGCCAGAATTTCTTCTTAGCTTGGACAGCCTTGCTGGATTGGACCGAGCGGTCAACAAACGAATTTAATCACATTTGGCCTCCAGACAAGACACAATAGATATGGAAAGGAACGCCCCCCCCCTCCCAACCAGTGAAACTGAAACAGCTCTTTCTGCAATGCTTTCTCACTGATCACTGAGTCCGAATTTTATGAAGCCAAGGGGAAAGGGAAAAGTAAGAAGAAAGATGAGTAAGGGAGAAGAAGAATATGGGGAAGGACAAGAAGTATGAGAAGAAGAAAATGAAAGTGAGGTTGTAAGG
Source organism: Sogatella furcifera (assembly GCA_017141385.1). Classification (NCBI taxonomy): domain Eukaryota; kingdom Metazoa; phylum Arthropoda; class Insecta; order Hemiptera; family Delphacidae; genus Sogatella; species Sogatella furcifera. The sequence continues at coordinate 27,879,898 of CM029556.1, forward strand.
AAACAAAGAAGAGGAACGAAGAGAAATAGATGTGTAAGAAGAGGAGAAGGGAATGAAGAAGAAACAGGAGCAGAACAAAGAGAGGGGAAATAGAAGAAGAAAAGAAGAAGAAGATGAAGAAGAAGAAGAGGAGGAGTAGACGAAGAAGACAATAGTGATTAAGATGGAGATTGTTATTAGCGAGAAGATGATTATTGGTTTGATTTATTGATTTTTCAAAATATTTTATGGAAGTGATGACAGAATAGAATACTAAGTGACAAGTAAATGGAGAAGAACGAGAATGATAAGAAATAGATAATTAGAAAATGGTTAATTCTCGAAGATAAATATGAAATAGAAGGAAAATGATGGCTTGAAGATAGATTTCAAGAAGTTTATTAAGTTTAGCAAAATTGAAGAAAAAGATTCAATATGGGAATTCAGTGTGAGATTCAGTGGGAATAAGAGAAGAAGAAGAAGAGGGAGAGAGAGAGGATGAAGTAGGAAGAAGGAGAGGAAAGGAGAGGAGATGGAGAAGGTGGAAAGGAGAGGTGACTAGAAGAAGGGGCGAAAGGCAATTGATAAATAGTTAATGCGATGTAAACAAATACTTTTAAGAAAAGATAAACGTTGAAGAGTAGGTGTTATCGTAATGTAACCAGTGCATATGGAAGAGAACTCTGGAAAAGAACAGAAATGGGAAGAAGCTACGATGAAAAACAAGAAAAAGGAGAAGAAGAGGAAGAAGAAGAAGGAAGGAGGAGGAGGAGGAGGAGGAGGAAGATTTCCAATTGATTAAATAGTTGATTAAATGTAAGCAAAGGCGAATAAGAGCTAGACAAAAGGTGTAGGTAAGGTAACAAGGACACCGTATGAGGCTGGAAAAGGAAGAAGTGGAAAAAGGAAGAAGAAGAAGAAGAAGAAGAAGAAGAAGAAGAAGAAGAAGAAGAAGAAGAAGAAGAAAACAAGGACTTGTTAAGAGCTTGAAAGAAGAAGAAACTGAAGAAGAAGAAGAAGAAGAAAAAGAAAAGGAAGAAGAAGAAGGAAGAAGAAGAGGAGGAGAGAGTAGGAGGAAAGAGGAGGAAGGAGAGGAGGAGGAGGAGGAGGAGGAAGGAGGAGAGGAGGAGGAGGAGGAGGAGGTGGAAGAGAAGTAAGCAATAGATAAAGTAGTTGATTGGATGGTAAACAGGGTTGGGTTGTCATCCTGAGGGAAATAAGAGATACAAAGCCCTGCTGCTCCCTCGGGACAGTCACCGAGCTAGTCGATCTGCTCTCTGCTCTGCTCTGGCTTCTTTTATGCACCGAGGCCTGGTCACTGTGTGGTATCTCACCCCTCCCTTCACACTTCAAACACCCACTTTTAGGATAGCCAATACCCCCTCACCAAACATTTCTTCGGTCTAGTATTGTGGAAGGGGGAAATTCGAAATTTGAAAGGAATGAGGGGAAATTAAAAAGGGGAAAGCACCTAGAACGAGGGTAAAGCCACGTTCACACCGGAGTTAATAAAATAATAAAAAAACATTATTGTTTTAAAACAAAAAACAAAAACAAAATTGTTAATAACTTTTGTATAATATGTTATATAATATATAATTTAATATAATAATAAGTTAATCACTAAATTTATTAACAATTTTGTTATTAACTTCGGTGTAAACGTGGCTTTAAACTTGACATACAACTAAAACTATTTTCTATAGAGCTATTATTTGTAGATATTTGATGTAGAGGTAGTCATTGTCTATATATTATATTGCTTCAAGAACTACTTATTTAGGTACTTATTGGATTACTTACATACTTATTGATAATCCATTCATCCACAGCTTCCTCTGATAGGAGCTATATTAAAGAAATAGAATAATAGAATAGAATGACTTCTTTATTTTAATGACGTGGCGAAGTTTGGACAGTAATGTCCACTCTACCACTCAATCACGAAGCTATATTTAGCATATTAAAGGAAGCTATTATTGAAATAATACTTGCATAACATAATGTATCTTCATTATTATTAGTGGAATTTTACGTTTCATAGTTTCAATGTTCTTTTAATTTTTCTACTAGTTCATTAATTTAACCATTACTGTTTCTTTGCGTATGTAATCTCCCAGCATGCACTTATCAGAACATAGAAAAAATTGCAATTGAATTAATAGAACTAGTTAAATGATGTATCTATTCAATTTTTTTGTCAGTACAATTCAAGTGTCTTATAGAAACGAACGAGCTTTTTGAGGCTGTATTCAAATCTAAAATCAAGTTGATTCCATAAAATATAACAAGTAAGAACTAGAAAAAAACATAATAAAAACAATCCTATGATAGATATCTCATGAAATTTGATCATATATTTATTACTTTTTGAGTAGTTGTGAAGGTGATATTGTGGTAGTTATCCATATTAAATGGAAATACAAGATGTTGTCAAACCACCGATTTATAAAAAAAATCAAGAAATGAATCAGTGGTTTGACAACGTCTTGTTTTTCATTTAATAAATATTTATTCATTATTTACAAATATTTGAATACAGCAAACAAGAAAAAATTAAATTTGTGATACTGTTATTCAAAATCTCAAATCAAATAGAGTACAAGAATAATATCCAACGGATTGGGGAATAACAGAGACATAATTTCCCAAAATTTAATAATAGAGTAGAATAATCACTGTAATCACTAATCATTATAACAGTTCTGGGAAATAACCTGGTCTGGGTAGTAACCCAAGTCTCCTAAACTACGAATGTTCCGTGGACCAATTAAGTTGCAAGGCAACATGTGTCGATCGCATCAAGTGGCAGGGACTTGTGACTTAATCGGGAAGATTAACTAGCCCCAAACTGCACACTTACATTAGCGACTGATCAATCAATGCTATAGCTTCTAACAGCTTACTGCTGGCGAATTACACACCAAAGTGGCGAATTGTTACTCCAACTTACTCACTCTCTCTCTCTTTCTTTCTGCTTTCAACCCTCCTTCGTCATTCTTCTTCATCCTTGTCTTGTTTTGCAACATGTTAGTAGGGAAACAGTGTTGATTGATTCTGCTGTTACCCTCTATCTCTTCTGGTTAAGTTTGGGAGAAGGGTGATCCACCTATTATCTGTTAAACGTAGTCTGGTTGAGCAAAGAAGACATTCTATCAAGACAGTAGAATGACAACAGCTCAGTGAATATTCATTCAAATATCATGAATTTCATTCCAAATTGTAGAAAATATTCTGCTCTACAATTTGAGACTAAATTTATAATTATTGAACCGATATTGACCGAGCTGGAGTGATTTCCTTTCTTGCCAGAATTTTTTCTTTGCTTGGACAGTTCTATTTCATGGAGGGTTCTGTACCACTTGAATGATAGGGTTGCTACAATTTTAGACCAAATTCCTAATATTTGAACCAATATTGACTGAGCTGGAGTCATTTTCACATCTTGCAAGAGGGTCTTCTTTGCTTGGACAGACTATCAATTTTCAGGACTGTTGACCTGCTGTCTGTGAGAGTACATAGAATAGAGAGCAATCCCAGTCTTATTCTCTTTCGAAGACTCTCTCACACTGTCCTGACAGAGCTAAAAAATGATATAAGTCATTCGCCAAACGTATTAATTTTCGAACTCAGCTCTACCAGTTTATATAAACAAGGCGCAAATACTTCCTATGTTCCAAGTTTTTTACAAATTTATAATTCAATCATTTACTTCACAGCATCTATTAGCTTTTAAAATGTTAGAAAAAAACTAAAACTCTCGAGTTAAGTCTAAAACCAAACCAAGTGAGTAAATTCAAAATATTTATCTATCTCATTTATGTACAAATATACAAGATGCGGAAAGAAAAAAATTGCCCAAAACTTCTACAATTTAGTCACATAATAAATTGTACAAATTCACAGGTTATATATAAAATTTTGTCTATCCAAAATTTCCACTCGAAGAAAAGATAATTCGAAGTAACTGATCAATTTAGAATTTAGTAAGGTTAATATTATGCAAATATCATTCTCACAGTGTTAGCTTACTAAATAAAATAACTTACTAAATCAATAAACAAATCACTTCATTCACAACATTAACCTGCTTATTAGTCTAGCTTTTTAACTATAGATTAGATTACTCTGTACCCTTCAGAATATTTACTACAGATATCGGACACTTACAACACTCAACACAAAATGATTATAATTCATGTGTTGTCTCATTAACTAATTCACGCTGTGTGTCATGTCCCATTAATTCAATGGTCATGTGATACATGCATTATAACAATACTAGGGCTGCTGCTGCCTCATGATGGGATAGGGGAGAAAGAAGAACAAATAGAAAGAGAGGGAAATAAACAGGAATAAAGAGAGAGATAGAAACATGATGATGTGATATGAGAGAAGAAGAATGATAAGAGAGTGAGGAGAATACTGGAAGGAATGTTGAGAAACAAGGAGAGACAATAATGTATGATAGGGGGGAGAAAGAGAATAGAATGAGAGGAGAATAAACAAGGGAATAGGGAGGGAGAAAGAAGATAAAAAGAGAGGAAAAGAATACTCGAGGGACAGATGAACGCAAGCTAGTATGAAAAGATGGTCAAATTGAATTACAAAACCGTGCAATTGTAAAACGATCGCAGCTAAGCGATTATTGCTCGCACATGCGCGTGGGTTGGTTGTAGATTTACAAGTTGTAGTGGTAGTTGTGAATTATAGTATAGACTATATAGATTATAGTGTTTAAGAAGTATAAATATTATAGTGTTATAGATGTATAGATCAAAGTGTTTTAGATTCATAGATTATAGTGTTATCGATTATAGTATGAAATATTATAGCTTATGTAGCTGTCGCCAAAAATTAGAAGGTTTGGTCTGTCTTTTGTACGTTATGTAATCTACTAACAGCTGATGTCAAGCTTTAAACTCTAGACCAAACATCTAGATTTACACCTTTTGATCTCAGAAGCATCATCTAGGCTTAGCTAAATGACAACTCTAATTGATAACAACAGATCTTGGAGCACTCATGGAGCAGATGGGACCGTCTATATTATTGCCTCAGATTAGACCTCAAGTCAGAGTAGTAGCCTACTATAGATTCAATTTCATGATGTTTAATTCAAGAGTAATGGTCCTTGCTCGTGCGTCACTGAAAGATATCCTCTTGTTAAGTGTAACAAATAATTTTATTTACGGTATTTTAATGAACAATACTACATCGCTAGTTGTAAAAAAACTGATGTCCGGTTTTTCCAAGCACACTCAAATTTGAGGGACCCTCAAGTTGACTACACTTTACTACATTTCCTATACTTATCATAGAAAATGTCAGCTGTTCATCAAGATTTGAGGGTCCCTCAACTTTGAGTGTGCTTAGAAAAACCGGGCATGACTGTGAATTCATTCATTCATGCTTTAAAGAAAACACAAGTAACAAACTTGGGAGTAAATAAGTCAATCAATCATTTATTCATTAATAAACTATTACAATTGTAATGATAAATATTATAATCTTAAAGAGAGAAACTAGGCTTAGCCTGTACTATTTATCTTTCAATTTCAATTGGTAATGATGTCCAAAAGGTTATGTATATGTCACGCACTTCAAAGCTCTGGCCCGGGAATACTTACAAGAATAATTCAAAAGTAAAAACAATTTTGAATTTAGTAATGTTTTTAGAAAGCCGAAAAATCACTTGAAGAATAACATGGAAATAACAAGAAATACATGGCAAAATAACGTGGAATAGAATTGAAAATTTTAGCCGGAAATTCACAAACAACCACGAGCTATAACGAGCTTCATAACAGCTATATAAATTAATTATATTATAATAGATTATGCTACTTAAGTGGTTTCAAGATTGAGCGACAACATTTCAAGTTTTTCTTATCATGAAAAAGTTGTAAAACATCAAAATTCATTCAATAAATTTATGGTTTCTGCATATGTTTCAAACAAATTTATGTCAAAAACAGTCTTAAAAGTTACATCTCGAAAAAATGCCATCAACATAGTAACACTGATGCTTCCTTTGTACGTTTACAACAAAGCACACAAAGAAATTATCAAATTCGACCCCACATACTGCTATCAAACCTAACCTAACCTTCTTTTCAACCAACAACCCTCCCTCACCAGTAATCCGGGCACCAAGTTAGTAATAGTCTGTCCAAGCAAAGAAGACATTCTGGCAAGATGGGTAAATGACTCCAGCTCGGTGGATATTGGTTCGAAAATTATAGATTTGGTCTCAAATTGTAGGAAACATTTTGTTCTACAATTTAAGACCAAATTCATAATTTTTGAACCAATATTGACCGAGCCGGAGTAATTTTCCCATCTTGCCGGAACGTCTTCTTTGCTTAGACAGACTACACATGAACATGTCCCCTGGGAGACAACACATTGACGGCCCACTTGTCGCTTCCACAGCCTTCTTGATCGTTCGTCATCGTCGTTCGATTATCCAACCACCCCCGAAAACTCCAAAACTAATTGAGTTACAACCCCTAGAATTGACACTGTACGCCGCCCGGCAGGGGTGATGATGTTGGGGTGGGTTCAGCTGAGCTTGTCTGCTACACTCTCTGGTTCCATAATAGCGGCACATTATTGCGATTAATTTTATTGTTAATCTTTCTGCGGAGGAAATAATTGATTACTGGCGCTTTTGTTGAGAATGGTGCAGGGTTGATGATGAAGTTGACTCTTGTGGATGCTATGTAGTTAAAATGAATAGTAGTTTACATGTATCTGTGACAATATAATGTTTGAGGGAAATTTTCATGGAGTTTCTTGATTTAAAAAGGTCACATGTATCTGTGACAATCTAATGTCTGAGAAAATTGTTTATAGATTTTTTTTTGTTAAAAGTGGTTGAGTCCTAATGAAAACTGGCAACTGAGTCAATGAAACTGGCAACCAGCTGACAGGCCTAGGGCCTTCATGGGCTGTTGAGCCATTGGCAAACAAACAAATACTTTTGAATGCTGCATTGACTATTAGTACTGTTCCTATTCGTAAGTTATTGTAGTTATAAAGTTTGTTTGTTTGTTTGTTTATGAGGGTGAAGCCCACATAAGTTCATAGGCTTGTGCGTGGGTAATGAAATGGATGATAGATGACGACTATTTTTTAGTTAGTCGGGACGGACGGCTTATCGTCTCCTCCGAAAGACGGGGTGGTCGTATCTATGTGATTGTGCTGTGGTCAAAAATTGTTCTCCGCTTGGGATTCGAACCAGGGTCCACCTGGTTATCAGACCGGCGCTTTATCACTCCTCCAACGAGCCACCCAATTATATTAGTAATTATAATTAGTAATAAATAGTTATAGTAGCTATTCCTTTCTAATCCCCTAGATACAAATTATTCATTATATGGCTGAAATGAAATAAATCAAAATACTTTTAAAGTTTAAAATAATACTCAAATAATACTTCCAAAGTTAAAAAAGGGTATTTGATTTATTTCATTTTATCTATCAATTATTTTAAATTGCCCTAAGTTTAAAGTTTAATTTTTTAAATGTGGTCTGTATCTAAGACAATGCAATATAATGTAACTTATACTTCAAAATGGATACAGTTTTGTCAATAACAATCAAATATTTTTCTAAAATTGTACTCTCATCATAACAGTTAGGATTCTTCCGAAAAAGGGTTCAATGTTTGAAAGGACGTTCCCTTGCATTCCATCTTCATACTCGTTGGACTTCTGCCCATCAAGTAAATGGTAAATGAATCGATTTTATGGATTGAGTACGCCAATATTAATTATTATGATCTTCAAAAAGGATTCAATTTTTGAAAGAACATTCCCTTGCGTTCTCATTCGATAACTTATCCAGTGGGTGTTATGCTCATCAATAACTATGAATAGGGTTTTTCATGTAAAAGAAATTGTTTCAGAAATATTGTATTGATCACTGAATCTACTGAGAAATAGGAAAGAGCTAAGTATCCTCTGAAGTCCAGAACAAATAAAAACAAATTCAATTAGTAAACGATAACATGAATCGATTTAATACGATTGTTAAAAACATATTGTATTGAATCACTGGCGGCTCGTGTCCACGAAACAGGTGAAGTTCCCGTATCTTTACTGTACTACACTTCACCTAAGGTGAAACAACACTAAGGTGGTACAACACTTAGGTGATGTGTTGTACAGTAAAAGATACGGGAACTTCACCTGTTTCGTGGACACGAGCCGCCAATACTGAAACTAGCTGACAACTGATCACTGAAACTAGCAAAATATAAAAAAGAATAAACTCTGAAGCATCTAATAAAGTCTAGAAGGAACCGAATTCCGGAAGAATGGGGGCTGTGTTGCTAATATAGCTGTGGAAAATTAGACCCCAAGTTTCCTGAATCTTCCAATTACTCTTTTATAGCTCTGCATTCCTTTTCCTCCCCCCATTCTCCTCCTACTCCTTCTCCTCCAATCATCCTCCGCATTCTCTACCTCCTTCTCCTCCTCCTCCTCCTCCTCCTCCTCCTCATCCTCCTCCCCATCTCCTTTGTCATGCCCCACGATTGCCAAATTATAATTGGTATTTAGGGAGGAAATAGAATATTTGCAGCAGCTTTGAGGTGTGCGCGCGCAAAGCGGGAGATTTGAAACGAGAAGATTGTGTGTGTGTGTGAGTAAGAGGCTATTAGTAGAGGAAAGAAGAATTCAAACTTGTAGAGAGAGAGAGAGAGAGAGAGAGAGTGAGAGGGTGAGATAAGTGGAGTACAAGAGGAAGAGAGACGGAACGATATTCGAATGATGAATGGAGGTTTTGCACGCAGCCTCAGTAATGGGATAAAAGGCAATCAGAAAATAGTTTAAATAGCGCAGGAAGAATGAGGATGAAGGAAAAGAGGGAAGAAAAGGAGGAGGAGGAGGAGGATGAGGAGGAGGAGGAGGAGGATTGGTGGTGGATATTATGAAATACCATGGAGACATTATAGGGTGCGGATGGATTATTATTGTCTCACCCTCTATAATAAAGCCTTATACTATGGCTGTGTCATTCTCACATCATCATTTTCTCTGGATATTTTTTCTCTTTTTCCCCTTTTCTTCTTCTTCTTTTTTCATGTTCTTGTTCTTGTTCTTGTTCTTGTTCTTGTTCTTGTTCTTGTTCTTGTTCTTGTTCTTGTTCTTGTTCTTGTTCTTGTTCTTGTTCTTGTTCTTGTTCTTGTTCTTGTTCTTGTTCTTGTTCTTGTTCTTGTTCTTGTTCTTGTTCTAGTTCTTGTTCTTGTTGTTGTTCTTGTTGTTGTTCTTGTTCTTGTTGTTGTTCTTGTTCTTGTTGTTGTTCTTGTTGTTGTTGTTGTTGTTGTTGTTCTTGTTGTTGTTCTTGTTGTTGTTGTTGTTGTTGTTCTTGTTGTTGTTCTTGTTGTTGTTCTTGTTCTTGTTCTTGTTCTTGTTCTTGTTCTTGTTCTTGTTCTTGTTCTTGTTCTTGTTCTTGTTCTTGTTCTTGTTCTTGTTCTTGTTCTTGTTCTTGTTCTTGTTCTTGTTCTTGTTCTTGTTCTTGTTCTTGTTCTTGTTCTTGTTCTTGTTCTTGTTCTTGTTCTTGTTCTTGTTCTTGTTCTTGTTCTTGTTCTTGTTCTTGTTCTTGTTCTTGTTCTTGTTCTTGTTCTTGTTCTTGTTGTTCTTCTTCTTCTTCTTCTTCTTCTTCTTCTTCTTCTTCTTCTTCTTCTTCTTCTTCTTCTTCTTCTTGTTCTTGTTCTTCTTCTTCTTCTTCTTCTTCTTCTTCTTCTTCTTCTTCTTCTTCTTCTTCTTCTTCTTCTTCTTCTTCTTCTTGTTCTTGTTCTTGTTCTTGTTCTTGTTCTTCTTGTTCTTGTTCTTCTTCTTCTTCTTCATCTTCTTCTTCTTCTTCTTCTTCTTCTTCTTCCTCTGCTTCTTCTTCTCTCATTTATTTATTTTTTCATTCACTTTCTTCATCCTCCTCTCATTTTCTCAAACCTTTTTTTCTAGATGTATTCTTGAAAAAGGAACAGACGAAACTGCCTTAAGTTTTGGCACCTGCTTTATCTTTACAATGATAGTT
>CM029556.1:27894920-27949920 GCA_017141385.1 Sogatella furcifera
ACGTTTTCAATCATAAGAGGTGGAGAAAAATACTAATGAAATGGAATTTGGTTGAAGTGGTGGATGGAGGAATGGTGGGGGATTGAGAGTGAGAGAGAGAGAGTGTGTGAGTGAGAAGGAATATAGTAATAAAGAGAGAGGTAGAAGATGAGAGAGTAAAAGATAGAATGAAAGAGAGAAACTTGTCGAATCATTTCCTGAACTGCTATACAAGTGTTCCTATGGTTTGTGGCCAATTATTATAACCAATTAGAGGCTGTCTGTTAACAGTTGATTATGATTGTTATAACTGACGCAAAAAAGTTAGGCGGTTTCGTCTGCTTCTTGTGCGCTACAACAGCTGAGTCGTTATCAAGCTATGTCAAGAAGACTTTAATGATTATTGCCAAATATTTAGATCAGAAATCAGAAATTTTTATTTGCAAAACTACAATAGAACAAAAATTACAATAAAATTGGGTTTGGTGTCACATGGGTTTGCAAAAACCTGTGGGTGACACCGAGTTCTCATCATTATAGAATAAATACATTCAAACATAACTTACGCTTTATTACTTTCTTAGAAATACCGCAATTGCTGAAGAACAGTAACTAATAATATTAACTATAACACTATATCTATCAACATCAAGCTCAGTTTTCTAATAATATCATTATGAACAAGATGACTAGCTATATTGCCAATATTAGATTATGTTTTTGAAATCGAAGGATGCAATGAATACTTTAGATCAGCTGTTAGTAAGTTAAATCACGTACAGGAGACAGGCAAAACTTTTTGGTATCAGCTGTTAATAGTTTGAGAATGGTTGTAATAGATAAAGTAAAATAGAGTGTGTAGAAGAAAAATTCCTTGAAAAATAATTAAATGGATGTGAATAAGTATAGTAAAAGTTCCTAATTATAAACTAGACTAATAATAATAATAAACAAATAATCTTGTTCATAATGATATTATAACTTACTATCCTTTAGCAATTGAGGTATTTCTAAGAAAGTAATAAACTAGACTTAGTTTTGAGGTATTTTGTTTTGTTTTCAAATTCTACACTCTTTTGTTAATACAGCGAGTTACGTAATAGAACAATTTATTATTCAACAATACATTATTTGAAATAATATCTAGTCCTATTCTCTCAGGAATAATATTTCAACAAAGTCGGCCATATAAAACAAACCTCCATCTTCTACAGCAAACCATATATAAAAAAGAATTGGCGATTGGAGAATGTCAATTATTGGATACTCATCTCTATCAGGGCAGTTTCAGGCGGTCTACTTCAGCGAAACAGTTCAGCTAAGATTGCTCTCCACTCGTTCTTTTGCAAACCACTTTTAGACTGTCCTGAAAGAGCTGAACCTCATTAATAGACAATCGGCTTACGCCAATAACTTTGGAATTTCCTATCAGAAATCGATCGACTGGTATAGTCTGTCCAAGAAAAGAAGACATTCTGACAAGATGGGAAAATGACTCCAGCTCTGTGAATACTCATTCAAAAATGATAAGTTTGGTCTTAAATTGTAGATCAGAATGTTTCCTACAATTTGAGACTGAATGTATAATTTTTGAATAAATATTGACCGAGCTGGAGTCATTTCCTCATCTTGCCAGAATGTCTTCTTTGCTTCGAAAGACTATAAAATGCAAACGCGGGTGAAAAAAGTGATTGCGCATGTTATTGTGTTATTTTTTGTAGCGAAACGAACGCACACTAGGTGGTCCACTCCTCGCAGCAAATAGGGGGTGTCTCGAGCCCAAATCACCCCTCATCATCCCCAAAATCAACCCTCGACAACCCCTAAACATCCCTGGAATACTCTCTCGTTGCCCAACTTCCATTCTGCAATACATGGAGAAGGTAGGCCTACATTGCATGAAGCTGTAGTAAGGAAATTATTTACATTGATAATCTATGTACAGTTCTCAAAATGAGCCATCTTCAACATTTCTGAAAAAAGTGAAATTTCTATTGGTGATAAGTTAGTGACTATTTCTTTCAAGTTGGGCGGTTGGCGAATGACTGTTATTGATTCTGAGCTCTGTCAGGACAGTCGGCTAGCTGTCTTTGAGAGTATATCGTATATCGTAATGAGAGTGACCTCAGCTATTCTGATTCGCTTTAGGTTAAACTTGCATCTATTATTGAGAATTTCCAACCCTTCATCTTGAGAGAAGCTGGAATTGGGTGATAAATTTTTGTGAGATCTATTAACTCCATGTTATAGATTATCATAATATTTTGACAGATATATGCAAAAGAATCATCCACTACACAATATCAAAATGAATGCATCTTGGTAAATTAATTCTTAGAGCAATTATTGAATCCTAAATAGAAGGAAGTCGAATGAGTTATCTACTTGATACAAACTTCAATCAATTCTCTAAATCTACTGATAGCCTATTGTTTGTTATAATCTCTCATTCAATTGTTATCTCATACCTTATCAATTGTTGATTTATATAATCTCTTTTGAGATTAAGATTTGAGATTCATATTATTTCACTTTGGTACTACACTTTAGTACTGTTTTTCACTTCTAACTACTGTTTTATTTTGGAACAATAGTCTCTACTCTCATCTCTTATTCAATTTCCTGGCTTTAATACTCCTAAAACTTCTCTATTCAGTCTTACTGCAGTACTGGCGAAGTGTCCGTATCTTTACTTATACAACACTTCACCGGTTTCGTGGGCACGTTCCACCAGTGTTTTCAAGTATCTGAAATTCTTCCAAAAAACCTTTCCCTTGATCTCACGTCAAAATTACAACACATTCATCTTCTATTCAATCTTCAATCATTTTTGAGTTCGAATACATGTTCATCAAATAGGCTACTCCTAAAATCCTTCTATTTAGTCTCAAAATATTTCAAATTCTTCCAAAAAACATTGTCTCGTAGTTTTCCCTACCCTCTTCACCCACACACCACCTATCTTACCTAAGCCCAACCTCACCCCACCCAACCCAACCACTACCTTACCTACCCTCAAACCAACCCACCCCTACTAGCATAAAAAAACAAGCAGATTCTGCAGCCTAACTGAGGGGCTTACAACATACGAAGGTGGCTGCAGTGTACTGTACATGCATGTAATACCAGCAGAGCAGAATTGTAATTGGCACAGACGACATGAAAGGAACGAGAAGGAGGAGGAGGCACTTTTAGGGAGCCGAGGGGAAGGGGGCGACAGGTTAGGGCGTTGCCATGGTTACCAAATGGCGTTGCCTTCCCCTCTGTCCTGAAGAGAAGGAGGGGGGGAGGAATCCAAAAAAGAGGGAGGGGCGCAACCTGCTCTGCTTTGTATAAAACGAAGTCAGACGATTGAGTTGTAAAAATGTTTGGCGTTTTTTGTTGTTTTTAGGGAGGGTGGTTTCGGGAATTAATCGATTAATAGTCGAGTAATTAGTAGTCGAGGTGTAGCAGATGATTCACTTTGATAAGAAATTCGGATTGAATGAATCTTAGCGTCTACATTCAATGACAGTTCGGACTGTGTCAGTCAAGAACTAACTGTAAATGGATGGTGAAACCGGCAGTCCAAATTGGATGTGAGATGTAAGATGTAAGATATAATCGTTGATCGATCAGCTGTGAACGATGGAACTGTTAGTGTATGTGGATCCTTCCTTACTACTTGAAATACAGATTAGATTTGAATTGAGAAGTTAAGGAAATGAAAATAATTTATTATTAGCGATTGAAAGGATCTATCAACTTAGAAGACTTGGAAATGAGAAGTTTCGAGATTGAAAATGAAAACTTCATTGACATAACCTGATTTTTGTATGTTTGTATAAACTGTAAGAGGGACAGTTTCGGGCTTTGCCTGTTATACTCTTATAAAGATTATGATTATGATTATTATCACGCTTTTTACAATGTTTGAAGTTTTCTAAATAAGAACAAAAGCTTCATTAATATTACTTTCTACTTTTTCAAATATATCACTACTGAAGAATTGAGAAAATTTTCTATCGTACGGCTTCAATAATAGTCATTATAACTTTCTTATCTTTAAGGTGTGAGAAAATTCGTATACTATTCTGTACACTGGCGGCTCGTGCCAACGAAACAGGTGAAGTGCTCGTATCTTTCACTGTACAGCACTTCACCTGTTTCGTGGGCACGAGCCGCCAGTGCTTCTGTATGAACTTGGCTTTATAATGAGTGGTAAATTCTTGTTTAGAATGCTTCTGAACATGGTTAAAAATCAATCACCTAAAATTTATAACCGTCAACTGATATAGCTAATTAGCCTGTTATTGAGATTGAGATCATATCTTGAAATTCAAGTTTATAGAGAAGAAGGTTTTGAACCAAGTTTTGAAATTTGGATTAAATGAATAATCTTACTCGATATACTATATTATGCCTGATTAGTAGTCGAGCTTATGATTTCTAATAACCTGGGAGGTTTCATAATATTGAGATGGAGTTCAAACAAATTTAAATTCCACCTTTGAGTTACTCAATCCAAAGTAAGAATCCAATTGATTCTTTTCTTATGCAGCGTGTGCTACTTCTACTTTAATGGGAGATATATTCAATTTTCATTTCCACATCTGAAATTTAAATTTTTTGAATTAAATTTGATTGAATTCTAGTCGATTAGCAATTTGTAGCACGTTTGACAAAGATTTAACTTTGACACTCATATTATTTTTTAATTTGGTAGGTAAAACTCACGATTCGATGGTATTTGTGAGTAGAAGTCGAAGTAGCCGTATTGAACTTGCTTACCTGCAACAAAAACATACAATTTATCAGATATTATCATACTTTCAGGATAATTCATAGAGATAAAATTACACTAGGTAGGCTAATTCCTTGCTAAAGGAATTCTTAATCTTGTCTTTTTAATATTGATTAGAATGAGCGACTTTTGTACTTTTCTGGAACAAACCTATTCATAATATTTCATATTGTATCTGTATAAATTTCACTGGCGGCTCGTACCCACGAAACAGGTGAAGTGCCCGTATTTATTACTGTGGTCACGAGCCACCAGTGATAAATTTATTTTTCAGGAAACTAACAAACACATATCAATATTGTCTATTGACATTGATAAACGATTGTTTAATTATTATAGTCTTTCTATCACTAGTGCGTATAAAAACCCACCATGTGAAAAGGCTTTAAAGTATTTATTATCATACTACAGTATGATAATAAATATTGTATAATGGATGAACCTAACCTATACGCTATCATCATGATTGGATGTAGTTTTGGATGAGTTTTCATAATCTAGATATTTTTTGTCATTGAGTTTCCTTCCTGTACAATTGCTTATCAATTTAGGACTTTGTATCACTACTGCGTATCAAAAATCCCCATGAAAAGCCAAACCTTTATTTATAATTGGCTGAGAAGGCACATTATTTGTAAAAAAACTAGCAATGTTGCAATTCGTCTCATTCATAGAAGGCAGTTAGAGCAGTTTATTCAATTTCTCCATCTAGATGAAGGTACCGAGAATTTCCAACAGTTGCGAATCCAATCCTACAGTATGCTAGTTTTGTAACGGGGTAATCCTGGAGTTGAAACGGGGGTGTTTAGTCTGTCCAAACCAAGAAGACATTCTGGCAAGATGAGAAAACTACTCCAGCTCGATCAATATTGACTCAAAATTTATAAATTCAATATCAAACTGTAGAACAGAATGTTTCCTTCAACTTGAGACAAAATTTATAATTTTTGAACCAATATTTACCGAGTTGGAGTCATTTTCCCATGTTTTCAGAATGTCTTCTCTGCTCTACGGGGGTGTATCCTGTTTTTACCCTTGTCATAACATAACATAGCAGACGTTGAACCGTTCAAAATCAACAATGCGCGGGGTTGAAAAAGGGTTCAAAATTTAATGTTACAGTTGAGGGCTGAAAAGGGAGAACCCATTGTGTTCAATTGTCTGATATGTAATGCTTTCTCCAACGCTGGTCTATTCAGCGTATGGGCAATATCGTATTACTTAATTCAGTAAACTGAAATATTTATTGGCTGAAAACAATTTTGGTTCTTGTTGCTTGAACTTTTATAACTTTCAGAATAATCTTTTATAAGAAAATCTCTTGAAATTTTCCTATGAATGCTTCTAGGAAGCATTGATACGAGTATATTCAATTTATGTTTGATCAATAAAATTTCGCATCCATTATTAAATATTCATTGATGAACATTCCCAATTTCAAAAACTCCTACATAAATTGATGATTGATGAGGATAATTTGAATACAATAACAATTTTGAGTGGTCTCATTCCCCAATGATAAGTAATATTCTTTTTCCATATTGATCTGTGAAAATCTTCTCTCTCTATTAGTTCTCATTGTTATAATTATGTTTTTTTATTTATTTATTCATCGTTACATCACATCAATACATTGGAATAGTCCCATCGAATAGATAATTTGTCACATTTCCATGTCATACTATACTAATATTATACAATCAAAGAAATAACGCATTATAAATCATATTTTTGGTAGAAGAATACTCAATTGGACACAAATGCAGGTTTTTCAATCTACATCCAAGCAGGTAATGCAATTTTTATAAACGACAATACTCTTATAAATGGGTCATAAATTCAAATGAATAATCCGACGAAATGGTAAACATAAACATACTATCTATTATATTCAATTGAGGCTATATTATTCTCGTTGAATAAACTCTGAATAGCTTTGAATTAATGAATTAGCCAATAAAATTCAATAGAAGTTTTCAGACAAGAATTTACCAACCACATATAGAATGTAATAATCACTTGTAGGAAACAAACCACAGGAATAATCCAATTATATGAATTAACATAAAAATTGAGAAATTGATGAGTTGTTATTCACAGGAAGTGATTCAAATTTATAAGAAATAGGCCGTCTTAAACTCACCAAATTCAAAAGTTCTGTGGAGGTAACTTGAAATTCAAGTTGAAATTAATTGAAAAATCACGGTAGGCCTACTGTGAATTAATTTCGAAGCTCCAAAAATTGTGGAACTCTTGAGAGAGAACTAAAATCTCATTCAAAGAACACTATACTTGATAATCACTTGAACTTCAAATCAACTTCAAAATAGAACAAAAACTAACAATCACCATCAGCACCCTTTCACCAAGGAACTCAATCACGATTTGACGAGTCTTCTAGCTTCCCGGGAGTCAAACGGCACCACAAGAGTAACTTGAGCCAGAAAGAGAGACATGAAGAAGAAGGGAGAGAGGGAGAGAAAATAAAGAAAATGAAAAGAAAGAATTCACAACTAAACTGTTGATGTGTGCTGCTGTCTGTCAAAATATACAACAACCCTTTACTTCCGGCCTTTCAATCACTTGTTTCCTCTTCGTCTTTTCCTTCTCCTCCTCCTTCTTCTCCTTTTTCTCTGTCGTTTTGTTGTGGTTAGAACGTCCGCCCCCAAAATCGGGGTTGACAGCCTCCTTTTTTGGATTCAACAGGGGTGGTTTCAAATTACAAATTATTTTTCAAGATTTTCAAAAGGTGGCTGAGAAGACGTGTGTGTGTGTTTGAAAACACTGTGAGAAATAAGATATGTGTGGAGAAGTTGAGATTGAGGAATTTGTGCTGGGAATCAGTTGATAAAAAGAGGAAAGGAAAAATAAATTGGGGAAGAGTGAGAGTGTGCATGATTAAAAGGAGGAATGTGTTTGAAGTCAAGTGAGATAACGAAGGCAGAAAAAATGAGGATGAAAATTAAAGAAAAGGAGAAATATAAAGAAGATGAGTTATTGATTGATAAAAGAACATCTCCTCTTAATATTCAATTGAATGATGCATTATAAGAAAGTGATTATTATTATAAAACGTTGTAGGATACAAATCATCCTAGTAGGTGAAGGTGAAATCATCTCAACAGCCCACGAAACAGGTGAAGTGATGTACAGTAAAAAATACGGGCACTTTACCTGTTTTGTGGGCACGAGCCGACAGTAGGATGATCCTACTCTATAATTATAATTGAGTTTTAATGGATGTTTAGTCGTACAATTTATTCCACTCATGTGAATCAAAAACGAGGAAATTCTCATTTTAGGTGTATTTCTAGCCATCAGAGAGGCCTAAAACGAACGATGATTCTTGGAATAGATCTAATTTTCATTTTCAATATTGTACATAGTATAGGTTTGGGTCTGTTTGAAATAAATAATAGAATTCATGTTGTATTACAATCATCATCAAAAGCCAATGTATTTCTGCAGCAATAAATGAATGTAAACTTGAATATTTTCATCTTAGTACATGTAGCATTGAATTCATATCATGTTTAAAACTCGATAAACAAAACTTTTGCTTTCAGTAGCTTATCAAAGAATAATTTAATGAATTTTTCAATTTTTAAATGAGAGTTGAAACT
Organism: Sogatella furcifera; assembly: GCA_017141385.1. Lineage (NCBI taxonomy): Eukaryota > Metazoa > Arthropoda > Insecta > Hemiptera > Delphacidae > Sogatella > Sogatella furcifera. Next base: position 27,903,306 of record CM029556.1, read on the forward strand.
GAAATTACTAAAATAGAACCAACTGAATTTATAATTACTGAAACTTGCTCAAATTTTATACTGGTTCACTAGTCACCCAAAACTCATATCATTCAATTTCGAACTATATTGCTTGAACCAGTAATAACTGCCATCGTTCTGAATTGGCCCGTCCCACAAAATGACGTAATCTTATAAGCCAATAAGAGCAGTTGTGGGCGTGGACTAGTTTTGAGGTGGAGTAGTATACTTGCACGGTATTGCTCGAAGCTTTCTGACGTAGTAGACCTGTCAGCTGATATTGAAAATGAACGATTTTCTCGCTTCAAACAGAATTATTGGAGTGAGTAGTCTAAAAAACTTATTACAAGACCAAAAATAAATTGAACTGTTTGGTTCATAGTCTGAGTATCCGTCATGATACATCAAACTGTAATGATAATAGTATCTAAGTCATAATATTTGTCATTAGATTGAATAATGAATATATTCGTGTAGGCAATCATGAGATAAAAAGGATGTATTCTCCACTAGCAGCTTGTACTCACGAAAAAGGTGAAATGTCAACATCTTTTACTGTACAGCACTTCACCTGTTTTGTTGGCACGAGCCGCCAGCGGGCTAGAGGCGTGGCTAGTGGAAGGAGGAGCCTAGTGCAAGCACCAATAGGAAGGCGAGAAGAGTTTAGGGGTGGTCTCAATGTTTCCCACTCTGATTGGCTGCCATTTCAATGGACATTCATTCCAGTGTTGTGTTCGTCTGCATATGTTTAATATGATGACACAGCCGTGAAAATATGTTGTAAATTTCTGTTGAGAATTAATAACTGTCTGTTAAGATACATAATGAGGTGTTAGAGGATAGAAGTCTGGAAAAAATGTTTAATTTTATCATTTATTCAATTAATCAAAAAATACAAAGGCTAGTACAACAAGCATAATGCCCATAATGGCTGTGATTGTCTAAAGCTTATCCAAATCTTAGAAATAGCGATCAAAAAGAGACAAAATAGGCAATACGAGTACATTGCACATACTTTGTAGAAGAAATCAATAAACGTTTAGTCAAGATTTTGAGGATTTTTATCTCTATTTCCAATTTGTGTAAGCTCTACACAATTATAGCTTTACTTCTACTTTAGGTCGGTATTACACGATAATAGTTCTATGATCATATCTAATCATATGGAAATAAATAAAAATACGAGATTCTATTTTCATCTTCTTCCATATGATCCTAGAACTATTATCGTGTAATACCGGTCTTAGTGGAAGAAAGGAATCACATGCTAACATGCATCAACTTAGCCCACAAAATTTCTGTAAGAATATATAGGTAGTCTACCTATCTATTTATCTACCTATCTTCCTTTCTCCCTATCACTCTCTCTCTCTCTTCCTCACACACTCTATATCAGTCTCTCTCACCTTGGTCAATATATTCGAAACCATCAGCTGGTAACCACTCTAATCGAGCCAACTTATTCACTTCATCAACTACTACCTATGTATGGTGTTCAATTATTAGCCTATAACTATATACTTATAGTGTAAGGTAACAACTACAACAACTTACACTATATATAGTGCAAACAGGGCTGCCAACCTGACGTAGCCTATAACTGTATACTTATAGTGAACAATTTACACTATATCTAGTGCAAACAGGGCTGCCAACCTGACGTAGCCTATAACTGTATACTTATATTGAACAATTCACACTATATCTAGTGCAAACAGGGCTGCCAACCTGACTTGATTACACTGCACGATAGCCGCTAATTTGCCCCAGTTGTCACTTCGTCACTACTTAATAGGCTAACAGGCAGTTAATAGACTCTGGCTGGCCTAATCGGTTTGCCTATACCTTTGCACCAACTTGCTTTATAAATTGGGCTGGAGTTGGAATAGTTGAATGGATAGCTAATATTTGCAGAGACTCTATTCAGGTGGAAGGTTTCATAAAGTTAAGTAAGAGTAAGGTTTCAGTGAGTAACATTGTGTGGAAGGGGGAAATAGCGAACTGGTAATGAAATTTCATAGTAAGGATAAGACCAACTTTTCTTGTTCGAATAGGAGGGAAATTTAATTCTAGATTATAATTCTGGTTCACAAAGATAATGAGTTCAGCATGAATGAGTTCAATTTTCGATCCGAAATTGTAGTCAATTTCCAAAAAAAGGGATAAGATAATGCTTTATGTGATAGTAGATAACAATATTGATTAAAATCCTGTTATGGTTTTCAAATATTCAGAATCTGTTTCAATTGTTCCTCGTATCGGAAAAATTATGAATGCAATCTATTTATCTGGGAAATTTGGTGCCAATAATTATTATTCAATGAATTTCATCGTATTCAATTATTTTGAACAACTTTGACAAAAATAACATGTTTTCTTTTTTTCATCTGTTTTCGAAATTACTGTTCTTCATTTTAGACGACAACGTCACGGATACCAAAACCAATCACTACTAATATATCTGTAGGTATTAGTAGGTATTGCTGGAACACATGGTTAATCTACTGATAAAATGAAAAACTTCAATAAACTTCAATAAAACATCTGATGTATTAGTAGGTATTGGTAACACGCGCAGGTTTTAGACAAAACACCAGCTAGTCATGACGTTTCTGGAGCCCACAAAAACGTTGTAAAAAATTGAATAATTACATAAAGTGTCAGCTGATTAAGAACTATTTTTTGTGTGTTCCAGAAACGTAATAATCCTATCAATCTACTGCGCATCAGGCTTATGATACCTACAGTGACTATATGATTCAGTATAGGTATATATATAATACCTATTATACGATCACTCATATACTCACTGCAATGGTACCCACCGTGTATTCAAGTACCGTATTGTTTGTTTTCTGAGGGTGAAGCTCACATTCATCCATACGCTTATGCGTAGGTAATGAGATATATGATGATGGAGGGATGATAGAAACTTCTCCAGATAGTCGGGACCGACAGCTTATCAACTCCTTCGTTTCTGTTACTATCCTGTTATATTGTCTGTCCAAGGAAAGAAGACACTGTGGTAAAGTTGGAAAATGACTCCAACTTGGTTAATATTTGTTCAAGAATTATAAATGTGGCCTTGATAGTAGATCAAATTGTTCTCTACAATTGGAGATCAAATTGATAATTTTTGAACCATCAATATTGATCGAGCTTGAGTCATCTTCTCATCTTGCCAGAGGGTCGTCTTTGCTTGGACAGACTATACAGATGTCTGAAACCTAAAATTCATTATTGTTCATCATTCAAAATGTGTCTAAATCGTTCAATCGACTGAAATTAATCGATTTTCGCAAACACAATTCATTAAAACGATAGATATTAACAAAATTTCTGTTCCCGGAGGTATACGAGAGAATCTTCATTTTCAACGACTCCAAGTTGTTCAATTGACTGGAAAGAGGCAAAAAGTAGTGAACACTTCGCAGAAAGAATGCGAGTTGAAGAAGAAGAAGATGATGAAGAAGAAGAAGAAGAAGAAGAAGAAGAAGAAGAAGAAGAAAAAGAAGAAGAAGAAGAGGAAGAATCGTGCCAACACTCGTATCCAATTATCGTACAATTTATCTGCTCTTGAAGACTGTTACTGTTTAGACGAGGAGTGGGATGAGATTGCTGGTCTGAAGAAGTCATTTTGTAGAAGAAATTCTGCTGGAAAAAGTATTGAAGAGAGGGGAAATCTAAGAAGAGAGTGTAGAAAGGACGGATAGAAGGGGGAGAGAGATGTAAACGCTGAGAAAGAAGAGAAAGAAGAAATAAAAAGGAAGGGTGCAGATTTGAATCGGAAAAAGGAGAACGGTTGTTGACGATAATTTGAGGCAGAAAGCGGTAATGAATGGGAAATCCAAAAGGAAGGAAGAAGGAGAAGGAGGAGGAAAAGAGAAAGAAGAATAATAAATATGAAAAAATAAAGTTTAGCAGAGAGTGGGAGATGAAGTAAAAAATGTTGTTAAATGGAAAGAGGCGAGAGAAGTATAAGAAATTTTTATAAAAATAAGAGAAACATGAAGGGGAAGGAGAAGAAGGAGGAGCAGAAGGAGAAGAAGAAGAAGAAGAAGAAGAAGAAGAAGAAGAAGAAGAAGAAGAAGAAGAAGAAGAAGAAGAAGAAGAAGAAGAAGAAGAAGAAGAAGAAGAAGAAGAAGAAGAAGAGAGGAGAAGAGGAAAGGAGAAGAGAATGAGGAGAGAAGAAGAAGAAGAAAGAGAAGAAATGAGAAGAGGAAAAAAGAAATGTAGAAGAAAATAACAGGAAGAAGAAGAAGAAGAACAGGAAGAAGAATAAGAAAAAAAGAAGAAGGATAAGAGGAGGAAAAGAAGAAAGAAGAAAAGAGACAAGAAGAAGGTAATGACTGAAAAAAGAATAAGATCATGAATAAGAAGAAGAAGAAAATGGAGTTGGCGATAATTTGAGGCGAAAGAAGAAAATAAATAAGAGGACAGGAGTAAGTGGGTGAGATAGAGTAGTAAGACAAGAAAAGGAAAGGTTTAGGAGTGGGAGAAAAGAAGCGAGCGAAGAAAAAGGATAGGAAAAAGGAAGAGAGATTCTTTCACACTCAATGAAATAAGTTGTAAACGCTACAATTGGAGGGTGAATGCCTGAAAAAAGAAGAACATAGAGAAGCAGGTTTATTTCTCACTTATTCCTGACTCGTTCTTGATTAACTCGTCCGGGTTTGTTTCCTTTTTCTTCTCCTTCATCACCTCCTCCTCCTTTTCCTACTCCTCCACCCCCTCCTATCATCCAGTCCACGCAAGTCAGCGAGTAATTTCTTTTCCGGCCACCCCAGCAACGTTTCTTCAGCAACCCGAAGATATCTTACTTATTTTTCTCTCCTCCCCCTCCCCCTTCCACGATTTTCCCCTTATTTCGTATTGAGGGGCAGAAAAGAAGCAGAATTTTCTCCATTGAAAAGAGAATGAAGACGAGAGCATCCATATCTAACTGGTCTCTTGTCTGCTGGAGGGTTGCTGAGTTCATCACGAACCCTCTTTTTACGGCTTCAAATCTTTCACACTTTTATTTTTCTCTCTCTCCTCCTTCGGCCAGGGTGATGGAAGAGAAAAGAAGAAGAAGAAGAAGAAGAAGAAGAAGAAGAAGAAGAAGAAGAAGAAGAAGAAGAAGAAGAAGAAGAAGAAGAAGAATATGGAGAAGAGTGGGTGAGAACAGAATGAGAAGACAAAATAAGGATAAAGATTGTCTTGATGAGGTAAATTGCTGAGTTCTTATTTTCAGCGTATCTTTTTTCGGGACCAACAGTATTACAGTTATGAAAAGAATACCATGGGAAAGCTACAAGCGTGGCGAATCCTAACTACACTTCTCCCTGGTTTCTGAAAAACTTGATCAGGGAAGAATAAAGACAGAGGAGATGGAGAGGGGGAATAGGGAGAAAGATAGGAAAAAGAGAAAGGTGATTAAGAGAGAACAAGGGTTGACGACGAATCACATTATTATAAATATTTTGTAATTGTATTGGTATTAGGTCAAAAATTTTGGAGATTTTTTCTTGGAAGAAGAATGAAATTGAGTAAGAAAAGGTCTATCATCAAATAAGGCGCGAGAGAGGGTTTAGCTATGCCTATAAATATACGAAAGGGTTGTTTATTGTACGGTCGAATGAAGACCGGAAGACACACAAGGAGCGACCCATAAAGAGATGATGGTGAAGGAAGAAGAAGAAGAAGGAGGAGAAGAAGAAGAAGAAGAAGAAGAAGAAGAAGAAGAAGAAGAAGAAGAAGAAGAAGGAGGAGAAAGGGATGGAGAAAGTAAGGAGACAACAGAAGAAGGGGAGATAGGCGTTAGAGCGTACATGCGTTCCTAATTAATTAGTGCATAAATTGCTTGACACCTTCTAGCACAAAAGCAAGCCAAAGATGTGTGGGGAGCACTGGCGGCTAGTACCCACGAAACAGGTGAAGTGCCACTATCTTTTACTGTACAGCACTTCACCTGTTTTGTGGGCACGAGCCGCCAGTGCTCTAGCCAATAACAACCCCCAATGTTTGAACGAATTTGACGAGTAGGTTTCAGAGTGTGACGATAGATAGCGTTGGATACCAGCAGATTTTTCGTGATTTCGGAGAGGAATAATAGTAATGTATGGATACTATTGAATATAGGGTCTACCCACTAATGAAAGCATACGCTAAATAAATGAATATTGAATATAAAAGAACAAATTGATAAAATATTCTAAATAATTTCCCGTATTAATTGAGTTTATAGAAAACATCGCATTTATAATAATTATCAAAATATGAATTAGAGGTTCACTCAACATGATAAATCAATGTAATTGAAGACACAGTTTCAGGTGAGATGTAGTGACAAATTTGTGCTCCTTAATTAAAAAATGTAATGAATTAATGAAAAATGATCATGATTTAAAACTCAATGAAAATCACTCATAAATGGAAATAAAATTACTTATATAGTAATTACTAGTTTCGACCTGTTTTGGTAGTCATCTTCAGACTGAACAGCGAACTCTGTTCTGTGAACTAGTAAGTAATTTTATTTCCATTTATAAGTGATTTTTATTGAGTTTTTAATTTTAAAGTGGAAAAAAGAATGGATACACAACACCATAATGATCATGAGTTAAAGAGTCTATAAAACGGATGACCAGAAAAGTTTCACATGAATGAGTCATTTTACCATCATGGTCCTAATTTTTTCCCAATGCAGTGCCAGAATAAATCAATTGGATTTCAATCTTAATTTCTCAAAATTCAACTTTCGACCTCAGCATTATACTGAACCGTACATTATAGTGTAAATCAATTATTTGAATATAACAGGATTTATACCTACTATTCTTGCAAATCTCGGTCAGCCTTGTAAAAAGGCGCTACACGATAGATTAAACACCATTATTATTAGAATAAGAAATCTGAAAATACATCCTATTTAATAAAGTCATTCGATATGACTATTTTCGATTAATTTCCAACAAATTTCCGATCAGTGAGAGTCAACCAGCAGTAACACTTTAACAGAGAAGTGTCGGTGTCAATACAGCCAGAAAAGGGAAGTATCAAAGGGAGTGGGAAAGCGGGGGGGTGTGGGTCAGGGGGTTTCCACCGGTGGAAACTCATTTTCCCCTAATTTCCTGTCACCTGCAGGTGACACCACCCAATACACCCCCTCTACCCCCTTCTTTGAGCACCACCCCCCACCCCACCCCTCACCAATCCACAATATTCACTTCCACTTGACAGTTAATTCAGTCTATCACGGTAAGCTCTTGTTTCTATTCTATTCAATTTTCTTTGGAATCTCTTACTTCTACTCTTTCTTTCTCTTTTATTTTCCTCCTTTCTTTTCTTCTTTCTTCTTCCTCTTCTTCTTCTTCTTCTTCTTCTTCTTCTTCTTCTTCTTCTTCTTCTTCTTCTTCTTCTTCTTCTTCTTCTTCTTCTTCTTCTTCTTCTTCTTCTTCTTCTTCTTCTTCTTCTTCTTCTTCTTCTTCTTCTTCTTCTTCTTCTTCTTCTTCTTCTTCTTCTTCTTCTTCTTCTTCTTCTTCTTCTTCTTCTTCTTCTTCTTCTTCTTCTTCTTCTTCTTCTTCTTCTTCTTCTTCTTCTTCTTCTTCTTCTTCTTCTTCAATTATTTCTAATCCTTGTTCTCTTTTCCTCATTCTCCATATTTCCTTCCATGTTTCTGTTTCATATCAATGAATATAAATGAATTGATATGAATGAATATGTTTCTATTTCTCTTCTGTATCTCTGAATTTCCTACTTCTTCGTTTTCGTGACTTGAGTTCACTTGATCCATTTTATTGTTATGTATTCTAACTTTTCTTCCTTTATCCTCGTAGCTTTTCTATCTTTCATAAAAAGCACCTTCACACTAGAGATTAACTATTATAATAGAACAAATCTTTTCATGTGGGTACCTTATATTATGAGATTCATCGGCCAATAATAATATATCATTTGTATTATTATTTCTGTGGTTATTCATAAATTTAAGTTGACAGTTGAATTGTCTAGAGAAATTAATGTCTTTATTGATTTAATATAGTTTTTCACAATTGCATTCCATAAGATTTATGTACAGTGTGTATTGTATTGTATGCTTTTTTAATCCATAAGTCAACTTCAAAAGTAGAAAGTGTTTACCCGTGTTCTTCAGCCCATTTTGAGAAAAGAAACTATTACTAGTATATGTAATATTAATGTATAAAAAAGCAAAGATTTTCCTAGAAATGTATTTTATGACCTGATCAGGAATAATATCAAACTAATCGAAGAATAAAATTCTTCTAAATAACATTTTATAAGCGTTTCGTTAGCTAAGAAAAGAATGCAACGTCACTACTTGACTCTCGTATCAAGCCGTATCAAGTGAGCAGTTCTGCGCGCAACGCGGTCTGAGCCTCCCATCCTTCCCATGTTATTCCGCTCCGCTGTGCTTCAGCCAGCAAGATTGTTGTGCCCATTTAAACGCATGTTAAATCGAGCTGATTACCGAACGGTCCTTAGTGAATGATACGCTGGAACGAGGAAAGTACCGTGTGAGCAGTTCTCTGCGCAACGCTCCTATCTTCCCAATGCTATTTCGACCGGCTTTTCTGAGGCTTTGTTCTCACGAGTGATACGCAACTCGGATCCATGCAGTATCGTTTTCAAAACATCATTAAAAATAGTAGAATTGCTAAAAATGACTGAAATCACATATCAATCTACTCAGAAAACATTGAATTTTGAGTACATGATATTTTTATTCGAAAAACAAGGATCAGTTTCTTTTTACACGGCCATTTTTGTTGTAATTCTGATTTCTTATGGAATAAAAATTAAACATGTTAATTCACCTCAATATTATTGTACCTTCTACTTGATAGCTTCTTGGTTGTTGACAGAGAATCATTTATAGTATTCCTCTAAATCTATAAATTATCTAAAAAGGCATGTAATCTTCATAAATTATATTTTTATTACAATCTGTTTTCAAAATAGATACAACGTTCTTGAGATCCTTCATCGTATTTTTTTGTACTTGTCAACTCTCTTATCGATGATTTCAATCAATGGAAGTTCTTTAAAAATTTTTAAGCAAATAAATCATTCAATTAAAAAAGGCTATCAATAGTTCAATTAACTAGAAACAATTTGACCGGATTTTTTCTTCCTCGGAAGTTTGGAATTATTGAAAAAAAAGAATCTTTAATAGATTGATTGAACTTGAATAACTTGAAAATAAATGTACGGCTCAGACATCAGAGAAAATCCATCAGTTTCAATAAAAACTGATTAATATTTTAATTTATTATTGGGAATAATGCAGAAAAGGTGAGTGAAGAAAAAACTGTACCAGTTATTGGAAATATGGATAATAATAAATTATGATGAAGAGGTATTGTCATTAAAAATTATAGAAGAGTGGTTTTATTGGAATTGAGTATACCCATTAAATGATAAGATTCAATAATTCAAGAAAGTTATGAGATTTGAAGAAAAAATTATGTGGAGTGGGATTTGAGGGAAATATATACCCATCAAATCAGATAAAAAAATGAGGAAGGTACTAAATACAAGAATGGGACGAAGGAAGTTATGACAAATACAAAAAAGGGATAAAAACGCGGAGGAAATCCATACCCAATAAGAAAAGAGTTCCAATGGAAACGTTTTCCGATGATTAAGTTGATAAGAAACGGCTATATAATGATATCCGTGCTGCTCGAATAAAAAAGGCTGCTTTGTTGTTAAAAAGCTATAGAACGAGCAAGGTACAGTCCTCGACAAAAGCCCAGCATTTCTATTATAAATGGTTTCTTTTCTGTTATTTACAACACTGGAAACCGTTCATTGTTGTTGTATACTGTACCGCCCAATACATTATTGGGGAATTGATAATGGAGTGATAGTGATGGGGGAGAGGGGGTATTGTAAGGCGTATTTTTATTTTCGAAAGAGAAGAAAACCCTCGAAGAAGAAAAGCTTACGTTGAAAAGAATGGTTTTGGGGTATTTCGGGCTTTGTTCATCGCCATCAATTGATCGCGGTTGTCTTCTTGTTCTTTGTATAATGTAGACCACAAAATTTATATCTATCACATCTTGCATAACTTTATCAATTTACTTGATATGAAATTGGAATATTCAGTTGAATTTGGGATGTGACGTTGGGGAAAATTTTACAATAATGTATTTCGTCGGATAAATTGACTAAATAAATAAATAAATACAAGTTTAAATCAGAACATATTGTTTTTTACCATGTAGCATTTTTCATCATAGAATATTATTGTATTATTTATTGAATATTAGAATTAAAATCATTTCTATTTAAGCACTGAATTCCTTTTTCTATCTAGAATTTCCAACAATAGAATAATACAAGTGTATCCATTTAATTTAATTCTCAATATCCAATATAATGAGTCATTGTATTCCTATTCATATTTCTATTAAATTATTAGTACTGTATTGATGAAGTTTCATTATGAAATTTGAGAAAATCGAACAGTTTCTTTCAGAATTACATCGTGGAATACAATATGCGAATCAATCTAAAACGTTTTTAAGGCGTAAAATAATTTATTTATCAATTTTATACATAAAATTGTATTACTTGTTCACAACCTATGCGTTCCGTTTCACACACCAGGATATTTGTAAGCCCGGGTTTTTTCGTCATTATAAATTTTACTAGCTTCAACAGAGTAAAGTCATTAAGAGACTATGTGCACATCATTACGAATAGTATAATATATCTAATATATTATGTTGGCCAAGCTCCATTCAGTCTAGTAAAATTCAAAGGTACGAGAAAAACCGGACGTCCAAAAATCGTGTTGTGTGAAACAGGGGTTATTTACCCAGTTTGCAGTGATATATTTTTTGAAACCGATATCATAGATGAATAACAAATCTTATCACATTTAAGGAATGTATCTTCAGTCGTTACTCTGCCAAATAAAAATATTTATATACTCTATTTCACTTCAATAAATAGATATCATGTATCTGATTACTTATAACAGCTCCATAAATACCTAAAGTAATTACCTAAAACGTTATACAAGACAAAGGAAATCAAACTAATTGATATCTGGAACAGAATTTCCTCATAATTGGAAAAGGGAGACTACTAGCAAGAGCCAATCAGCTGCTTTGCCTCCAAACCCAGGAACAAGGCAGGACTGCCAACCTACGCAGCCGAAATACAATACTGCCAGTTTCCTATTCTCTTTATCACCATCTTCTACTCCCACAGGCTCTTCTACTTCATTCTCTCCTATTTCGTCCTTCTATTCTGCATCTTCATATTCCTCTCTGTCTCAATCCATCATCTTTTTCCTACTTTTTCCTTTTATTCTTACTTTTTCTCTTTTTCTCAACATCTTCTATTCTTATTTTAGTTCTTTATAGTTTCTTTCACCTACTTTTATTCTTATTTCTTTCTTTCTTCTTTCTTCTCAACCTTCTTTTCATCCTACTTCTCTTGAGAAGCTTCTTCTGCGATTTCTCTTCCATTTAATTATTTTCTTCAACATATTCTCTTAGCTTCTTTGCAGTGATTCTCCTCCACCTCCTCCTCCTCCTTCTTTTCATCCTACTCCACCTCTTCCAGTCAACCTTCCCCTCCAGTCCCTTTATTCCCCTTCTCTTCCCCTCTCTCTACTAATCTCCTACTTATTCTCTTCCTCTCCTCACCACCTCCACCTCCTTCTCCCACTCCCCCTCCCCCTCAAAATTCACCAAGCCCTCCTCAGCCGAGCCCAATTTTCGAATTTTCGTTAATTGGAGAGCGAACTCTGCTGTTAATTAATTTAATTAAGGCCTCTCTGTAGCCAAGCAAGGCATTGGCTTGTAACTCTGTACAACACCAGAAGCAGTCTCTTTATTAGGATCCCCTCCCCTCTGCCTCACAAGCCCCCAGAATACTATCCCCTCCAACAAAGCTTGTCCAAGCGAACAAGACACTCTGGCAAGATGGGAAAATTACTCCAACTCGGCCAGTATTGGTTCAAAAATTCTAAATTTGGTCTTGAACTGTGGATCAAAATGTCTTCTACAATTTAAGTCGAAATTTATAATTTTGCAACCAATATTGAGCGAGCTGATGTAGTCATTTTCCCATCTTGCCAGAATGTCTTCTTTGCTTGGACAGACTGGGAGCTCTTTGGTTGGTCTGGTCCTGCATTAATAACTTGGTTAATTAATCGGCTTTTAGCCGCTGTCATCAACGCTCCTAGCGGTCGTTTCCGAAACTAGACTATTTTGTTGGTAATAAAGCTAAACTTCTGTGCTCAAATATTAGCAAGAAATTCGTGAGTTGGGTTACCATTTTTGGATTGAATTGATTATCGATAATTTTGATTTGTATAGCATTAACGACTCGAACCCACGAAACAGGTGAAGTGCCCGTATCTTCAACTATACACCACTTCACCTGTTTCGTGGGCACGAGCCGCCAGTGTTGCATAACTATGTTTTTTCAGTATTGAAAATAAAAAGACAATAAATTTCATGATTGTATTTTCATTCTATGAATTTTTGAACACTTCTTAGAAGAAATTTTCGTAATAAGTCTAAACGTGTCCCAATGTTGCTGGACATCTTTGTAATAAGTTTTTTTTCAATGAATACTAGTTTTTCCCCTAATTGAAACCCTACACTAGTTGTAAGTCTAGTACTAGGTACCATAGTATTCCTAGTACCATATTCTAATACCTGATGTTGAATAATTTCTGTATGCTGAGTGAAAAACTAGTTAATGAAATTCAATAACTGCAAATTGCAACTTTATTTTAGCATTCCCTCACAGGTTTTGACACTAATCTAGCCATCCAATCTCCCAAAGAAATTTTCAAATTCTCTTCTTTTCAATGGCAACAATCCTCCATCAAACGCCTGATTCCTCTGAGCTGTCGTTTGATTCAAAGCTTCAATCAAATCAATAATTCCATCAAATGTTTTCTTCTTATTGATCATTTCATTCCTCAGAATTTTCAGTTTATCCATTCTAATTCCATCAACAGATGAAGTTTTGATATCTGATATTTCTGTCACAATACTAGAAGGTATCATAACTTTATTTTGAATCAAATGCACATTATTTTTACTATCCACTGGTTTTGATGTGGATGGTTTCATCTGATTTCCAATTGGGAACAAATTTTGATTCTGCATCATATTCAGGAAATTTTTACTAATGGAATTAATAGCTTGTTTCTCCAGTAAATCATTTGGAGATGAATTATTGATAAGATTGGAGATATCAAAGCTGTTTGATTCAATATTTGATCTCTCTTGTGAAGCTGAATTTGAATTTTGTATAGAATTTAATATCTCTAGAGTTTTAGCACCATTAATTGTAGATTCGTATGAATTTTTTGAACCAATGAGTGAGCTTCCTGTTGAATTTTCAGTCGTGAGATTTGGAATAAAATTTAATTCGTCCAAATATATCGGCCTCACTGTTGGTATTCCAGTAGATTTTTCAGATAAATTCGAACTTTTATTCTGCATAATATTCAACTCATCCAAAATTTTCGATCCAATCGTTGAATTTCCTCCTCTGCTACTACTATTATTAGCCTGTGTCAAAATCTGTTTCCTTACAAAATTCAAAAACTCCAATCTCAGATCTTTTACAGCTTGTGGTTCATTTTTCAAAGAAGTTGATGTTTTATTTTCTATAAGGCTTTTCCAATCCAATCTAGGTTCATTGATAGTGGTCATTGTTGGCTGTGATACCTTCTCAATCAAACTCAAACTATTGTTTTGTATAATATTGATAACGTCCAGACTCACAGGACCGATTGTTGATGAACCTATACTTGTAATCGTATTCGGGGTTTCACCAGAATTCGGTGATTTTGAACTCGACTTCAGTGCTTCACCGGAATTCGGTAATTCTGTACTCGAATTTAGAGCTTCACTAGAATTCGGTAATTCTGAACTCAAAATTGAATGTTGACCGGAATTAGGTAACTCTGAACTAGAATTAAGACTTTCAATCAAATTAGACGTGTTCAAACCAGGAAACACCATTGATTTGTTTGCGACAACCTTAGGAATACCTAGATCAAGAATTTTTGAATTGTCATCTTGGGATTTCTCACCTGGAATTTTATCCGATCCTTGAAAATAACTGGAATTAGACGGGTCGTCCGTCACTACATAACACACTATAACTGGTAGTTTCTTATCATTGGGTATTTTCGGAGAGATACAGGTAGATTTAAAACTTGAAACTGTGCTAAGATCATCAATTTTAACATTTTCCGACGTCTGAGTAGATTCAAATGTAGTTTCAGTAGTAAAATCATTGGAATTTGAACTTCCTGTTGCTTCTAAAACAGTTGTAGGAGATTGAAGTACAGGAATATACGTATTACTCTCACCAACAGTTCTTTGTTCCTCGGTATTTTTGTTAATTTCTGATGTACTCTCTTCTAATATTCTACTAGTTTCTTCAAAAATAGTATTCTTTGGTGTTGGTTCAGTTGTAAACAAGTTAGAAACTTCAGTTGAATCGGCCAAAGTTGTGAATTCAGTTTTTTGAGTTTCAGTATTTCTATCAGAGTCAAAAGTACTAACCTCACTGCTCTCTTTAGTATTTACTGTGGGGAAGTTAACCTCAATTTTTGTAGCACTTTCAGTGAATTCTAGAGACTTCGTAGACTCAGTTGTATATTCGTCAGTAACAATAATTTTATCGGACGATAATTTTCTTGTAAAACACATAACCGGAAAACAAACACAAATAGTTTCAATATCGTTGCTTGAGTTCAGACCTTTGATGATTTGCGGCACAATCACTTGACATGTAACTAGATTACACAAGAAAAAAATTGTAATTACAGCCGAATATGGAGAAATCATGTCGCCAAAAATTAATTGGCTTCATGTTAACAATAATTGAAGTGATTCGTAGAAGAAATAAATTGCAAAAGAATTTAGCATCATTTAGTTCATAGGCTATGTTTGTAAATACTATCATTTAACATCTGATGTGGTGAAGGAAGAGGCTTGATGACAGATGCTCTCATATTTCGAATTTCAATTTGAAGTTTTAAACCGCATCTGACCTCCGAAATACCCAAGGCTTTTAAAGGTTGTTCCGATTTTCGGAAATTAGAAAAGTTGTGGGGGATCCAAAAAATGACCCAGTTCAGATCAACAGCATATGATACTTTTCACTAGAAAATATTAGCGCAAGCGCACTGTACTAGAATTTCTGATCTGAACTACGTCAAATTCTTCTCTCTCCACCCGTTTTTCATTTCGCCCAAAATCAGGCAGTAATGGAACAACCTTTTTGTAATAACCTTGCTGAATACCTAGTATTCAGGAGATCCTGATAATATATGAATCAAGGAGTTTACATGAATCAGGACCTCCTAAAAGCGTTGGTATTTAGGAGGTTGATATAAATGGAGGAAAATTAAAAACCAATTTCAATTGAAAGGATCAGGAGAAATAAGAAAATTGGATAGAAAGATGAAGACATTTGAATAATTTATCAAAAATATTCTACCTGACTTTTGAATTTGAGGATATTGGAAGGAGCGGTTGAGTTTAGATAATAAACGTTATTGGAAAAGATACATGAATGTTAGAAATTTATTCAGTATACATATAGAATTACCTAGTTTTCTAGTATTGATAATATATATTTATAGGGTAGAAACATTTTGGATTCTTCAATCTTCTTTGTGGATATTTGAATGATTTTAAATATCAGAGATTCATTTTTTTATTATTTCGTATGCTTTGTGGGGAATCCCGAAGAAGTTCCACAGCCGACATAACCACATTCCCATGTAGAGATTCATAGATAGGCTATTAGAAAAATAAAAATGCACCTATTACTACTAATTAGATCAATAGATGTATATTATCACGATTTCTAATCATTGATAAATAATTAATTATTAAAGAATAAATAATATGAATGATTGAATACATTCATAGAAAAGTTGATAAAACAGGAAGTGAATTCCAATAATTAATGAGAATAACACCTGTGACCTGTCAAAATCCCCAGTGATGAATGCAACATCTCAAACCATCTAATTTTCTCCTCTACATCCGAACTCAACTTAAGACATGTTTTATCAACAAATATTATTTCAGCGTCAACTTGGGCGCCACTAAAAATATCAAAACATTTCAACCCTCCGCCGCTTGTAACCTGAAACCAAAGTCGGCATTTTCTGCTACTAACTCTTGAAAGCTGAAACATGAGGTCTTCTATAAAAACAAAATTCAATCATTCTTGTCACCGCGTGCTTATATACTCAGCTATACTCATCAACTATATTTAAATCTTTTCAACTTAGCAAGGTACATCTAATATATTGAACGAACTTCTCATTGATTAATGTCTTTCTATTAATATCTTCTTCTATAAAGAGTATCATATACATTCAAAGTCATATTTTATTCCAAGCTATTTTTCAGTTTCTAATAATCGCTGTGACAAATGTATTGTAGTATTGTATTGTAGTTTCATTGATTACAAATTTCAATTCAATTTTTCCAATTTTTTTAGCTAAATTCTCTTAATCTTCCTAGAATCACTCCTGTAACCTGTAAATTTTGTTACAACTAAAACTGTTACTTTTTCAATGTAACAATTTTCCCACTATCTACACTCTATGTAACCTGTTAGTCCAACTGGAACAGCTGCTTTTTCAAAAGCAAAGCAACTGAAATTCCCTAAATTCTTACCCTGTAAATATTTTTACAAATGTTGCTTTCTCAAAAAACAACCAATATTATTAACGTATGACTTCATCTGGTAGGGAGACCAAAAGGTAATTCCACCTCGCCAACAAAACCATGTTTCGCCAATAGGAAACATGGTAAAAGTTTCTCCTATGTTACAACTCTCTGTAACTTCTATATCTTGTAACAACTGTTACTTTTTTAATGTAGTTTCAATATACTTCCCCTACAATCAACACTTTCTCCAACCTTTAATTTTTTCCTACAACTGTTGTTTTCTAAAAAAACATCCAATATTTTCCTACCATGTCACTCCACACCAAACGTCACAGACATGTCACCATCAGACAAGTCTAGACTGCTGTTGTGTGTGTGTGTGTCTGTATGCGAAGCGGAAGCAAAAACCATCTGCTGTTAGGTGGCGCTACCTAGCGTCGGTTTCCGGTACTAGTGAGGCTGGTGCCTCTATAACTTACACTGAAGGCATGCCAAGTTGCACCCCATACTAGGACGGGCGGCGGCAATATTGATTTTTCGAAATGAATCAAACTTGATGCAAACTTTGAATGAGTGAGTGCTTTGGTTGGCTGACTGTTTGGTGGATGGGCCCACCCTTTAAAACAAGTTGGAGAGTGGAATTAACAGGATTTTGTGTAACAGACAAATTTGGTAAATAATCAAGTATTTGAAGAATCCAAAAATCCACTGTGAGTATAGTAGAGAGATTATTAATGCTAGTTGAAGAGGAATCTATTAGGCTTATGTTATATTGAAATTAAATTATTCCAACTATTATTGTTACTAAATACTTTATTGAAATAGATTTGGAAAAGGAATAGTACAGGTCATGCCTAGTTTCTACTCCCTATTTCAATATTTTTTCATAGATGTATAGATGAATCATTTAAATGATTAAAATAATAAACTATTGTTGATGGTTTGAACTCGGAATTCCATTTACACTTTACTGATTTTGAACATAGCATTTCTCCAATTTGTAAGTATTTGGGGATGGGGACTGGAACAAATAAGTAAATTCTATTTGAATGCAATACTACTGTCCAGCATCTCAGATGCCATTGAGTATTTTGTCAATATTTATGACAATTTGGTAATATAACTATATTATTCATATTTTCATAACAATTATATGAGCTCAGAAATTGAAATTATGCTTTAGTCGAATGGCAATATTTGAGGATGAATGTTCTCTACACAATTTTGTTATTTTCCAAACAGAGTTATCAAATTTGCTCATATAATATAAAACTCTAGCCTAGTTCGACTCTAGTCTGGATTGTGATAAATGAAAGCAGAATCTTTTTAAGAACGGTTTTAAAAATGATAGTTCAACACTATAATTTGAGCTCAAACCATCAGCTGACGTAAATGGAACACATACTAAATACGACAAAAGCTGAATTCACTGTGGTTAAGTTCACTAGAGATTTAATCAATTAAATCTACTTCTTTTTTTGGATTCCAACTCACAATAGGATTCATAGACATAGCTAGATTCCTAGCTAGTTGGATAGGCACAAATAGGAATAGAATTCGATTAAAATAAGAGAGTAAATGAAAATAAACGAACGATGATGAGCGTATAATAGGCCACAAACATAAAAAGGTGAGAAAAGTCTGTCAACCTTTTTCTAAACAGCTGTCAACACCAACTTCTAGCTCAATTCTTCTTATTTTTCTTATTTTTCTTCTTCTTCTTCTTCCTCTTCTCCCTGCTCTTCCACTTCCGATCACTTACTCTCATCTATCTTTCTCTCATTCTTTCTCTGTTTCATTTCCTCACAAGTTCAAATTCCTTTGAAAACAATGCTGAGGTGTGAAAGTGATGTTCAGTTGAAGAGAAGTGAATTTATAAATAATAGTAGAACAGAAAAAATGAATGAAGTGGATGAATGAAGTCTAAAATAATAAGGGAAAACAATGGGACAAATAAGTGCTGCTGGCTGCTCGCTTACTTGAAAGAAAATAAAAAGAGAAGAAAAAGGAATTTGAAAAGAACAGCCTATTGAAAGGAATGTGGAGGAGTAGAAGAAGAATACGAAGGAAGATGAGGAGGAGGAGGAGGAGGAGGAGGAGGAGGAAAATATTTTCGGTTAATTCCAGTCCAAAATCTTATGTTTCACCAATACCTCTTGTTTCTTCAAATTCAAAACTCAAAATTCATTTTTATTAAAGATTGGAGTACCTACCTAGAATGAATAAATATTGAAAGTAACTCTTGAATACTATAAAATAAGATAGATTGAGGTTGTAGAACAAAGCCTTACGTGATAATTTTTTTGTCAATGGCTCAACTGCCCATGAAGGATGTAGGCCTAGCAGCAGGTTGCCAGTTTCATATTCACTACACTATACAGGATAGGTGAATAATGATCAACCAGGATAGAGGTGACGTGTGATTAGCAAGTTGATCCTCTTAACCATAAGCTACCTTCCATAATCATGTGACATCGCAAAAACCTCTGAATAACATCCTGTTGATCAGTCCAGTCCAGTTGGTTATTGATTCGTAACATAACTATAATAATATATGTAAGACGTTGCCTTAAGTACAATTGTATTCTATGGCTGAATGAAATTGATGGATTGATAAGAACCTAAAGGCTCTATTGTGGTTTGGAAATGAATATGTTTCAAAATTTAATTATTAAAATCAAGTAGAGTAGCCTGGGGCGACACAGACTCAAAATTCCAAACAAATTTCACGGCATCAGCTAACAAGCAGACTGTGAAATGATTGAGTTAATATTGTGTTAGCGGGCTACTGATGGCCAATAATAATCACCCGACCGCAATCTGATTCACAATTACATCCTCATTATTCAACCGAAATTTTCGCATTACAAATTATTGCATCCAGACCTAATCCCTGCAAATTATCTCATTTTCATTCCTCTGTAGTCAGAATTTTGAATGCGTTTTCTACTCTAGTCTACTCGTATTTGTAGCCTGACATTGTGAATTGAAATTTTTTCTTGTATCTCATTCAATATGATAATCTTCAATGAAACACATCCACACCTTTCTCAATGACACAAACAGGTACTGTGTAATGATTTTAATGTATAATAGATGAATTTGAAGTCGAAAATCCTCCTAATAATGGCAGTTATGTACTTTTATTGAAGCAGTTATTTGATTTATCTGGAGAGTAGAACTAACTCGCAATTTGATAGCTTTTGTGTTGAATTCTTTCAACACATACAATACTTCTGCTTTTGTATTTATAGTTTCTTAACTCATACTATTTGTATTGTTTTGTATTGTCTATTTGTTTTGTATTGTATTTCTCTCGACGCATATAATTAAAAGACACAAAGAAAAATCCAAATAGATATATATTAATAATAATTTATATTAATATTCGTATATAAATTTATTCAAGATAGCAAAATAATACTTGGGCTATAGGTGAAAACACAACCGTCAAAGATTTCTTCTTCCCTATTTTTTGATAAAAATATTGCAAATAGATGTTTAAGTTTATTCTCAACTTGATCACAATGTTACTTCAATGCTGCTTAAATTATTAAAGTAGTCTACTTCACTTCTCTTCAAATAGTAAACTCACAACCTCTTAACAAAAAATTCTACTCTGAACTTTAAGTACACTGAAGGCTAAAGCAAAATAAAGCAAAAAGGCTTCCAAGCAAAATAACAGTCAACTTCATAACTAGTTATTTATCTCGTCCAGACAAAAGTAACAGTTAGATAGAATAACAGTTAGTTTATAAGTGGTTATTTAGCTTGTCGAAAGCTGATTGATACACATGTTAATGCGTGTCAGTCAAAGTGATTATTGACTCAAGTCTATTTCTGAGAGTGGAAGATATACTGCACCTGGCTATACTGGGGCTTTTGACATGTGTCTGATGGAGTTTTTGAAGTTGAATTTCTTGTTTCAATCTGTTGGGAAGCAACCTGCCGGCATTTGTGTAGTTGGCAATACTGGAATAGAGCCAATAATGCATATTTCAGCATTTGTAATTCTCGATCACTTGCTATTATTGAATTTAATTTTGGTCTACCAAGCGGTTAGCAATCTTCAATTCTGAAGTTCTTTAATTCCTTAATTCAATTATCAAGATTTTAATTCTTGAGCTCTCTCGATTTTTTTCTTAAGTTCTTGTAATTCATGATTCAATTAAATCTCTACTCATAGACTTCATCACAACTTTGAGGCAATCCAGCTGTTAGACAATGGAAGATGGGTGTGAAGACTCAAAAGAAGGAAACCATAATTTCAATTAATATAGTGCAAGTCAACAAGTGGTTTTAGTGAAAAAGGAGAGCCGTGATTGGTACAATAAAATCATGCTTCTTGATACAAATTGTAGGTAAACATGATATCAACATTAACAATAAGAGATTCTGGTGATATTTTGGTGAATTGCATTCTATTTTTATGTAGTAAAATAGGTTCAATTCATGATAACTCAAGTTAACTTTTTTCAAATACCATTGTTTCAAGTGATTCTTTGTTAGTGATCAGGAATAATATCTGATCATAATATTATTAACTAACTACATCATCTTCATAATCTACTGGGTATTGGTCTCTCGGTGAGGGTGATCTATTGGTGAACGTGATGTTAAGTCACGAACACTGTGGACTGCTCTTGGATGGGTGACCAGTACACATTGGCGATATGGAACTACCCGTAAGGGTCTCCTAACCATTAAAAGCCATAAGAATATGAATAATCTTCACAGTCATCGTTGATTTCAATCCAATAATCCCCGTCACAATCTGCATTTCTAAAAACAAAATATCATGACAGTTCCGTCAAGTGAAAAATTTAAAAGATGTGGATCAATAAATTCAGAAACAAAATCTTACTGATTCCTAATACGTTACTGGGCAGAAGTCGCATATAAGTTTCCTTTGATCAAGTCACGGTATTCAGACAGAAGACTGAATTATCTAATCAGGTGTCAAAATCGTTCTTTCTATTCCTTATATCGGCTTTCGGACTCCAACCGTATTTACTTTGTGATATTCATCCTCCTTCTAGTTCGTCCTCCTCTTCTTCTTTCTCTTCTTCTTTCTTCTCCTCTTCTTCTTCTTCTTCTTCTTCTTCTTCTTTTTCTTCCACTTCTTCTCCTTGTTCTCCTTTGTTTCGAAAGTCTTTTGAGCGATTGGCCAAACGAAGAGCTGATAGGCTTTCAACGCTCCAACGAATTTTCTAGAAGTATGGTTATTGGTCAGAGATAGGCCTATAATGCTGTGGCGACCATCTTGGAAGATCCGATGAGCGAGAGAGAGAGAGATAGTGTGCGGGAGAGAGAACAGGAGAGCCAAAGCCTTCTTGTGATTGGTCGTTTCGAAGGCGGATAACAATTACCATAATAATGCGATCAAATAAGCTTTAGGCTTTGAGAATCAGTCAGAATCCTATTTAGTGCGATATTTTCAAAAGGTTCCCCACAAGCATCCAAGAAGCTTAATATTCTGAACTCTAGACCTTGAAAATCAGTGGATTCCCTATTTGAGTTAGCTCAGACATCGTTTCAGGACATTATTATGTAACATGTGTGGATCTCGGACAAAAGAACAAGATTACTACTTAATGCACTTATCATTAAATGAACCAGTGAAGTCGACTTGATAAAATGGAAGAGTCGGCTGTTAGGATAGCCAATAGGATGCCACAAACCGTACATATGAATTCTAAAACTTATTTTCTAAACCGAATCATTCTTGTGTAGCTATTTCAATTTCTGGTTTCAATTCGTTGCTAAGAAGCAGAACAAGAAGTAACATTAATTAACAATGAATCCAAGCTATCAGCTATGTGTTAAATTGTAATTATTTCATTAACAGTTTATTAACAGACCTGAAAACTCTGACACCAGACCTTAGCCAGCAAGGTCACTCGATATTATTATTATTAAGGGGTTCAACGTAATAGTTTTGAGTTTACTTGAGCAACCAACAAAGAAGTAATGTGCTCTGTATTTTTTGATTCCAACACAAGAATTTGTTAAAACACAGATTAATTAAAAATCTAGATACCGGTTTCGGTTGCTACACCATTATCAGTCTCTGATGCACTGGAAGCTCGTGCCCACGAAACAGGTGAAGTGCCCGTATCTTTTACTGTCGAGCACTTCACCTGTTTCTGTCGCCAGTGCTCTGATGAACTAAAACTTGCAGCACAGAGCAGCAGTATTCATACTAACGTTCAAGCTCCGCTATTGGTAGTTGCTTCAACCAATCACTGTGAACGTCTGCCATTGGCCTAGACAAGCTCCTCCCCGATTAGCAGTTTACACAAAATGAAAGCTTCAGCCTGTAGTTAATGTGACGCAAATCGGGGAGGAGCTTGTCTAGGCCAATGGCAGACGTTCACTGTGATTGGTTCAAGCAACTGCCAATAGTAGTGCTTGACCGTTGGTATAAATACTGCTGCTCTATACTATATACTAAATAAGTTTTAGTTCACCATAGATTGATTAAGGTCTAGTAACCGAAGCTGGTATCTAGATCGTGAATAAATCTGTGGTTTGACAATAACTTGTCTTCTTATTTAATATGGATAACTACCACAATATTACCCCCACAAGACCACAACTTGTTGGAATCAGAATATTATTGAAGTGTTAAAATAAAAGATACAATAGGTTTTGAACTCTTATTCACTGGCAGCTCGAAACAGGTGAAGTGCTGTACAGTAAAATATATGAGCACTTCACCTGTTTCGTGCCGCCAGTGCAGTCTTATTAGAATATTAAATAGATTGATTTGTAAGTGAATGTAGGCTATGATATCAGAATTTAGAAAAAAATTGTGATAATGAATTGTTCATAGATACTCTCTTTTGATTCATCATTATATGATATATACTATTCTATCTATACCAAGGTAATTAGAAAAGGTAATTCTATTCTAATTACCTTGATCCATACTATTTATATATTACTTTACATATATAATGAACGTATATTATAGATTTTCATTGCGAGAAACAACAAAACATTTTTTAATGAATCAGAATCATTACTAGAGAATGAATTCAATCAATTCAAAAGTGAATTCTGTTATATCATTGAAATGTAGTCAGAAACTGTAACAATGAATGGCTCATTAATAATTGTTTTAGATCAATCCCATGCTTTTTTCCAGCGATCTCTCACTTTTTCAAAGCAAACTGGTGAGCCAATAGCAGAGAATCAAATCAGTCGAACATTTTTCACCT
The DNA here is from genome assembly GCA_017141385.1 of Sogatella furcifera. Classification (NCBI taxonomy): domain Eukaryota; kingdom Metazoa; phylum Arthropoda; class Insecta; order Hemiptera; family Delphacidae; genus Sogatella; species Sogatella furcifera. The sequence continues at coordinate 27,927,214 of CM029556.1, forward strand.
CGTGCCTCGTGTCTCAGTCAACCGTGAAAAGGGCTCGTTTACCCTTCCCCCCTTAAAACCCCCCAAAAACCTACCCCCACCCCTGTAACCAAAGAGTAGGTAGTCACACAGTGAGCACAAAAAAACTTCCTTTTGCTGTAGTGCATTTCGTAGAATATTTTCTCCTATTTCCGTTTAGGTGCCCGGGATCAAGTACAACTCTACTTCTTCGAGAAGCACTATTAGGCTAACAAGAAATTGGTGGAGGATAAGGGAAAAGGAAACTGAGAATGAGAGGAAAAGGAAAAAGAGATGAAGGTTAAGTGAAAAACAAGGGAAAAGGAGACAGATGAGTGGTAAGGAAGAAGGAAAAAGTAAGAGACACGAAGAGTGAGTGAAAAACGAGGAGAAAAAGACGGAGGAGGGGTAAAAAGAGAGGGAGAATGAGTAAGATGAAGAAGAAATAGAGAAGGTAGAAGGAAAAAGGATGAGAAGAGGAATTCGTGTAAGAGATGCAGAAAATAAGGAGGAGAAGTGAAAGAGGCGAAGGATTTAAGTGAAAAAAAGAAGAAAAAGATGGAAAAGTACCAAATGTTTGTGTGAAAGAATCGGAAAACGAAGGAGAAGGGAAAAGAGACGAAAGATAAGTAGGAAAGAAGAAAGTGAAAAAGGAGGAGGAGGGGAAAAAGACAAAGGATAAGTGAAAAAGAAGAAGAAAAAGATGGAAAAGTGCAGAAGGGTTGTGTAAAAGAATAAGGAAAAGAAGGAGGAGAAGGGGAAGATACGAAGGATAAGTGGAATAAAGGAAAAAGGAGGGAGGAGAAGGAAAAAGGAGAAAAAGAATTCGTGGAAAAGATGAAGAACAAGATGGAGAAGTGAAAAGAGACGAAGAAGGAGATGGAGAATTGTGAAGAGACGAAGCATAAGTTGAAAAGAAGAAGAAAAAGATGGAAAAGTGATGAAGGATTGGTGTGAAAAAATAAGAAAAAGAAGGAGAAGAAGGGAAAAGAGACAAATGATAATTGAAAGAGAAGAAGGAGGAGAAAGGAAGAGACTTGAAGGATAGAAAAAAAAGAAAATGAAGTAGGAGAAGGGGAAACAAACGAAGGATGAATAATAAAGAAGAATAAAAAGAAGAAGGAAGATTTTTGGGAGGAGGAGTAGGATTAGGACAAGGAGGAGGAGGTGATGACGGATGACGAGGAGGTGGAGGAGGAGGATTAGGAGTAAGAGGGGGAGGAGGAGGGGATGACGGAGGAGGAGGAGGAAGAGGAGGAGGAGAAAATTAGGAGGAGGTGATGTATTAGGGGGTGTAGAAGGAGGAGAAGGAGGAGGAGGAGCCGAAGAAGGGAAAAGAGAAGAGAGATAAGTGAAAGAAAGATGGGGAGGTGTAGGAGGGAGTGTGGAGAAGAAGAAGAAGAAGATGAAGAAGAAGGAGGAGGAGGAGAAAAAGGGCAATGTCCACTACTTCCAGTTCCACGGTAGGTAGTTCCTTACTTGGAGCATAGCAGGTTATTTGGAGACCAAGAGGCTATTGGCCTGCCAATTTGTTGCATAACGACCCGTGAGAGTCCCTCCTTTCGCTCCTCCCCCTCCTCTTCCTACTCCTCCTCCTTCTCTTCCTCCTCATCTATCATCTTCTCCTTCTTCTCTCCTTCTACCCTTATATCTTCTCCTCAGCCTCTTCTCAAGCCCCTTAGCTAACTTGGTTGGCTTTTTGGAGTTTATTTCTTGGGTTGAAGACGAACGTCTCACTTTTACAAGAATGACCTTTATGTACTTCCTTTCACCGGGAACTTTGTAAATTGTTCAACGTGGAAGAATTTCGCTGTTCTTTTCTATTCTGAGAGGCTACGGAATCTTGGTTTGTACAAATATCATAAATATATATTACAAACAGATAATAATAGTTTAACTCATTACATGCACATGATTTGTTATGGTCTATTAACACATCTATTCCAGCAATGATATAATGATTTTTTGACATTTACAACAATATTAGAGTCCACTCGAATGATTCCATATAAAATACTCCCCAAGTTTAATCATTTTCCGATACTTATGCACATTTTTGTAGTTCATGACATTTTTTTTCGTTTTCACCTCAATTTTATACTACATCATGATTAAATTATCGATTGATGCCAACATTAGTTCTAGGCGTGTGCGTTGTTGTTCTGAAAACTGATATACCCTCGAATTCCAGAATTTGATATAGATAGTCTTAGATGTTATTTAGTCTTGGAAAATTCATCAAAAATTGGCTAACCAGAACTCACTTTTGCATACAGATGTATAGTCTTGTAGAGGTAATCCAGAAAATAAATTTTCAAGTGCCAAATTAAGGTAATAAATTGTGTATTTTGTGAAATTGAATAACATTTGAATTAATTAGAATCGTCTTTTAACATCTGAAGATATTCAAAAGAGGGTAACGATACGTTTTGAACTTTATTTGTATTCTATTTTGTTTGTATTTTGAACTATATTGTTCATATTATAACTGCAAAGCGCCTACATTAGAATGGGAAAACAGGAATGAGTGACTTATTAGAGAAAGTTTGTCCAAGCAAAGAAGCCCCTCTGGCAACAAGAGAAAATGACTCCAGCTCGGTCAATATTGGTTCAAAAAATATTGTTTTGGTCTCAAATTGTAGATCCGAATGTTTTTTATGATTGAGACACAATCAATAATTTTTGAAACAATATTGACCGAGCTGGAGTCATTTTCTCTTGTTGCCAGAGAGTCTTCTTCGCTTGGACAGACTTTAAAAGTAGTTGGTTGAAGAGAGATGAACGCACTAGTCTGACTCAGACAAGGTGAACGCAGAGTCAGACAAGGACAGAATGATGGAGAAGGAGCATTCGTAGAACAAAACATTCAAAACGCACCCCAGGAAAAGTCGTAGAGAAGTGAGGAAGAGGGGAGTGGGAGAGAAGAAAAAGAATAAACACCACAAAACAAAACAACAAAAAACGGAATATCCAGGGCAACAGCCATGTTGGAAATCTCTGCTAGCCACCATCTTGTAATTGCATGCTACTCACTTACACAATCCCTCTCATTCGCTCTCTCTCTCTCTCTCTCTCTCTCTCTCTCTTGCTCTTTCCAACTCATTCATATTCTCGTCCACGTTTTCTTTCTCTGTTTTTCAGACATTTCGGAAGTAGAATGATGGGACAGAGAGAGTCCCAGGCACAAAGAAGGAAATATTCTTCTCTGCGATAGGGGGGGATATTCTTCTCCGGCTCCGTACCTCCCATTTAAGGTACTCTGACCCCGTTTTTAGTCGGTAAATTATCACATTATCCTCCCCCTCCCCCCGTTGAACACCAGCTATAATAGCTTTCTCACTGAAAATAGTCATTATTGTGTTTGGTTTTTGTCTCGCTTTTTTTTCAACCTATGGTTGTGAAACAGGATGTGTGTGTTATTATTGAATTTGTTACTGAGTCTATTGTTTCTCTTTCTCTTTCTTTGTGATCATCAACTTATTTTCAACTTTGTGGGTGGAGTGAGGGAGGAAGGGGATTTCTATGTCTCAACTTCGCCCACAAAAACTGTATGCCACAACTTCACCCACAGATTTTTTTGTTAATTTTTACTAAGTGAAAAAAAAATAAAGTCATTTATCTATTGATCTTTTCTCTACATTACAGGCTCATCTGAGATTTCTTTTCAATTCTATTAATCCCCCCTTCATCCCTCCTTATGTACTTACTAATATCCTAGGTTTCGATTCATAATTTTCAACATTCTACCATAGACAAAGTATATACAACATAACTACTATGTCTACGATTCTATTTATCAACGTGGAGTCAGCTGTAACATTTTTTGAAAAGTTACAATGTTTCCTCGATATTGATTAATAACTTCAAGTAATGGAAGGACTTGATGTTGTCACAAATTCACATTATTCAATAAAAAATTATACAAAAACATGTGAAGTACAAAAAAATCCACAACATCAACATTGAATCAACAAATTTAATTAATAACTCTTACTCTATTCACATTGTAACATCAGATTATTGGAATAAATGTTGGAATTTGAATATCTTTCGATTAAATTGAAATAAACATTGGTCCAATTTTATTTAACTCACTTCCTATGTTCGATCATGAAGGGGATCATACTGCACTGGCGGCTCGTACCCACGAAATAGGTGAAGTGCCCGTATCTTTTACTGTACAGCACTTCACCTGTTTCGTGGGCACGAGCCGCCAGTGTTATACTGATCTCACTCTATGGTATTCACAGATAGACACCAAAAAAATTAGTAACAACTCAATTTTATCGATTTGGATTATTATAGGCCTATTTCTGCATCAGCCTTCTTAGAAAGGGAAGGTACTTTATTTTGACTTACTGATGGTACATGAGACTTCACAGAGGCGATAATAATAATTATTTTTTTATCATTGAGTCAGATAGGAGGGGACTTCAACTAGCGGACAATAAAAATATGCACCCTATCATTTGAAGGTGCATATTATTTTGAAAGAAGAGACAAAATTAATGGAGAAAAGGAAGAAGAAGAAGAAGAAGAAGAAGAAGAAGAGGAAGAAGAAGTAAAAGATCTCTTGTCAATAATCATTTCAGACACCAGCATTCCAATAAAAGTGGATTAAGGATTAAATGACAGCATATAACAATGAAGGGATGAATTACTAGTATTTCCTGTTATACGATTGTAGAGTAGGCCTACCGGATAATGATAGTGGAATATTTAATTGAATAGGGGTGAGTGTTTGATATCGAGGGTGGTACAGTCTGGTCAAGTAAAGAAGATATTCTGACAAGATTGGAAAAAGACTACAGCTCGGTCAATATTGATTCAAAAATTATGAAATTGGTTTCAAGTTGTTAAAAATAACGCCTTCCACAACTTGAGATCAAATTTTCAATTCTAATTGATATTGACCTGGCTGGAGTCATTTCCCCATCTTGCCAGAATGTCTTCTTTGCTCAACCAGACAATATTATAGCTGTAATCCATTGTAATCGTTATAATTTCAGTGTGTAGATCTTGCGTTGGTGTTGATTAAGGAGATAATATTAGGAACGTTACCTTGAAAATTCCGAAATTATTCCGAATTAATTTAAGTTATAGATGAACGAGGAGAAAATGGTCATGGACTGTTATTTGTGATGTGAATGATAAATATAATTATAAATGGAAAATAAATAACAAATTAATTTCATTTCCTTCATAAAAAACATTATAATTTGACGGTAATTTGAAGAGGAGAGGTAACTTATTGATTTTGTTTTCAAAGTAATCATTGGATTGCACTGAATGTATCTAATAAAGTATATTCACATATGAGTATATATTCATTCATTTATTACAATATCAAGGAAGAATACAGGCATTATGCCCAAAACAGTCTCCACTATAATTTACAGACAAGTTAGCCAATGTTACAAAAAAAAAGAAAAAAGAACATGCAAATCGCAATAGCTATGAGTATAAGTAAACACTATGCAGTACAAAAGAGTTCCAGCAGAATGTTGTATGTAGTATTTGTGATACAATGCATGCTAATAAATTATAATTGGGATCTCAGTACCCTTTCTAGTAGAAAGTACCATTTTTTACAACATGTTTCGCTCTCTGTTGCATTTTCAATACAGTATAGTCTAATTGTGATTACAATGTTTATAATGCATTGATAACATTTTTTATCTTGACAAGTTAACTTATTGTATATTACTGTATTATACACCACTATACAATTTCCACATAAACAATATCTTATATTTTCGTTCATCACGTTGATTAGGCTTAAGCTGAGATAATATTCATAAGAAGTCAACTGAAGATGTGACTCATAGTGAAAATTCAGAATCTCAATTCACATATTGCATTCAACTATGAGAAAAATATTTTTTCAAAAATACAGCTATGGGAGCTGAATCTTAGAAGCTTAAAAAAAGCTGAGAAGGTCAGCATGAATACTGAGCTATTCATAATACATCTGAAATATTTTCAGTCCCTAATTGCAACCTTATTTTGAAATGTTTCAAAAGAGAAACCTCTATTCACACACACACTTAAATTGAATACAGAGCATGAAATTTCTTCATATTTTTCAACTTTTCTTCTCCTTCTCTTTCTTCTTCTACTTCTCCATCTCCATCTTATTCTTCTGTTGCTTCCTTTCATTTCTCTCTTCACTCCTTCATCATTCTATCCTTTTCGCCTTTTCGGCTAACATCTTTCCAGCTCTTCCAATTTATTTCTCCAACTCCAGTTTTTAGACAAAGCTGATGGGAGAATGAGTATTGGAAACACAATAAACTGTATGAATGCGCTAGCTATTTGTAAAGAATTTTGGAATAGAGTTTATAATTAATTCGTTAGTAGTTCGTTAGTGAAAAGAGTAAGATTCAGAAGTAAAGAGAAAGACAGAGAGTTACATAAGGTAACATATTTTAATTACAAATACCAATTGCTTCCTAATCTTGAAAATCCTTGTGCAAAAATGATCATTACTTGATAATTTCAAAACTCATCATTCAAGTTTAACGAATAGAATCACAGATCTTCTTTAAGAATTCATAACTCAACATATTTCAATAGTTACAATCATTTTTGTGATTGTAATTGTTTACTGGAGCAAGTTTTCTTTTCTAATAAATAATATTTCTGAAAATAATAAGTGTAGTACTCACCAGGCATACATGCACTACCAGGGAAGCCAGCACTTTTTTGTAGTTGAGGAAATCCTAGAAAAAAAAAGATATTTTCATTGAACTTCTCACTTTCTTATCATCGTTCACATACTAATAAATTTTCAAAATCATACAATTTGAACAGACATTCTTCGAAAACCATGAGAACTTTACAAAAATATCACATTCATGTCTACATTAAAATGTTGAGAATCCACCATTTTATGTGGATGGAGCTCGAATTTTTATCTTGTCGTTAGCTGGATGGAACCCATACCTCTATGACATTTCACAAATTCTCATTGCCCATACTCTGTTAACTCAAGAAATCTGTGTGATAATCTCTTTTCCATTATCATAGCTCGGGATTTAAGCCGATATACTGTATTATGTAATCTAATTGATTGATAGGAATGAATTTGTATCTATACAATTTCATTGAACAAACATGAAATATGATATTTATACTGCAATTCATTTCACTAAAGTTCTAGTTAACAACTACAATGGAAATCAATATACAAGTTTCTGCAAAATAGAACGAGAAAATCCGCTAGAAATGATGTTTAACCTCAAAATCATCCAAACCATGATAAATATGAATATTAGCTATATCTCTCCGAGCAAAATCAGATACGAATCACGATGATCAAATCTAGCCGAGGCAAATTCCGTTAAGGAAATTGGCAGGAAAGGAAAAGGAAGAGGTCCTTAAGGAGGCATCCAATCGATAGCTTTTCCAGATATCGGTGAAAACTGTCTACTGGTTTGGGAAATTCGCTTTTCCTCAGCTCGAGACATTTATATGGAGATCAGGGATGTTGCAAGAACTCTTTCCAGCAATCTTTGGTTTTGAGAATAAAGTGCTAAGAATGTGTAAATCTGTGCTCATAATATGTGTATTGTTATCAAGATATTTTCTTATTTATTCTCTAGTCCATCCCGTTCAATGAATAATACATTTATTTATTTGAGTTCACTAGGAGTGGTTACAAGTAGGCTGTTATCCTAATGGTGATCAATCCTAGTGAATGTTACACAAATCAGATTCTCATGGATCAAAAAATCATCTTCGTCAATGTTTCAGTTTGATTTTATTCATGTAGTCAAGTGAGAAATCATGTTTATAATCAAGATATATATAATGATAATTGTTAGTGATTTGTCTGATCTCCTATTCTGAATAACCAATTTTTCAATAAATACTATTTCAAGCAGCACTTTGATAGAGCACAATTTATTAGTGTTAATAAATTATTTATTATGTAATTTATATAATTATATTAAATTATATTATATGTATATTATATAATATGTAATTTATTAGTGTTTCTCTTGAAAAGATTATGTATCAGCCCTACTGAGATTTTTTTCATTAACATATTTTTCATCATTGCCAGGTATTTTTATGCTATCCACTGGTGGCTCGTGCCCACGAAACAGGTGCTGTACAGTAGAAGATATTATAGATAAACTCAAAAACTTCAATACGGGCACTTCACCTGTTTCTTGGACACGAGCCGCCAGTGATGCTATCCCAGTATTCATGAATGCTATTGAATTTGTTTCAACATTGGGAACATTGGAATGTCAGTAGCCTAAAGCTGAAGCTAAGAAGTTAGGCAATCTGGTCCTTGTGCGCTTCAACAGCTCATGTTGTCATTTAGCTGTGCCTAGATGGAGCTTTTGAGGTTAAAAGCGACATTATAGTGCTTTACTTCATCTGTTTGTAGATTACATCAGGTACAAGAGATAGACGAAACCAGCTAATTTTTTCACCTGTATCTTAATGGAAGTGTGTTGTATTATAGGATATTCTTTAATCCTTTTCTATGTTTGTTCATTTATTAGTTTCAGTTGAATAATGTAATAAGTTCATACAATCTACATCATTATTGTTAGTTTTTCTCGTCTTGTTCGTTCCATCATCAACACAAGGAATTTCTGCAACGTGTTTAAATGCGCCACCAACACAACCCGAAACAATTTCAAATTAAGAACAGAGCCTCTCTATTAGACTCCAATCTCGTTGCTTGCAAATTCCAATTCCGTGGCTCACAGCTGTTTTAATTCGTTTGTTTGTTAAACTTTAATCAATTTGCCACTTGTTTCTTTACACCCTCTACTCTGCACTCCAGTCTCGCAATTTGAACGAGTTTAAACACTTTACTCCCAACAATTTGCTCTGTATGTTCTTCTCCAATTTCGTTTACTCCTTTTATCAGCTCGTTTGTTTCGTTTCTTTCTCCTCCTTTTTTACCATGTTCGTTCATTTATTCTTCCACCGTAACTTTGTCAGCAAAAATATGTGTTTGAAGTTTGTTTTCAATTGCGCAATAAACGATTTTATTCAAATTACTCTTTAAAGTAGAATATCTAGAAGTATAAGTAACATCTAGAAGTATAACTAGAAGTATAATAAAAATATCTGTCTGAAGTTTGGTTTCAATTGAATTTTGTATATATTTTGCTTTAATTAAACGATTTTTTTCAAAGTACTCTTCAAACGGCGGATTCCTGATACACAGTGTTGATCCGCCGTAGTGATACGGAGTCCAAAATTGATACAGGAGGAAGCTTGTTTATACGAAACATTTGCTTCAATTTTTCGCCGCCATATTGGAAATAAGATGATTCCATTCTTCAATGATTCAACATTCCACCATGTTTATATTGCATATAATTCATGAAATACTGTGAATGATGCACAGCTCTGCCAGTCCAGTCGGCAAGCGGTCTGCGAGTGATCATTAGTGTACATCTTCAGCAATCTCAGCAGATCGTTACGTTCTCGTGGACAGCTCTCACACTGTCCTGACAGAGCTAAGCATTGATGAAGGTCATTCTGAAACCATCAGATTAGTGGATAGTAGCTAAAGCTGACGCCAACAAGTAAGGCGGTATCGTCTGTCCTTTGTACCTGATGTAACCTACTAACAACACTGATGTGAAGCATTTATTGTATTTCGAGAACATTATGTAGGCATAGCTAAATGACAACTCTAATCAGCACAAGGTTTGTACGAGACTGTCCACTTTTTGTCAACTATATAAATAGGCTGCCCAAGCAAAGAAGAGCCTTCGTCAAGATGAGAAAATGACTCCAGCTCGGTGAATATTGGTTCGAAAATTATAGATTTGGTCTCAAATTGTAGATGAGAATGTTTCCTATTGGGACAAAATCAATAATCTTTAAACCAGTATTGACAGAGCTGGAGTCATTTTCTCATCTAGCCAGAGGCTCTTCTTTGCTTGGACAAACACGTTAATCCACGTTTTCGAGTTTCTCTTTGTTTCTCTCTATATCTCTTCTTGTTCTCTGTCACTGGCGGCTCGTGCCCACGAAACAGGTGAAGTGCTGTACAGTAAAAGATACGGACACTTCACCTGTTTTGTGGGTACGAGACGCCAGTGTTTTCTGTCCACCTAGACTTCTTTCCCCACCTACACACAAAACAGAATTGTAATTACTACTTCAAACAATCAATTTATTACCGTTGACACATCGTTTCAATTTGTCCCGCTTTTCGCAAACTTCATCTTCTATTTATTTTTTCACGCTGTTGTTTTTGTCACTTTTCCTCTTCCTCCTTCTCCTCCTCCTTCTTCTCCTCCTCATCCACCACCTACAATCAGCAGAAGGATTGTTTTAATTACATTTTGTTGCGCTGTGCTGCCGTCTGGCGGGTAGCAGCGGCACTAACTTCTTCTCCGGCAGCACTGCTACCAACCAACTTTCGAATAGAACGTCACTTAACCTTTTCAAATTACTTGAGGTGTGTGGGTGGGGGGAGTTGCCTAGCCTGTTGCTATTTAAAATTCAATTACTGGCTCCAGCGTTGCTTTATATTGCCGCTTAATTTGTGCAAGGAATGCGCAATAATTGTTGATAATGCTGTTCCCCCGTTTAGAAGTTTACTAGTTCCTTGTTCAGAGTTCTGTTCCTTGTTTATAGGAGCGGAGCACCTTCCAGCTAATGTTGATGTCTTCTTTTAGTTACTTCTCAGGCATTTCACTCCTATTCCTTTCACTCTTCAATTCTTATTTCTCTGTAAGTCTTCTTCTTCTTCTTCTTCTTCTTCTTCTTCTTCTTCTTCTTCTTCTTCTTCTTCTTCTTCTTCTTCTTCTTCTTCTTCTTCTTCTTCTTCTTCTTCTTCTTCTTCTTCTTCTTCTTCTTCTTCTTCTTCTTCTTCTTCTTCTTCTTCTTCTTCTTTCTTCTTCTTCTTCTTCTTCTTCTACTCTTCTTCTTTTTCTTCTTCTTCATTTTCTGATTCTATTTCTCAACGATTGAACCTTTTGATAGAATTTCAGCACAGTTCAGGTAAGTTGAATTAATTATAAATAATAATTTAAAAACAACAAATTTTAAAGAGCCAATAGTTATTTTCCAAGATTGTCAGATGAGCCAACCTAACGTTGCAAATACTTTGTTCAAATGAGTTTCCTTCCTGTACGATTGCGTATCAATTCTTGACTTTTGTATCATTACTTCGTATCAAATATCAACCGTTTGGAGAGGTCTCAATCCTCCTCATCCTGTTCTCCTTATTTCTATCCAATTTTTGGAACTTTCCCCTCCCTTTCTTCTTCCCCTCCTTTCACCTAACCCTATCCTTCTCTCTCTTATTCTTAGTTTGCATCTTTTCTTCCTTCTCCTTTTCCTGGAATTTTGTTTCGCCCATCACTAAAGGTTCTCTCAATTTGGTCGACTTGAAATTTACTCACAATGATTTCAGCTCTTATTGCTTCGTTTGTTAACGCAGAAGTGTTAATGAAGTTTAAAAGCGGCTGTAACAGTTAGTGCACGGTAAGAAACTGTAATAGAATACACTGGCGGCTCGTGCCCACGGAATAGGTGAAGTGCTGTACAGTAAAAGATACGGGCACTTCACCTGTTTCGTGGGTACGAGCCGCCAGTGCTAAAATGATATTACTGCGTCAGTAGATTTGCAGTCTTATTCGAATTGGACTGAGGTACTCAGACTCGAGTCGAGCCAACACCCTCACAACAGCTTTGAGGCTACACACGAAACTACGAATGTAAAAAAATGTCTGTGAACCTGTACTAATGTGTAAACAACATAATATTCAGATTATTATTCAACTTCTCATTCGAGAGAAAATAATTCCAGCGTGAAATTCACTGGCGGCTCGTGCCCACGAAACAGGTGAAGTGCTGTGCGGTAAAAGATACGGGAACTTCACCTGTTTCGTGATCTCTCATCGACTATGAAGCACGTTCGACTGCCATTTTGAATGCTATTGGCTGTCTACTACGTCACACGGCCTCGACCAATCAGGAGTACAAGTGCACGCCCACAACGCGTTCTCATTGGCTGATATCTCTACATCGTATAGACTCAATTTTGTGGGAGGTACGACGTAGAACAGATTCAGCCAATGGTAAACGAGTATCCAATTCGGCAGAAGTTTCAGTTTTGAGATTTGATAATAAGCTGATTGTTGAAAATGGAAATGAATTTCTATACTGTTCTACTTCTACCGAAGTTGAAATTTTCTTTCTATCATGTGAAAAATGTGTTATTGTTACTAAGAATTGACTCAAATGTATTATATCCTACTTATCAAGAGGAATTGGAGTTGTCAAAATGAGTGTGTATGAAATTGATAAGGGGTCTTCTATTCGGTAATACCATTTCCTTCCTATATGACATCTTCAAAATTGCAAATAGCTATTTCATAGGCCTAATCGAGCTATACATTATAGCACAACATTTCTAGACCTTAAACGAACGTCTCCACGAAATTTCAACATTTTCTGCCGATTGGTTCTCAAAAAATCTGAGAAAACGCAGAAAAACAATAGAAAAATGCAAATATTGAGCGTATCCTTGGAAAGTTTAAAAAAACCTCTCTTAACGCGCGTCTAAACGTCCAACTGAACATGCCTGCCAAATTTGAACGCATTCGGTTCAGTGGATTTTTAGTTCTGATGATGAATGAATCAGTCAGGCACTGCCATTTCGCTTTATTGACATAGATTATTGTCATTAATATTTCCTGGAATACGTTTCAAATAAAAATTCAAGGCTCACTGAAGGCATGATTATATGCAATTTTCTAGGATTATTGGTTGAAATTCCTTGTTAATTTCTGAGAATAAAGTATTTGGTGATATAAGACTGCGTACATAAATAATTAACACTACATAGAAAATATTTGTGTTCAACTATAAATTTATAGGAAGACTTGAACAGTAAGCAATTGCGAGCAAATTTTATAATTTAGCAAGTAGTATTTTTTATTTTGGCATATTTCTAGCTTTCGTTCTGTATATGAAACATTGTTTATAGACGCTTTCATGATATATTATTTTTATGATTATACGTGTTTCATTATTTGATAAATTGTATTGTTGTGTCAAAATAAAGAAATATTTGATTTGATTTGAAGTATGGACTAATTCAAATCAACTCTGTTAATATGATTAGCCTAATAAAATTTATCTACCGTCCACATCGATGAAACATTATAACGTCAATGTCAATTAGCCTAGTCATTGCATGGCTATACATTGACCTAGACATTTATCATATTATTTAGGGGTGAGCCAGGTGAACATAAGAGGGTGATGGGTTAGAAAGGAGGCGAAGAAGACGAAGGAGAGAAATAAGTAGAAAAAAGTGTAACAAAATAATAATATTATCCTTGTATCCCTCTAAAGTGGTGTATGAATTGAAAACAGTTCTCTTAAAATCGCAAAGGGTGAAGAGCCCCTCATTTGCTTTCTATGATGATTTGACACTGTGTTGACAGTTATCATAGTGAAATTCAAAAGAAAAGAAGAGATCAACTAGGAATAGAATCGGGAGTTGGAAGGGATCCTAACCACAACAGACAGCCCTCTTCCTATTCTTTTTCTATCCTGAATAGTGTCGAATTCCACAATATTGTTCAGGATCAGGACCCACTGCTGACGATCTTTATCCTTTTAAATCTATCCTGCAGCCTGCACGAGATGAATGGATCACAAGGTTAGATAGAGAAGGGCCAATTTAGGGTTTCCTGTATGCTAGACAACGGTACAAGGTTTGTGTCAGAAGTAGTCAGAAACATTAATCGATTCGGAGTTATCATAGATGTCGCCCAAGTGTTTGACCAAATATATGAGTATATTGGTGTGGTGGAAGCTTACCAATAGGAAAACCTTTCCTTTGGTTTTCCCCACCATTAAAAGCCATAGGAATATTTTTCCATCATAGATAATCGAATCATAATTATTCAAAAAAATCTTCATCGATTCAACTTTTTTTCTAAATAAAGTTTAATTCAATGAAGAGAATGGGAAGCTGTTGGAATGCTGTAGGAATGGTAGCCTAATGTTTATGAGAAAGATTCAGTTTTTGTTTGTAACACTATTGTAAATCTCTGAAATATTTTATCTAATATTAAAAATAACTACCACAATATCATATTCATCATTTTCTAATTGAAAACTGAGTTTTGATTTTTCACAAAAATGGGAAAAATCATGTAATATTGGAATATTAAAATGGCAGGGTAGATGAAAATGAGAAAACTATTATCAATCTCTGAAATATTTTATTTAATATTATAAATAACTACCACAATATCACATTCATTATTTTCTATTTGAAAAATGTGTTTTTATTTTCACAAAAATGGGGAAAAATCATGTTATATTGGAATTTTAAAATGGTAGGGTAGATGAAGATAAGAATGGAGATGCTGATAAACTTGATATTTATGAATGAACTGTGATAATCACTCACAATGAAATAGATAAACGTATACTCTTTATGTATATTTTAATTAAAATGTCAAGGCATCTGCTACACTATACAATTAGCAGGATTCATAAGTTTAGAAGCAAAATCAGCATCAGTAATTATTTAATAGTTTAGAACATTAAGTTACATTATTGATTGGATATCAGTCAACTTATAATCATAGTAATCATATTGTAAAACATCTTTTACGCCTTTATTTATTATCAACATCAGCCTATATTGATTACTCTATTTGTAATTTAGTTTCTGAAATGAATAATAGTTGTCATTCATAGCCATTTTCTAATCAATCTTTATCAGAGTATCCTATTCTCTCTAGTCTCAACTTGCATTCAACTTGACTTATCAATCATCCTTCATCATTTTTATCTTCCATTTGAATCATTCATAAATTTATCTGATAATCAATTCTTCCATTTTGATAATTACTTGAGAAATGTTAGATTCTCAAATAATATTTTTGTTATTTGATACTCAATTTTTTCTTCAAAACTTGAAAAACTAGTCAGAAACTAATAGAAATTCTCCCTCATACACATAATAAATGCCCGCAGTTGCATTAAGAAAATCTCCATTCCTCCGCTCCATTTTCTATTTAGTTTTCCCAGCACATTTCCCCCTCCTACCCTCACCACAACAATTTTCCAACCCGGCGTTTTTGCTCCCTCTATTTATTTCTTAATCCTGACGCGACCCGGCCAGGGTAATAATTCAGGCTGGCATTCTTAGAGCAATGTGCCTTTATTTTCTAATCTTACCCGCTTTACTTCTGGCAATCTATATGCTGGATGGCTCTGTCTCACTCCCACCGGCTTTAATTCGCATTTACCCTCTCACTCCAACACATTCCAACCTCAAACAAAGCAACACACACACACACTCATTTCACTTAAACTCAAATACCCTTTTTAACATTCTTCCCTCATCCCTCCCTTCGTCACCTCCTCCTCCTCTTACTCCTCCTCTTACTCCTCCTCTTTCTCCTCCTCCTTCTTCTCCTTCTCCTCTTTGTTCCTCCTTCTTTCCTCTTCATCCATCTCTAAATACGCGACGTTAGTTTTGTCGCCTTCTTTTCCGCGTTGCGGTGGCATTTAAAGACTATTAAAGCGTTCTTTCCTACTTCCTCCTTCTCCTTCTCTTCCTCCTCCTCCTCCTCCTTCTTCTCCTTCTTCCTTCTTCTCTTATCCTTCTCCTCTTCCTCCTCCTCTTCCTTTTTCTCCACAGCCAGCATCTTTTCTTTCCGCCCTCAAAAATGTCGAGAGTAAGTAGTAATTCATTTTGAAAAGCCCGCGCGCACGACGCTCTCGTGCACTGCCAACCTAACAGACTGAAAACCCATTATCTGTGTCCTCCTCTCTTATACGGTAGATCTCTCTTGTTTTCACAGCATCAGCACCCCAGATAATATTTGAATGCAAAAGAAGAATGTAAGACGAAACGCTGCGGTGGCACTAATTAGTAAGGAGTTGGGCGCTTTTTCGCACTCTTTATTCTTCTTCCCTCGTCCTCCTCCTCCCCCTCCTCCCACTCTTCCTCCTCTTCATCCTCCTTCTCCTCCTCTTTCTGTTCTTCTTCCACACCCTCTCCTCCACCTCCTCCTCCTCCTCCTCCCCTTTTTTCCTTTCTTTTGTTTCGCGAAAAAGATTCGGCAGCCCCGAATTTTTCCGCGGTGGCTTTTTTTTTTGAAAGCGCGAGAGATTGCTACTCGAGCTTTTCTCCTTCAATGGCTGTGTACAAAATTGAGAGTTCAAGGTTCCCTTTTAATCTTTCACGAATTATGTCACCTCACCCTGTATAATAAGTTATTCGAGTATTATTATTCTTGTCACTTGACTGTTTTCAATGGAGGGTTGTCTGAAAAGTAAGCAATGATGCGTCCTAATTAATGGTTTATATAGAATGACGCGCAGTACAAGGTTATTCAAGGTTCTTGTAATAACCTTAGCGCAGTGCACGTGGAGAAGCTTATCAACTGTTTTAGATGAGACTGATGTCTGAAAAATGATACTAAGTTTTCTGTCGTAACTCACATTATCAAGAAATATTAGTTTTTCAGGTACTTATCGAGCAATCTCACACAGTAATGGGACTTTGCAACAATATAGAAATCACTGTATTGGTTACCACTGGAATTGGTTAATGTTTTGAATATAGTCTATTCAGTTACATTACATTCGTGAGTGCGCAAGCTAGTGCTCTGAACTGCTCTTCCGTCAATTTATACCACTGGCGGCTGGTACCCACGAAACAGGTGAGGTGCCCGTATCTTTTACTGTACAGCACTTCACCTGTTTTGTGGGCACGAGCCGCCAGTGATTTATACCACAAAACAAGTTTATAATGGGTAAATGAAGCTTACTATTACAATTTACAATAATACTGTGTACTAAATACATTACACTAGAATTCAATCACTGTGGAGCTACAATCTTCAAATAATAAAAAACTTTAAACTGAATGTTATAACTGAAAATAGAGGAATTATAAAAAATATAGAAGTATTGATACTGAGCAAGATATTTGAATGCTCCTAGTATATCCGACACGAAAGAGTTGAATGGTTTATTCTGTCTCTTTTACATGATGTTACGTACTATCAGCTATTGTAAAACATTAATTGTCATATCTGATTTCAAAATTATAATCAGGGCATAGCTAAATGAACAGAGTTCAGTAATATCCATTCATTTTTATTCTGACAAAAGATCCAAAATTTGAGTTAATAATCAATTTATCGACATTAATTCATTAAACGCTTTACGTGTTCTGTGAGTTTTACACACTCTTATTTCACACTGCCTAAAGCCTATCGAGAGTGTGGGAGAGAAAGAATAAGTACAAAAAGAGAAATGAAAATAGAAGAGAAAAAGACAGAAAAGAAAAAAGCAAGGAAGAAGGGTTCGTGCCTGTGAGTTAATGCTGCTTTGTTGTGAGCGTTCATTCTCTTATACAGCAGACGCAAATACGATTGGCTTATGGTGAACGACTGTTATCAATGCTCAGCTCCGTTAGGACAGTCGGCGAGCAGTCTACTAGAGCTTATCAAGTCTACAGCGATCTTAGCTGAACATTCTCGTTGTCGTGGACCGCTTGCAGACTGTTCTGAGAGAGCTATCGCGAGTAGAAGTCATTCGCCAACCGTCGATTTTGTTGGAACGGACTCCAACACCCTTCTAGGCGAGAAGCTCTATCACAGAACAATCTGCCCTTCTAACACCTTTGAGAGGAGTCTTTTTCAGGAGGGAGGGAGGGGAAGGTATAAGGGGTACTTGGTCTTAGGACTTAATTAACTGTGTGTGCCCTTGGATTGTGGACTTGAACTTATTTTCGGTGGCAAGAGCAAGCAAGCAGCTTGGTGTTTCAAGCTCTTCAAACGGCTTTGCGCTCTAAGCTTGAATTGCTCTACAAAAAGTGCATGTGTGGGGGTTGGATATTGGATTTATTGATGATTTCTCAATTATGAATAGAGATCAACTTTTGTCTACGTAATTTTAAATATTATTTAAATATAATATCCATATTATGAAGATCGGTATCGAGTGGGCAACAGGTTATCAAATCATAATGAATTAATTCAATTCATTGAAAAAAATCACGAGATTAAGTTAACATAAGCAGAAATAGCGGAACTTACATATTATAAAGGTAGTAAATATCACATCGATACAGTTAAATAGATTCTAAAGAAGTTGAAGTATTGGATACAAATATTTGAAGCCTTTATTAACCAGCTTATACCTTCAGAACAACAAAATTTGTTTTCGATTGAAATTTAATATGGTAGTCGTTAAAAGTTTTCTTAATTCATTGATATTTTTTCGAGTTACTGCCTTCTATTCTGATTGTTGAAAGAAACTGAGAATGGAATCGAATTTCAAGTTGACTGAAATGAAGACATTAATGTCTCTATAATTCAAGATACATGTTTTTATTACTGAGAGATAAATAGTATACACGTTAGCATGCGCTATGAGGAAACCTTACAAAAGCTTAAATAACAGATAATGTGGATAAACAATTCGAAAACTAATCTTTTTGTTATAGAATTCAGTAACATTTTTAAGCTATCCCACATATTATTATTCTTTTTTTCCTATTCATTTTGTTTTTATGAAACTCACATGGTTCAAATTGTATGGCTCATTATTATGATGTGATCGATCTTATGTCCTATCACGTCCTCTTGATCTATTCCTGACATTCTCATCATCATCATTATCATCCATATTCATTCATCAATTTATTTTAGGAAATACTTCTCACTTTTCAAATAGAAACACTGACAATATAGTTCAAAACGTTCAATCTTAGCCTTGTCTACTTGCATGTCTGTGTATACGCGTATGTAAGTACGCTTCAGTGTGCTAATTTGGGGTGTGTAAAGTTTTGTATAAGTAGCCCGATATCTACAGATATAGAGCAGTTATGTTCCTCCACACTTAGCCTGCTATAAAAGTTTTATTCTTTTTTCTTTCTCACATTACGTTTCCCTCTCGACGCCTCTAAACAATGCTATTGAGCCGTCAGTTATAATCGAGACCGATTCACATGCGTGCACAATAATTATTTCACTTGTGATTTGTAGAGTTTTGTTGTGGCACTACCTTTCCCTCTATTGAAAAGGGTGTTGTTTTTTCTCAAATTTTGCTGATTCAAAAAAGTTGAATCCTAATCCAGCAATTTATAGAGAACAGTCTATTTCTTAAACCCCTCTAATTTATAAAGATGTTTATTTGAATTTCTTCCGTCTTTAGATCATGGATAAAGTGGAATACATGTGTAAAAATAGCCTAGGGATTATTATCACAATATTATATCATAATATAGGGTATGGCTTTTGATAATGGTGAAACCCAAGGGCTGTTCCAATCTGCCATGTAAACTAACTCTCCCTAAGTTGGGTGCATATGGAACCATTTAGGTTATAGTTCTTTCACACTTCAAAACAGTTATTTAAAACATAATTAACTAGCCTATTTAAACCGAAAAATTTTACAAAGTCACTTGACCATCATCGTAAACATTAACTTTTGACTTCTTGAAATTTGGAGCACGAAAATAACAGATTTAAAATATAGATTATTACTTTCATAGAATAGATTCATTTGTTGATATCAATTTTCAACCTTCAACATAAACATTCGTATAAATATAATAGGATAATATCTTGATCTTGAAATCCAGATTTAATAGTTTTAAAATATGAGGGAACTGGTTATTACTTTTATAGAATAGATTTATCTGTTGATACCAATCTTCAACCTTAAAATTTCGTATAAAATATAATAGGCTTTTTAATTTTAACATCAAATATCAATCTGAGAGAAAGGAATATTTCCTAACAAGACTAAAGTTTGTATCCTCTGAATTGATAAATGTTCTATTGAGGAAAAACTTAATCAATAATTTATTATTAGAAAAATATTGAATTATCAACATTTCTATGCAATATTTAGTTTCAGAGAAAAAAATCTTCACCACTGTGTCTATCAATAGGCTACTACAATATATAATGATTAACATTTCAACATAGAAATGAATGATTTCATGCTGAAATTATAATGTCTGTCTATGTATAATGTTCAATGTTTTTGTATGTGGTAAATGACCTATTCCACTATTATGGCGTACCACTATAATGGAGTTACCTATTCCACTATTATGGCGTTCCACTATAATGGAAAATGTTACCTATTCCACTATTATTGCGTTCCACTATAATGGAAAATGACCTATTCCACTATTATGGCGTACCACTATAATGGATAATGACCTATTCCACTATTATGGCGTACCACTATAATGGAGTTACCTATTCCACTATTATGGCGTACCACTATAATGGAAAAGTTACCTATTCCACTATTATGGCGTACCACTATTATGGAAAATGACCTATTCCACTATTATGGCGTACCACAATTATGGAGAATCACCTATTCCACTATTATGGCGTACCACTATAATGGAGAAACCTATTCCACTATTATGGCGTACCACTATAATGGAAAATAACCTATTACACTATTATGGCGTACCACTATTAATGGAGTTACTTATTCCACTATTATGGCGTACCACTATAATGGAAAATGACCTATTCCACTATTATGGCGTACCACTATTATGGAGAATTACCTATTCCACTATTATGGTGTATCACTATCATGGAGTTACCTATTCCACTATTATGGCGTACCACTATAATGGAAAATGACCTATTCCACTATTATGGCGTACCACTATTATGGAGAATGACCTATTCCACTATATGGCGTACCATGTTCGAGAGTAGGTTTTACAAGAAAAAACAACCTCAATCTCATCCCCCTGTTTACACAATCTTCAAACGTTTTTCCACTCCTTACACCATTAACTAGAAAAGAAAAATAGCTAGAATAATTATTAATTGGCGGTGCGCATCAAAGGATTGCAAAAACCTAGTTGTGATGCAGGACCGAGGAGATGCATTGATGACGTCACAGCCACGTGACCCCAACACGTGCCACGTACTGACCACGCCCATTCCGTGACGTCACAACTGGATAATTACTATCCAAAGTTAGTGTGGTCATAGTTGGGTTAGGATTGGTAGATGAACGATTATCAATTCCATTTCCTTCAATTATAACTTACTACCGGATATCCTAATGGTCTAGTATGGTCGAACAAAGAAGAGATTCTGGCAAGATGTGAGAATGACTCTAGCTCGGTCAATATTTGTTCAAAGAATATTAATATGATCGCATATTGTAGAGAATTCTCCTCTTCAATTTGAGACGGAATTTTCTATTTTTAAAACAATATTGACCGAAGTGGGGTCATTTTCCCATCTTGCCATAACTTGTTCTTTGCTCGACCAAACTATATTCACATCTATTAAACGATTAGAGTTTCCAGAAATGACTTCCAATACAATAAATGAATGGAAATTTATCAACTGAGTTTGAATAAAAATTTCGTGTACGAATATTGAAATAGAATGATGTTTTTGGAATCAAAATCGAAATCAAATAAAAAAGGAAATAATGAAACTAGTATAATCAATCAATCAATCATTTATTCATTAATAAACAATTACAATGATCTAAAATAATAGATATTATAATCTGAAAGAGAAAAACCAGGCTTAGCCTGTACTATTTCTCTTTCAATTTCAATTGGTAATGATGTCTAAAAGGTTATGTATATATCACGCACTTCAAATTTCTGGCCCGCGAATACTCACAAGAATAATACGAAAGTAAAATCAATGTTGTTAGAAAGCCGAAAAATCACTTGAAAACTTTTTAATTCCAATAACATGGATAAATTTGAAAATTTTAACCGAAAATTCACAAACAACCAAGAGCTACTTCATAACAGCTCATAAGAATATTTAACTAACATCTCTCGCTCCTCAATCAAAGACATTTGCCCATATGAGGAGCCTTCATCTAATTGTATTTTGTATTTTTGTATTCTGTAATCATCAAGAAGAAAATAAATCAATTTCAATTTCAATTTATAAAATCAAAGAGAATAAATGCTTCACATCAGTTGTTAGTAGGTTACATTACGTACAAGGGACAGAAGAAACCACCTGAAATCGAAAGAGATATTACATGGTTCACATCAGCTGTTAGTAGGTTACATCTTGTACAAGAGACAGACGAAACTCTTCACCTAACTCTTTGGCTTCAGCTATATAGGCTACAACAGAAGATAAACTACTACCAGTGAATATAAAGTATAAAGTCTCTCCATATTCTTTGCTACTATTATACTACAGAAATGTAGTAATGGTGGGAAACAATTTCCATCCACATTATAACACAAAATCAATAGCGTTCCATTGTGTATGTAGGAGTATGCTGCTTCAAAACCAACTCATCTCCCGACGAAAAGAGTTAGTCATCTGATAAATCAGCCAATCAACGCCTCTGTTAATTAGCATAGGCGTCGGGTCGGTGCTACAACTGGGGATAAAGAGTAGAAAAAGAAGAAGGATATTAGAAGAAGAATAAGAAGAAGAAGAAAAAGATGATGATGATGATGAAGGAGAAGAAGAAGGAGAAGAAGAAGAAGAAGAAGAAGAAGAAGAAGAAGAAGAAGAAGAAGAAGAAGAAGAAGAAGAAGAAGAAGAAGGAGGAGGAGGAGGAGGAGGAGAAGAAGAAGGAGGAGGGGGATGAGGGGGAGAGGAGGAGTTGGAGGTGAACAACAAGGAGGAGGAGGAGGATGAGGTGGAGGAGAAGGAGGAGTATGAGATGGAGGAGGAAAAGAAGTAGAAG